>VZZY01021287.1:0-33647 GCA_013400335.1 Eurystomus gularis | reverse complement strand
TATGTTATCAGTACCCTTCTAGCTCCCAGCACAAAACACTGCTGCTATGTGGAAAACCAGCTCAGCCAGACCCACTACACTAGTCCAGCTTGATTTTTGCTAGTGATCACACATACACTTGCACATCTGCACTTGCTCCCATATACACACAGCCCCCTTATCAGGACTAAAGGCCTCCTTATCAGTAAATAGTTGAAGGTGGAATTTAATAAGGAGATAAAGTAAACCAAGGTGATCAGGCACATGACATGGACAGACAAGTGTATGAACCAACTGTTTATACGACAATGGGCCCATTTGTTTCTTTATACCTCTATTTCCCACACTTGTTCCTACTCCCATCAACTAAAACCCTCCCTTTTTCTGCTTCTGGTTCCTCCCCTTAAAATCCTATAATAAGCCCTGTGCAATCCCAAAAATGCTCTTTCCCTGCATCACATAATGTATCCCACACCTCTAGGCAGTGACCTCCCTTAGTCTGAAGGTGATTCAGAGAGCTGCTCCCAATGGGTCATTATGATGGGTCTCAAGCCTGGACAATGGAGCTGATAGCTCTTCTGGGACAGGCCCAGGATGGGCCTAGGCAAGGTGGACATTCCTCCAGAACTCTTGATGTACTTTCGTGCCTGTTATTGTGCCCCTATGCTCCTCTGGTCTTGTTGAGATGGTGGCTTTTTAGTAGCTGGGGGCCTGGGAGCAGCCAGGCAGGTTAATGAGATACTTCTTGTACCTTTGTTTCCCCTGTTCGTTCTTCATGTGCAGATGAGCTTCTTATCAGTTAACAAGTACTACATGTTATTAAGTTATTGAAAGACTTGATATTATGTAGGGATCAGAATACAACTACTAGGGAAGGAAGGATTTGTAAATATATATTTTAATGTAGTCCTCTCTCTTTTTATGAAAGGTAATAATATTAATATTTTCCTAAACTACTTTGATAGATTTTAATCTAAAAAACTGGCTGAACCCAAAAATAAAGCATCATGTATCGACCTAATAGGTCCAGTCTTTCCATACAATAAAATGGATATTTTTTTTGGTTTGGAGATAAGAAGACTTAGGGGAAAATGATATCATTAAATAGGCATTTCAAAACTATTTTCATTCCCCTGATCTCCATTCCACTATAAAGAGTTTTCAGAAGTTTCAGAATAACCTGAAGCTCATTAAAAAAACACACCAGTCTCCCTTTCCTCTGTGCTAGCAGAAATATTCCCAAGGAAACATGATGCCAATAGCTCCTTGCCCCTACTGGCACATTTGATAACACTTCCAAGAGTTCCTGGAGTGCAGAGCATGAGTTATTTTTAATAAATATCTTTCATTTATGCTGGATTTCATAGCAGAAAATTCACGTTGGTTCATCTGAGGAAAGCATACCTTGTTTAGCATCTGCTCCTTATCATCTACACTTCTAAATCAAGATTGTCCCTGTGATATCTAAGAGAATCACAAATGTATTAAACTAACAGAAGGAGATCTCTTTATCTTTCCTTCCTTGCCTTCTGCATTTCTCTTGTAAAGGTTATTTTTTTCAAAAAAAGAGAAAAGTTCTGCTTTGGTTTATTACTTGGTACATTAACTCAAGAGATTTTGCTGTTGTTGCTTGGAGACAGCTGGAACGAAAGGGGATTTCACATTATGCAAGCAGGTTTAGATATGTTATCTCTCATTCTGCCTACCTTTCCATGTCACCTGATCCAAATGCCAAGCCGAAATCCTCAGGCATACAAGAAACGTGTCCCATTTGCTATGCTTCTTTTTCCACGCACTGAGGTACACCTCACATTTTTCTTTTTTCCTTTCACTGAAGAAAGAAGAAAAAGCAGTATCAAATTCACTGTGAAAGAAACTAATTGAAACTGTTGCCATTACAGTGATCACGGTCCAGGTGACTTAAGTATGGATAAATTGAAATGTTTATAGACACATTCATAGATAATACAAATGCTGTGTACAGTGACATTAAATAAACAAGATGTTATTAATAATTCCAATGTTACGTTTTCTTTAGTATCTGTGATTGATGTTCTCCTTGAGCTTTATTCACCATACAATTATTCAACTCTTCCATAGAAATGACAAATATATTCTAAAAAGAAGATACTGGCTAATGTGTAACATTTATTGCATGGAGAAACCACCTTAATGCATGTAAGTGTCTCTGTTCTATATTTACCGGAAAAAAATTACATGGTTTAGCAAAGCTGTTTTTGATCTCAACGCGAAAAGAATTTCAGCAGCTCCATTCCCTTAATTGGATTTGCTATGCATTGTAAACCAAACAGCACCTTTCACTCAGCTGCAAAAATAAGCCAAGCTTTAAAAATAGTGCAGCTGCAGATATTTACATTATACATTGAAAGTCACTAACAGGTCTGTGCATCTTTCTTCTTTCTTGCATAAAGGCTGAACTATACATTCATGTCTGCTACTCGTAGAATGTAAGGGTTGGGTGCTGCAAAGTACCAAAAGTCCAGAGGTGTACCTGTGAGATTCAAAACACATTCCTACTCCCAGCTGGATGTGAACTACCATTTAAACTGAGATATGTATTTAAGTGGTTTGCTGGATGAATGTAAAGGTTTTGACACTTCATGAGATCAAGCTCTAGGGAAGAACACAATCACAGAATTATAGAATGATTTGTGTTGGAAGGGACCTCAAAGATCATCTAGTTCCAACCCACTTGCCATGGCAGGGACACTTCCCAGTAGACCAGGTTGCTCAAGGCCCCATTCAACCTGCCCTTGAACACCTCCAGGGATGGAGCATCCAGTGTTTCACCACCCTCAGAGTGAAGAATTTCCTTCTAATTTCCAATCTAAATCTACTCTCTTCTGGTTTGTATCCATTGCCCCTTGTCCTATCACTACAGGTCTTTGTAACAAGTCTCTTCCCAGGCTTCTTACAGGCCCCCTTCAGATACTGGAAGGCCACAGTAAGGTCTCCCCGGAGCCTTGTCCAGGCTGAACAAGCCCAATTGTCCCAGCCTCTCTTCATAGGAGATGTGTTCCAGCCCTCTAATCATCTTTGTAACCCTCCTCTGCACTCTCTCCAACAGGTCCATGTCCTTCTTGTGCTGGGGGCTCCAGAGCTGGATGCAGTACTCCAGGTGGAGTACAGAAGTAGTAACTTCTTTCAATTCCATTTTCAACTCAGGAAAAATGTAACATCATACAAACAGCAACATCATATAGAATGCAATTGTATACGTAAGAGATGTCTTATTTGAAGAACTTTGTGTATACATAAAAATGTGCATCTATATCTCCTGTGGAGATACATGTCCTTTTAAGTGGTTATTCTAGCATGATATGTTATAGTAGCTATCCTCTAAGAGTGTTGGGTCACTTAAAATAACGCCACAATTGTATGGGCACATCTGTCACCACTGGGACCAAAATGTTTACTTTATCGAATAGTACTCTATTAAATTTCAAAGTGAATTCTTTGAACTTTAAATTTCAGAGGAGACCTGGCCTGCTTTCTTGCAAGCCTTGTTGGTTTAAACATAAAAAGCTGATAATGGCTTTGAAGTCCTGAATTAGATGCCTGAACTCTTACACTTGCTCAAAATTGAGTGAGATCAGAGGACATATTTGCTACTTAGTATTACTTATTCAACTGATAGTCAGTTTCTTTCACCTTTGACTATTTTGACTAAAATCATTCCTCTCCCTTTGCAAAGTCCACAGTCCTTCACCTGCAATCCTGATATTTTTTTACACATTTGCATGCAAATATTCCCCCCATTTCTTTGCAACATGAATTTGTTTACTCAAATTGTGCTTAAGCTACAAGATGGTCCTTGATACTGCTTTTCCTTGACATTTTTTCCAGTCTTTTTTTTTTTTTTTGTAATAGCAAGAGTAAGGTAAATTCCTATTTGTAGCATTGATGGTTCTTTTAATGATTATTTACTCAGGTAAATGAGTGCCTGCATAATTAAGTAATACAGAGGCCAGATATTATTAAGCACAACAGTAAGTTATGTCACCTGTTTACAAATAAAAGCCATTAGTTCAATGTTTCTTGGAGCATCTCCTCAATATCAAATGATAATATTACTGCTTCCATACTGTGGGCATCTCAAGATTCAGTTAACTTATATCTACTACCTCGAATAATATTTTATAATACTCAGTGTTACAAGGAGAACAAAATGATTCATTTCAATAAGTAGGGGAAGTGCCTCCTTTCAATAAAGAAGAAATGCCAGAATGCCAGGCTTGATTCTGCCTTAGGCTATATGTAATCTCCTGCTAATTCCACCATATTTAAATGTTCATAGATAAGACTGCAGTGTGCATAGTGTTACCTGTAAGAATGCTCACAAGCTTCTGTAGGAGGCAAGAAAGGCTACCTGATTAGCAAAAGACTTCTGGCACTTTTATTAAATTCCTGGCTTCATCATACACTTAAAAGGTGAGCTGATACAAGGTCTTTAGAGACTGAGCCAAAACAAGGATCTTAGCTCCCAAAATAAGATTGTTCAGACTAAGTAATGAGGAACCCTATGTGGTCCAGAGTACCTCAGGCTAGCACCACTACAAATCTAACTGCATAACCCAGTGAGCAACATCCAAGAGTCCCTGAAGCTCTTCACTGTGCAGATACCTAGAAACATTTTAACCTGTGTTCAAGCAAGCCCCATCAAAATTCCACTGAGACTAAGGAAATAAGCAGACCCACTGACCTGGTCAGCATCATCAGAGTAGTGCTAACCTCCCCAGGCATAACCAGACGTTTCAGAAAATGTAACTGAAGCAAGCCAAGAGAAATAAAAAGGATAGTAGTGGAGGCAGGAGAACTCAAGTGAGGTCTCCCTTCTATTCTATTTGAGTTTATCACCAAATCATGCTCCTGCATAGTTGTGCAACAACAGCACAGCAGGAGATGTATAGGATTAATTTAACCAGATTATTTTTTACTGGGTACACTCCTGGGAGATGTGCATTTGAATCCCCTCAGGCTGAGTTGAATACTGGATCAGGCTTTTCCAATTCCCAAAGTATAAATTATTCCTTTTATTGATTAGTTAACTTTTCACTTTCTAAAAGAAGCATGGATTTTTCAGATGACACATTTCAGAAATTATTTTGGAATTAATGTTATATAGCTGAGTCTTAGGGTGCATTAGGTAACCCTAATCCAGGAATACCAGTATTCTAAAGTAGAGACATTTAAAATTATGATTATTCAAAACATAAGGTTTTAGATCATTCTTCTAAGGCACTTAAGGCAATATTTTGTATTCCTGTACTCAAAGACCCAGTTTTCAGACATCAAGGTCTTTTACTTGATCCAAAAACAAAGTGATGTTCACAGATTACAGCATGAGATCTTTCTTATAATCTTTATTCTATAAAACCCCCTTGTTTTCCTTTGTTCTAAATTAAAATTTATGCTATATTTATAACTTGGATTACACTGATCAGTGAGCTTAGATTAAGTGATTGGTGCAAGATGTGATGAGAAAAAAATATTTGATTATATGAAAGATGGAAAAGCTTCACTTTCTCTCTCATTGATGTAAACAAATATGAAAGACTTTGTATGACCTAAAGACAAACATTTTGTTCAACCCAAAATGAAATATTTTTTTTGTCACTATAATGAAATCTTTTATCTTATCTTACAATTAAAGTAACTAAACTTTAAAACAAAATATCTAATAATTAAAAGTGGAAACAGTTTTGAACATCATAAAAAACACAATTTTTTAATCTTTTTTACAAAAAAAAAAAAAAAATCACATGGTCCCCATCACAATCTACTGAATGAAGAAAGGCAGGTTGAGCTGATCAGTAGGTGGAGCAAGTATTTACATGGCTCAGTGCTTATTTATGCTTGAACCATAAGACTCAACAAAGAAGACAAACTTACAGCCACAAGAATAATCCTCTTTCTTTCTGAAAGTCAGTAAAACTAGTTTATATCAGCCAAGTGTGCTTATATATATAGTAGAGAGATTTTTATGTAAAAAAACAAACAAACAAACAAAAACCAAACAACAAAACCAAACCAAACCAAGCCCCACAACCAAACCAACATTCATGCACTTGCATTTTCTCCCTTTTTCACTCTCTGGTGTTAAGTATTATTCATGGCTCAGGAGCCTAACTGAAACTCCAGGGCCAGATAGTTGCAATATTGTTTAAGGCATATGCCTGGAGAATGAAAGCTGGAGACTTGGAACCTCTGCTGGTGGTAAACATGAATTTAAACCTCTCTCTTCCCAAGCATGTTCTACTTGCATAATACACTAACAATGTCCACTGTCCCTTCCATTATCTTAATGATCCTCAACAGAAAACAACAGACATCTGTCTGTACTAGTATTTTTGACTGACTCAGGGGAGTCAAGAAGGAGTTTCTGGGTGATGAACCTTATTTTATGTGGTCATTCATGTCAGTATTGAATGACTGTTTTGTACACACTTGAAGATCCCCCAAATCTATTGACATAATGCAATTGATTTTCAGCTGGATATCCAGCATAAATCTCCATGACTTCAAGTTAACTCTTAATGATTGAGCTACAAGTTCTTCAGATAATCTATTAAGGATATTGCCATAATGTAAAATAGAATTCTTTAACTTTTTCCTAACTGTCACAAACATAGCAATCCCTAGCTTCACTCTCATATTTGAATGAAAGTTACTTTTATTGCTTAAGATGTTTTAACAATTACTGTAATCATCATAAAATTGAATAAAGCTGCAAACTTAGATCTAATTCAAAGCCCATTGAAATCCCTGGATGAATTGAATTGTCTTCATTGATATTTGGATCAGACCTCCTGATACGAGGAATAATCACAAATAATCAGTAAGAGAACAAAAATAAGCCTGCATCTCATGAATACATGGTGAAAGCTACTGTGCTTAATTTGAAAATGTAGGTAGGAAAAAGAAAAACCATGAATGGGAAATCCTGAACAGCATGCCCAATCAGATCATTTCAGTGACATGCTTGCTGGTGACCTTCGACTAGGCGATAAGCATAATTGGAAAATATAATGCATTCTATACTCTAGTGTATAGTCCAAAAGCTCAGATTTCCCCTTTGTCCATCAATCAATTTCCCCATACGGGGAAATGGGTAATGCTCCGCAGTTAATGTGCCAGTATGTGATTCCATATGTACTTAAAATCTGTGAATTTTACCTTACAATATATACCCATGATCCAAATAATGACTTCTGGAATTTGTAAATCTATTTGTTTCCCTCTTCACTCTGAATGTATACAGTACTCAGTGGAGATTTCAATTGTGCTTCTGTCCTAATAAAGACAAAATCTTTTCCATTACTGCAAACTCTTCCCTTAGGACCCAGAAGCTGTCAGATTCATGTTTTCGTCTAGACTTTATCGTCATCTAGAGACAACTTTATCCATGTCGGTAAGGTAATTTTTCCCACAACCAGTGTTATCCCTATTGCCACATTTTTATGTAAGTTATTATAATATTGTAGAATACATTTCTCATTTGATCATTATTTTTTCCCTTAGATTTTTACACTTCTCATTGAGATTTCCTAGTCCCTGTTAAATTAACCTGGCTTTAGTCATCTAGTTAGTCATCTAGCTTTATGACTTACGTTTATTGACCTTTACTTGCTAGATAATTATATCTTTTATCACAATTGTGGACATTCTATACTGCTCTTTAAACAGAAATTCCCATTTAGATAACCTGCATAAAAAGGAATGAAAAAGTCAGTCTAAAACAGAGGATTAGAAAAGAGAGATATGTCACAAAAGGGAAATTCTAGCATGTTTGCATTAACTTTCTCAGATTAGTACTTGGTTACAAAAATCTTGATATCTACGTGAGTATTTCTTTGTGTTTACTGATAATTGTTGAAGTGATTTAGTTACCTACTTAGATAAACTAAGAATCACTAAGGCTATTTTGTGAAAGGATTACAAATAACTTTTGTGCACATGTATATATGTATATATAAAAAGTAGGTGCTGGCAGTAGGTGCTAAGGATCAAACCATGCAAAACCAAAGAGGTAGATTGCAATCAAATATCATGACTATGTGGCTATGTACAACCATGTAGAAAATAATTACATGTAACTGTAGAGACAGACCAATAAAACATTTACCTGGGCTACATTTCAACAGAAAGTACAAAAACATAAAAACCTATTATCTTGGCAGTATATTTTAACAGTCTGCTCAATACAGAGTATTTTAGTCTCAGAAGATACTGTCTAGGATGTTCAGGATGTAATAACTTGGGTATGTTGTGGAGGTGTTTGAAAAGACTTATTTTTTGCCTGATTATATAAGAAGAATCTGTTGGCAAGATGAGCAATCTGTTTTGGCATTATCTATAGAAATTAAGGACTGCAGTTCAGCAAAGACTTAGACATGAATGTCTCTTATGTAAGTAATCCCATAAATTTCAGTGGAACTGCATCATATACAGTTTGTCTGTAATGTAAGATCTTCGTAAGATCATGAAACTTGACATGACATACTTTGAAAATTCTATGCTAATGGAAATAATATTGTTATGTTAGTATATTTTAATAGTTTCTTTTTGTTTGTCTAACCTTATATTTCATTAATCCACAGTCCAAGGTTCCTTGAATTCCTTCACAAAATGTGAGCTTTCAGAAGGGCCATGTCATTTCGTGTACCTTGTGCAGGGGCCTGACTCCACAAGATACCAAATGTCTTCTACTACCTGGAAAGACTATCAGCACATGGCTGCATAGTGAACCTTGCAAAAAAAGATTTAATAAAAGACAATATTAGTCAGCAGAGAGCTCAGAAAAAGTCTTGAAATCCATGGTATTACATTTATGTTGGTAAGAGAGAGTAATGGGGAGAAGGGAATGATCTGGGTGCAAATCACATAATTATTTGTCTTGGCAGTTTGCTTGTTTTAGTTTTGATGTGTCACATTTCTAATTTTGGATTAAAAAATAAAATCTCTGTCATTATTTTAGTGACCTAATTGACAGAAGGGCCAAAAGCATAAGTAAATAGCTCACAGAAATTTAATATCTATGTAAAACTACAAGAGTTTCAAATGTTCCAATATCCTCCATTCACGTATGGTAAAGAGAAAAGAATCATTCTTCAGGAAGTTGCCTGTACCTGTAGGAGACTGACCCTGCATGCAAATACTCAAATTCAGCATTATGTACAAGGCTGAAGTATGTTGTTGCTTTAAAACTGCTCATTGGGATTTATATATATATATATGCACTTATAAATGTACATATGTATGTACACCTTATTTAACTGCATATTAGTTAAATAGAATCGCAGATAGAGAAGTTGGCTTCTTAGAAGCACTACACTCAATGAGATATTGTGTCCCTACTACTGCTTTCTGCAGGATCATACCAACACACTATTTTCAGTTTTAAAAAGAAACAGCACCACCTTGTATCCTGAAATAAAGCTACAGCTATTCAATATCTTAGGGGCCATACAATATACAACACATGCATAGAAACATAACTATTCACCAAAAAAAGTAAATGTTTTTTTATAAGAAATGTCAAAACAGAACATTAAACCTTGAAACCTTGGTTCAAGACACACCTGTTTTTAGAATAATATTATTACAGGGAACTGGACAAGTATTTGAACAAGAGTATTTTTCTTTTCATTACTGAAGGCTCTTGAATTTTGTTGTCTGTGAAAGAAAAGATTAGATTCAATGTGCATTATCCACAGGATCATACTACTTTGTGTTATCTGAACAGTGATAGATGTTGGTGAAAATGCTTCAAAAAAGGTCTGTATAAATTGTTCATCAACTATATTCATTAGATGATGCTTGTTCTGCTGCACTTTAAATGTTTATCATTGAAAGCAGAAATATGATGTAGGTAACTAGCTGTCCACCAGTAAGGAAAACAAATTGTTATGTAGCCCACAGCTGAAAAATTAGTTGTTCACATTAAATATGATTTGTTATATGAAAATTTGTTAATATATTAAAAGTAAATTATGACCTATTCGTAAACTATACTTAATTAAAAAAGAGTTATATTTCCACTGAGAACTCTTTGCAACTAATCTTTCAAAGTACTTGTTAGAAAGAGAACTATTCCCTCACTCATCACTAGTCCATCATGGTTGCTAAGACAATGATGGCTGGAAAACTGCCCTTCATTAGGTACACTTTTTAAAGTATCACATTAGTCAAAAAAACCTTAAAAATCCCTTACAGAAGTGGAACTCATTACAATTGCAGTCAAATACTGTGTCCTGTCTTATTTTATTTCCTCTCCATTGCTTACAACACCCTGCAGAAAGCAAGAGGCAAATTTTCTTTCACTACCAATTTTGACTTTTCTACTTCTAAACACTGATTTTTCCCATGTCACTCATCTTCCAAGCTCTAAGGGCAAAATTTGACTACTACTAGGGCTGACTGAACTACTGAAACATAAATTTAGTAATTTCTAAGTCTTAAAAAAGAATGCAGGTTTGACTATTGCTAATATTAACACTTTAAAATCTCAGTATATGCACCAAAACGTAGTTAATCTGATGCCTATAAAAGCTCTTGGAGAAGATTTTAGGTACAGGATTTTCTGAAGGGTCCTTTTCATGGGAACCTGTAGAGTATGTAAGTTTGAGCTTGAAGGAAGGTAAAAGGAGTTGGAATAATGATATCATCATAACTGCAAGCACTGGCCCCTTTTTCAGAAGGCAAGGAGTGGTCAGAATTAATTGAGTAGAAATACTGCTGAGGTAGGGACCTGTACAAAGCAGTAGGGGAAAAAAATGTATTTTGATTTCCTGTCTTGCAAAAATTAAAAGATAACTAATGTAGAATTTATGCAATCAGTTCAGCTGAACACAGAAAACTCCTGGAGAACTTGGCATCATTTGTAAGTCATTCAGTTTGAGACATTACTGGGAAAGCAGTAGACAACATGAAAAGAAAGATTAAAGCAAAGAAGGAGGCAAGAAAGTGAGAGAGGTGACTGGAGAAGAAAAGGAGAAGATATATAAAATAAACATTTTTATTAAAAATCACAAGAACAACAGTTGTGGCATTACCTGAACCAGAAAATTATTTCATATCCTTCTGATGTTTATTGGAACTACAGCTGAATAGGTCTTTTCTAATGTTTTCTGTATTTTTCACTAGCAACTTTCTTTTGATATATTTCACATATTTGGAGACAGATTTATTTATTTATTTAAACTTGCAAGGATTTTAAGACGACCTAAGATGGCTTTGAGGCAGCTGTTGCCTAACTGTGGAAGTGCTTGAATTCATGCTACCCCTCACTGCATGGCCTCAGGACCTAGTCATGTGCTCTTTCATGTAGAACCACTTTTTATGAACTGCTTCACTTCTGTTTCCAATGGAAATTAAAATGCTATCCCAAAACAACATATAACTGCCTTCATTATCCATAGAATCCATAGCTGTTGTCAGAGCAATCCTAAAACATGCCAATAGGAGAAAAACATCCACCAAATATAGCAACAATGACTAACATAACAAAGAAACAAAATCCTGCTACATGATTTTTTCTCTCCTTTTTTGTATGAAAAAGCCAGTGAGGTAATACATTCATCTATGAGAAGAGAGTTATGTTCCTGGTTCCAGGACTTTTCACATAGTGAATCTAGTAGCTGTTAAGCAAAGTTTAAGAGAGTTAATGGGTAGGTGAGAAATTTATTTCCATTAGAAATATGAGAAGGTTGCAATTAATAAGGCAGATAGTTGCTGTCATGATGGAAATATTATTTTCTTATCATGCATTTTCATAATATTTTTACCTACACTTTTCCTACCTTACCTACCTACTACCTTTACCTACACTTACCTACCTGCCTTTTCTTTCCCCCCCCACCAACAGCACAGAAACAACAATGTTCTTCTCTTTTTTGAAATCCCTACCATGTGGGACAAAAAAATTATATAATGTATGCATATATAAATGCATCTCTGGGAGCAACTGTTTGAAGATACTGAACAGTAATTGACTGTACCCATTTCATAACATTTTTATAAAGTGAAGAATGTAATGCTGTTGGACACGATTAACCATGTGTTGATTTAAACATACTGTGATATTTCTGCAATTCATATTCAGCAGCAGCATATCTCTCAGCTTCAAAAAGAGCCCCCCACTCTGACTCCCACAGTTAAAAATACAAGGTATAGGGGAAATATTAAATCCCTTTGCTGTGTATTCTTTCAGAATTCTTAATAATTACTTTTTACAGCATCACTAGTATTTAGTCATGATTCTGAGACTATAATTAAGCATTACCATTTTATATTTTTGGCAAAATGGAACAATTTCTAGACCATTCCATGATATTATATAGTTGGGGTAGGTGGAAGGGTTTCCAACTACTGACATATTTTTAAGATTTAAATTTTTTTAATCACTAGAATTAGCTTTTATGATTGCATTTTCCCAATTATTCATAAATATTTCTCTATCTTAGTAGTATTCTTTCTCTAGCCAGGATAATTTTAGGCTAGTAAACCACTAAATTTAAATAAATGTAACTACTATGTTTCTAATAGACTGAACTGAAACACTGAAATTGTGACAGGCATATCCATTTACCCATAGTCCCTTTTTTAAAAAAATCACTTAGGAGAATGGATAAACTACGTGCTGGAAATGGAAAATGGAATAAGAATTTTCTGAGGCTATTGCTACCCAATATTGCATCGTGTTGTTTAAAAATAATTGGAGGTTAACTTATGTTTACTATTTGCTTGCACTGACTATGCGTCCACAGATTATGATACTGTTTGTTTTGATTCTATGAAATGCATTTTATTCAAGAGTAGAAAAATATACTTTTTTTTTTTTTACTAATCAGCTCCTCAACAATGTAACATATTCTTTTATTCATGTGTACCTACACAAAGAGTATCTATCCCAGCAGCAGGCAGTGGTATATTCTACCTCTTTTACTGAGGTTGAGAGCTTGAATCCTCAGTACAAGAGGGAAGATGAAAGAAATGTATTTCATACAATCCTTGCACAAGCATTTGTCTTTCCCTGCTGACACTAAACAAGTAAAGGGAATAATATTGGCTCCAGATGTCCATAGAGACATAAGAGACCTATAGACTAGGAAATACACAGTACTGGTGAAAGCAGTGGCCTGAAGGACCTTCATGCAAGTGAAGTGAAATATACTGCAACCCTTCATAGTACCTTCCCCTTGGCCAGCAGAACATGGTTTCAGGGCTATTAATACATGTGTCTTCAGTTTCCTCTCTGTGTGCAGTTCATTCCAATATCAGCACTTGACACAAGCAATGGCTTCTTTTCTGTGGTTTTCTCTACAGTACTAAACACATAAAATAAAAGGAGTATAGGAGGAATAATTAGAAATTGATGAACAATAATTGTCCTTGGTAGATATGTTCTTCTTTCACACTTCATATAAAGTTATTACATTATTAGTGTGATTACTATATGAAATCCAATCATAGTGTGTGAGAAGAAAAAATAAATACAAATTTGAAATTGGAACAAGCAGCTTAACAGCTTTCAGAGGTGTTTTGTGTGCTTTTGGTATTTCTCTCACATCAGGCTCTGGCAAGAAGCCCAAGGCCTGAATGGCTTTGTACATTTTATTTATTAAAATACTCTGGAAACAGATTAACTTCCTTTGTGCATTATTTATTATTGTTTCACCTGCCATCAAGAGGAATAGCATGCACGCTGATGAATATACGGAAGGTGGCCTACTTTCAGTGTAATGAATCCACAGATGCCTGTCATTCAACTTTTCCAAAGCTACTTCACAAAAGATACCTTTTTGAACTCCTACAGAAAAATTACAGCAGGCAGATGCCTGCATGATGAACCAAGGAGCTATTATTCCATCTTCTCAGTGAAGCTTATCTTTGTCTTCTGGACTCAAGTTCTCTGTTATTTATTCTGAGTGAGGTCTACAATATGACTATAAAACTACAAAAGAAGTTCAATTTAAGCTATAAACCAATGCAGAGATGAAATAGTATTTCTATTGGAAAGGTTTTCTACGCATTTCCCTTTTTAGCCTTGTTCATTAAGGATACAGGTCTTCTGACACATTGATTTCTGCTACCTGATTTTATGCACATAAGGTAGATGAGGAAAAGTTATAAGGAGCACCTACATGTCGATGGAAAGTCTCCACTGACAACAGGGATACTCTCCTCATCCAGACATTAACAATATTTCTTACAGTGCAAATTTCAAAAGATACACAACTGTATTTGGAGTTATTCCAAAAGTCAAGTCACTGCCCAGCACTTGTGCTGACAGTAGGTTTAGCTTTTTCTCTTTTTTTACCACTAAAATTGACAAAGCTGCATCCCAGTAGAAACAAATTTGCTCCTCACTGATTTAGAGCATATATGTTAAGATTTCAGGTACCTCTTCACAATATACATGCTGCCCAGTTTCACACTTGCAGATGTTTTTTTAAAATTTCCTTGAGAATTATTTTTCTTTCAAGGAATTTACACCCTTTAAATATCATATCAAGTCATACCTATTGTGGCTGCTTTATGTATGCATTGTACTTAGCTCTTATACTGTTTTTTATTTTCAGAAAACAATCCCAACTGGTTTGCAATCATTTTAGGACTTCTTTCTCTGAACTATCCACCTAGAAATCCTCTCAGACTTGTCCATATATTTCAGGTGTTGAGATGCCGCAAATTGAGAACAGAATTCCTGACACAACCTCATAAGAGCTACACAGAGATTAACACTTCATTTCTGCATGACTTGATGCTTTAGTATAAGCAGGCAAAAAATCCCACTTGCCATTCTCCCCTGAGAGGCACTGAACGAGTTCATCTACAATTTACTGTTCGCAATCATCCCAAGGTCTCTTTTACTGTTAGTCTTTTTCAAGTTTATACTCCACATAGAATATTGTGATTCTGATTAATACGTTCATATATGAAAGGACTGAATTTTCCAGAAAGCCATATTTTTCATATAAGTTTACTATGGTCTTAATAATATTTGTTTCTTCTTATTTTTACACTGTGACTCTGTATTGTTCCTTAACCCCACAAAATACCACATACATGACGTAAGTATCACCCCAAAACAGGCCTTTGCCAGAGGCACCATCATCTTGGCTGCTGGGCTCAGTTGTGCCCTGCAATCGGTCAGCTGAAGCTGACTAGAATCAGATGCTCTGGTGTGGGGCAGCCTCAGCCTCTCTTCACAACGGCTGCCTCTGCAGCCCCCAATGGCAGCACCTGGGCACCAACACCCCGTACAGAGGCAGGCTAAAAACATGAACAGCATAATGACAATGAGCGAAATATTAGCGTCTAGAGATTTTTTTGGGGGGCAGGGGTAGTTCAGAAGATTAAACATGAAGTGGAAGCAGGAAGAGGAGTCAAAGAAAGAGGGTGGGGAGAAAATGAAGTAAAAGAAGTAAAAAGAGCAAAGACAATTTAATGGAGAGCTTTTGAAGGTCAGAGTAGACAGGATTTGGACCAAAATGTTAATCACTAAAGGAAGGAGAATGGTACATCCATCTCCTTTCAGAAAAGACAATGGAAAACCTCATCCCCAGATGTAAGTGTTAGAAAAAGCAGGAGGTGGCAAAGAAAACTGGCTTGCATTCTTAAATAAAGCAGCTACGAGCAAGTGTTTGCTATAATAAGTAGAATAAATAACCTCCATTATAGAAATGTATGTTTTCCCTGATACTCTCCATCACAGTTGATAGCTGTTCCCTTTAGATTTTCAAGTCTTTTTAGCCTACACATAAAAACAGGCACTTTATTAAATTTCACCTGCTTATTCCCTTTAAAAGATAAAAGTAAATGTACTTTGCTACTATCATTCATGTTAGTATGCCCATGTGCTCATGAACCACCTAGGTATTCCGTACAAATAAGACAAATGCATCTCTAGGGTGTGTTCTATGGATAACTAATGTGCAAACTATATAGAAAACTGCATTGCAACAACTTCCAGGCATGATACTCCCACACCATAAGCATTTTCAAGAGTTATTTTATTTATTTATTTATTCTCCTCTCCTAGTCTTTCTGCATTTCTTTCTGCTCTGCTTGCTACCATCCATTTGAACACGACTTTCTTTCTGACAGCTATCCACTCCTTTGTCCTTTATGTATGCAACCTAAACCAGGATTAACTGATGCTCCAGGCTTAGATGTTTTTCAGAACTGGTTGAACTTCCCATCTCCTCAGAGGTAGGTATTTCTTGGATAGAAAGTCATATAGGAATACGAAGGTAGTGAGAACAATATCATAGAGCAGTTTTATGTCAGCAGGCAGAAGTACATATGCAAACTCATAGTTTGAAAGAAGAATTGCCTTACAGATGGAATTTGACTGGGAAGCCTGGAGCATCGCTCTTCTGATCCCAGATTTGTAAAAGGTATTTTGGGATGTTTAATGATAAAGAGAATGGTACCAGATATAGATTTAGATTGTTCTAATGGCTGTAGAGAGAATAGTGACTTAATTGAACTTTTTTCCCTCTCAATTCCTTATGGAGCAGAAGTCGCCTATGACCTTAATTATCAACCGTATTTGTTTTGCCCTATGAGCTAACCTAATACACACCCTTCTTTTACAGTGGGGAATCTTAAAGTAATAAAAAAATAATTTGTATCATTCTATTCTACTAGAGAAAGAACTCAGGTATACAGCATGGAAATCCCGCATCCAAAGGTATGCAGTAGAAGAGTAACACATTGAAGCATAAATGTGATTAGGTATAATTGCACAAATAACAATGCGAGTCTATTAATTCCCCATTGTCACTTACTAGAACTAAAAAAAATAATAGTACTACTCTTATTTCATAATGCACTATCAGGTTTATTACACTTCATCTGTATTTTCAAGAACTGAGATCACATCAACAAACCACATCTTTCTGGGGGAGTAAAAAGCTCAAGTCCAGGAACTGGTAATGCAAAGCCTGCTGCATAGCCAGTGCTGCAGGCTATGTGTGTAGTTCTCTATGTCATGGAGGATTAATGGCATTATTATTTATATTCACTGTAATAGTCACTGTACATCAATATAAGGGTGGATAAGTAGCCATTGGCTTCTTCATCTTAAGCATTAAGGATGTTGTTTACCATCTCTCATATTCACACAGTGTTCCTCTGTAAAACAAATAGTGTAGGGAAAAAAAACATCTTGAAATATATACATGTATTTTCAAAGTAGAGCAGGGAGAGGGAAGGTCACTGAACAATGTAATTGATGGCAGTAGCAAAATGTTTCCTAACCTGCAATGTTGCCAGACTATATTGATCACAAATGCCAAATCAGATCAAAGTATAGAAACGCAAGGTAACACCCTCTATTGTTCACATTGATTGTATCAAAGGAAATAAAATGTAAATTAGGAAAGTTTTGATGAATGGATAGGCAGCCAAAAGAGGTACCATAAAGTGTTGGGTTTCTCCTTTCTAGCAGAAGCATACACTGCATTACCCAGCTAATCAAAATGCGCAGTGCATATTTCAGCAGATTGAAATCAATTGTATCATGAGATAGCCTTTTATTTTATTCATCTTGACTCTACTGAGTGATTACTTTACCTTCTGCTGTTCAGCAACTTTCAGAATAATACACAACTCAGTGAACGAACTTAATGCTTGTGTGTTGAATCTTTACTTTATGTAATATATTTACCAGAGACCAGTGATGCAGAAGGCTGCAACCTCATATGCTTCCTTGAAGGATATGTGGGTCACAGCTTCACCAGAGGAAATTTTGATTTCTGTTCCTGATATAAAGTTTGCTCATTGATGGAATCACATTCTTTATCCTTACAGTAGAGAGTGATGGCTGTACCATTTTAGCATTGCTGCTAGCCAACTAGAGGAATACCACTGATCATGGAGATTCACAAAAGGCCAACAGGCTTCCCACATTGTAAAACAAGAATAAATTCTGTAAAATTTATGGCCAAATTACTGGCAGCTGAGGTGCACAGTGAATTGTAGTCAATTAACCTGATCACTGTAAATCATACTTAAAGCTTGCTGTGTAAATAACAGTTTATTACAAACATAAATAACAACACAAGCCACTTGGTTTAGCAGTGGCACAAACTGTTGTTGATGATCCACATACTGAAGTGTGGAAATGAAAACAAGGTAAATACACAGCATAAAAATTTGTTTAACCACTAAGGCAATGTTTTAAGTGACATACAAACAAATGACAAGGTAGAAATGGGCAGGCTGGCAGAACATAACCAACCAAAGAAACTCAATGACAGAGAAAAAAGAAGTCAAAAGATGTATAGGAATTAATGAACTGAGATATATTTCTAAACAAATTTCTAAACAAATGTCTATCACTAGTCTCTTGAGTCATACTCACGAGTCTCATACCCTCTTAAATTTACTGGTAACTATATCTCAATAATTGCAATCTATTTTTTCTTTCCCACTGCATAACACCCAGTAAAGTCAGCTATCAAAATCCAGAACTTTGAATTAGAATTATATTTTGCTCTAATGAATTGAATAGAATTTCCCTAGAAAAATGTGTCCCTACTTTTTTAAAGTGTAGCATGCATAAGATCCAAACCTCTCCATGAAATCAATGCATTTCCTTGGACAAATATTATCTGTCATGTAAGTTAAGCAAGTATTGATTTTTCTCTTTCATTGAGGGAAGTTTAATTATGCCTTTTTAATTAAAAAACACACAGGTATATCTAGTTTAATAAAAATTAAGAACCTTACAAATATTCATGGTAGGCAGTTTATGCAAATTCTCAGTGTTACCTCTCTCCAAGTTTGTTTATTTCTTTTATCTCAATACAGAGGGGTTTTTAACTCTTGTGTAGAGTGGAGAATTTTGAAGGCATAGGTTTATATTTCAGAATGTAAAAGTTCAGGGTTGTTCAAAGCCAGCTCTCAGATAAGAGCTGTTGTGAAGAAACCTAGAGCAAGTCCAAGTGCAGGGCCCCCACAAACAGCTCTGCTCAGAAGCCTCAGCAAGGGCTCGCCCATCCTTTGCTTGGGAGCTGCTTTTAGAGGAGCTGTTGTGCAGCTCTTCTTGTGCTGTGCTCCACCAGGTACCCCTTTGGTCCAGAATGTGGCCCCTACCTGCAGGCTGACATCCCAGCCTGGCCTCAGCCCATTCTTATAGTCCTGCTTCACCATCCTGGGGCTGTGTTTGACCCTGGATCCCCTCACCAGGCCTGATCCTGACCCCTGCCCATGGGCAAATGACCCAGCTCGGCTTCCACCTGTCCCCAAGGAGGTGTCTGATGACTGGGGCTGGAGCTGTTCCCGGTGACCCTTGGCTGTCCTGCCTGGGATGGTGGGACAGATTCTGGCTGCCAGGCACTGCTCTGAAGGACTCCACCTGTCCTGGTGCCCCAGTTACAGGGAATTCCTGAACCATGAGGCACTCTGACAATTAGATAAAAGAAAAAGTCATTTGGCTAAAGCTAGTTAATATCATGGCTGGTTCCCTGTTACACAGAACCACCAGAGAGGCTGTTGAATTTCTATCTTCAGAGATGTTTCAGAGCTAAGATGGATAAAGCTCTGAGCCAAGGACAAGGCCATGCTGCAACCTGGAAGCTGACCTTGATTTGAGTGGGGTGTTGGAGGACATGACCTTCAACCACCCTGAGAAGCGACAAAAAACTTTATGTGTGTAAATTAAACAGAAAAGGCATACTTCTTTCCTGACAACAGTATCTAGCATCTGGTTTTAAAAGGCACAAGCAAATCAGCTGATAATGCCCTAAGAGGGGTACCCAGGAATCAGACACTGTTCTCTTCTCAGTGGAACTGTACTGATTTAAGCACTACAGTGTAGGAGACAGCTAAATATTCAAGTATAGTTAGATAGCTACATCAGGTTTATAATTTATAAACCTAGAATAGGATACTTTAAAATTATACTTTGGTATACCTTTTTGGAGAGCTGAACCTTAATAACTAATGACATTTTAAAAACCACCAAATCTAAAAAAGGGCTCCTGAAGGAAAATTTGCTTTGTTTATAATTGTTGGTGATTCTCTCTGTGTTGAATATAAGATGAATGAATTAAATTCCTAAGAACTGAGGAAAAAACTTGAAAAACCTTGTTGATAGCAGGCACCAAGCCCTGCTATCACAAATACCATATTTTACAAGCTCTGGTTTAAAAACAGCTAATTTTTTTCATCCTAGTACTCTCGGATAACAGATCCAAAATCCGAGTGCTCCATTGGTCAGCAATATTAATTTAATTTTCAGCATGGATTTATTCATAGCTAGTTTATACCAATCTGTTCTTGTGCCAAAATGATTCTTTAGTTTAAACAGCATTTCTTTCTTTGGATATTTGTAAACAAACCCATAAGCCCTCTCAACTTTGCTTACCTAATCAAGCTAAGCTCTTCAATTAAAAAGTAGCCTCTTCTAACCACATTAGCAGACATTCTCCTAGCCGTTCAGTCTGTTTATCTTTCTGATCAGGATTTTGTACAGGAGAGGTCTTATACAGCAGCATTACCACTTCCCATTTTTTCTAGCTCTTTTGATTCAATTCAGAATGAAATTTTGCATTTTTTAGCACCAAATCTCTTTGACAGCTCTAACTCAGGTTATGAATCAAGTAGAGCACCTGAATATGGCCCATTGGCCATATGCAGGTGATAGTCACTGAGGTTAAAACAAAACTTCCTATTATGGATTGCAACAGCCTGACCTGGCATTTTGTACTTTTTAATTTCACCCCTTTTCTATTTACTTCAGTTTGTTGTTGTTTTGTAAGTTTTTTTTCAGTGTACAAAAGCGTACAATCTTCTGCTTCAATAATAGCTTCCAATTTGTTACTATTTCATCAGTACAATATTTTGTCACAAAAGCAAATATTCAATATGAAAGAGATGAAAGGCACTCTCCTTGGAACTACCTCCAGTTGTCCTAAGTTTCAAAGCTTTACTGATCTAGGAAAGACTAGTTCAACACTCCTATTACTTATCTGAAGAGATAATCAATTTTATCAATTATCTACTGATTAGTTTGACATGATGATCTCACATTGATAACCTATGCATAAGTTGTGCCAGGGGTTTAGGTTGGATATCAGAAAAAATTTCTTCACCAAAAGGGTTGACAAGCACTGGAACAGGCTTCCCAGGGAACTGACTGAGTCACCATCCCTGGTTGCATTTAAAAAGATGTAGATATGGTGGTTAGAGACATGGTTTAGTGGCGTACTTGACAGTGCTGGGCTAAGTGCTTTGGGCCTCTCAGTTCAAGAAGGACAGAGAACTGCTTGAAAGAATCCAGCACAGAGCCACAAAGATGATTAAGGGAGTGGAACATCTCACTTATGAGGAAAGGCTGAGGGAGCTGGGGCTCTTTAGCCTGGAGGAGACTGAGGGGTAACCTCATTAATGTTTATAAAGAGGAGTGAGTGTCAGGAGGATGGAGCCAGGCTCTTCTCAGTGACACCCAATGATAGGACAAGGGGCAACAGGTGCAAGCTGGAGCATCAGAGGTTCCACATAAACATGAGGTAAAACTTTTTCACTATGAGGGTAAAAGAGCACTGGAACAAGGTGCCCAGAGAGTTTGTGGAGTCTCCTTCTCTGGAGACATTCAAGACCTGCCTGGATGTGTTACTGTGTGACCTGTCTAGGTGATCCTGCTCTGGCAGGGGGGTTGGACCTGATGATCTTTCAAGATCCCTTCCAACCCCTAACATTCTGTGATTCCGTGAACCATTGAACTTAATGATTTTACAGGTCTTTTCCAACCTAAAAGATTCTGTGATCTCTTTTTACCTTTACCGTCAGGACTCTAATTATGTTATTTTTCCTTTCTTTTATGCTATTCATTTTCACACCCTTAAGAAAACGTAATTTAGTTCAGAGTTCAGCAATTCTTCTGTTATTCCCTTTCTTTGTGCTCCCAAGACAGATTCTTGCTGATTTGGTCTTTCCAAAGACATATTCCAAATACCTTTATTTTTTTTTTCCTCCTAAAATATGTATCATTGCTTGGCTGACTTCAGTGGACTCAGGAGTCCTATTGTAATTGAAATTCTTACAATATTGTTATACTAATTCAGAATAAAGCATTACTGTGATCTTATGTTTTTTCTAAAGAAAGAGCTCTTCTATGACCTCAAGTATATCTGTTTCTTTTTACACTAAGTTCTAACAAATTCAGCAAACATTATTGTGTTTTAATTGAGAAAAATAGTACTCTATTTTGAATAAGAGTACTACCCATTTATGAATCATGACTATAGGCACAAAATGACCATTTATTTTTGTTAGTGCTAAATGAAAGGAGAAAAAAAACATGTTTTCTCAGGAAAATGTAAAAATGTGCCCTTTGTATTAACAGCATGTTTATCATTATACAGTTTGCCTAATGTCAGAAAAAATCTAAACACATCTATCATAATTACATGTAGAGGTTTACAACTTGGGTAATCTGTCACACTATGTGGTTATTATACACCAAAGGTCAGATCTATATCAAGAAAAGGGAAAGTTTATTTTCTTTTTGTCGTATTTTTTAGTACTTGCTTCAGTCTGAAGTGTTTAATGTGGACTTTTGCAATGTAATTATTAATGATACAGAATTTGAAATTTTGCCAAAGGTAATATACAACAGATAATGAAAATCAAACTCAAGAGAGTAGTTGATAAAAAATTACTCTCTTCATGTTCATGTAAGGTGAGCTTATTGCCCTGTAATGTTTAAAGGGAAGAAGGGGTATCTCAACAGGCTAGAAATATACAATCCACTGTAAAAATGTGCAGGCAATGAACAGCGGCTGCCAAGTTATTCCAAGCTAAGAGTTCACTTCTGCTATATGACAAAGGACAATTAACAGTTACATATTTAAATACCAGCAGACAACTGATTGTGTTGGACATCGAGATACATGCGTACTTTGTCAGATTAGTCACTGTTTGTGCAGTTGCGTGTTGTCTATGGGACTCCAGAGGATTAATTACATTGTGGCAGTAGCCCTTTTTGTAACTTAGTTCTGTCTGCACAAGTAATTGAGTGTGCAGCTATGAACAGTGTATGTTGCTGTGACCATAATAAAGATAGACAGCAAGAGACAGGCATGCCATGACAACACAGCCTACAGACCACAGTGCCATCCCAAGAACGGGAACTGGGAGTAAATCACACTTTTTCCCTGAATCTAAGTTCACTTCTGTTGTCCCAAGACAAGTTGCTCTGGTTAATTGAAAGCAGCTTACATAAATGGAATAATAAAGTATTCTACATAGTGCCAGAGTCATTATTGTTTTCATCCAAAGTAGAGCACCGTAGGATGAATCCTCAGCTGCAGTAAATTAGCACAGTGCAGCTACATGGAGAGCTGTATGAACTTAAACAAACCCAGAGTATTTTAAATCTTACTTAACTCTTTAATGAATATTTTTCATGAGGCTGTTGGTAAGCTTCTCTGCACAGATCCAAGATAAATAATCCCTTTATTTAAAAAGGATAAGTTTTTTTTTACATTGCTATTATTATTATAATAAATATTTATTTAAATAACATGCAAATGTTGCAGCCCAGAGGGTCTAACCTGTTGCTATGGTACATGCTAGGTACATAGGATGGACTGAACTTTCTGGTGAATTTTAGCATACTCATAGTATGGCATGACACATAACTTCTGAGGTTGCTTCTTCCCCACTACTGTTGGATTGCTTTCTAGGTGCCCCAAAAAAGTTTCTGACTGTTTCTGAACTGCTTCTTCAGAATGGCTCATGGCAAGTATTAGTCACATAGTACTGCCTTTGAAAGTAGATTTCAACCAAAAAGAAGAGCTAGACATTCTGTTCTTGACTCTTCAGAGGCCAATAATACCTTCTGTGGAAGATATCGATACATTTTCCTGCCTGTGTTGTTATGGCAGTTCTAAAGCCATGTGAGTTATGTACCACAAAAAGATCACTTGAACTTTCCAGCAGCCTGGCATGCTGGTAAGCATTTTGTTAGTTTCTGCTTTAGTTAGTACACTCACCAATGATAATGCTAGACGCCATTTCCAGGTTCACATCTCATAGACTAAGACGTAAATGGCTATAAAGAACCATTCTTCCAAAATCACAAAAAAATCTGAACATGATATGACATGACTGCCACAGATGACTATGGCAAGAAATCTGTGTTGAAAATAATACCACACCAACCATGTCAAAATACTTCTATGAATAGCCAGTTTAAATTTGAACTGGGATAAGAATAACTTCTAAGAGCCAAAGTTTAAATTAGTGCAACTAGGGAGCATCCTAGATCTACAATTGTTGTAAACCAAAACAAAAATAATTTCTGATTTTCATCTCTTGAACTAACTGCTGAATAAACAGGAAGGATCAGTGGAGAAATAGTGTGGAAACAAGGCAGGCTGGCTTTCTTCTGCTGCTATACTGTCAGCAAACGCACTGTAGCCAAACCTTGTCCAAATCAGATTAAAAAACATAGTTTAATCATACTGTAGTTATTATCATTGGCACAGTCAAATTACTGTAACTAATATTGTCAATTTCCTAGGCAATCTTTTTTCCTAAAACTCATTCAATTGAAGAATCACGTCATACAACAAGTAGCTCATTTTCTACTAGTTGAGACACTTAGATTTTGCTTCATTAACAGGAAATGAGAATAGGACAAGAGCATTGTCAAATCTAGAAGATCTAGGAGATCAACAGGCTTCAAGTTTTGGGTTCAGTCTTTTCATACTTCAGGTTCCCGTACTGCCTTTGGAACAACTTACAAAAATTGCCTGTTGTTATCCAAGTTGCCAGAATTAGCCATTTTCAGGGCATCTGTGACCCCTATAATGCAATGGAGATTGCTGCAAACATAATACAATGACCTCCATGGAGGTCTGCTTGTGTTGAGTACCATTGACACAGTGACCGCTGTCTAACTCCAGGACATTTAGATGTGTTTGCATTAATATTTTCTACTGATATATTTGCCTATATTAATTACTGTTAAAATATTTTAAATATTATGTTAAAATATTTATTGGACTAGTCTGAGCATGAATACTCCAATAGATATCACAACCATACCCCATGCTGCACAGTACTAGGTAGCATCAAAAAAGAAGTGAGAATGGAAAAGACATTCTGACTATTTTTCCTACTAATATAAATTCTTCATTGTTGTAAATCTCCATCAATTTCTGTAATGTTGATTTCTGTATGATTTCAGCTCATACCACTTCATGGGCTTGCTGTGCTGTTTTCGGTGTTGTGTTCTTCCCTAACGGACTGTGTTTTTCTGAAAAAATACAAGGACCATTTCGAATACACTTCTCTTCTTAAGCAAAAAAATGAAGAATTGCTGTGTAAAAAGCTGAACTAGTTCTTCAGGTGCTGGTGTCATGGACTAGACAATCACAACATCAATTTTACTTATCTCAAAAATTAAGCCACCTCCTAAGTAATAGCCTCTGTGTACACAGTATTTCTGAACTGTGCAAAAGCACACAGATCACAAAACTGTGTTTCAAAGCCAAAACTTTCCCTGATAATAACTCAGACATTTGTATTTTCACATTATTGTCCTTTTTTTTTTTTCTTCAACTATTTAAAATGCAAAATCATTTTTAGTTTGGCATAGTGATCGTGATTCAGAAGGTTATATTTCCAGTACGACCTTGGGCCAGCCACAAATACTCCTCATCTCAATGCCTCTTCTGTAAAGTTTGTGCAAATGAATGTAGTAAAGCTGTTCCTTCAGACACTTAGAAGAGAAAAGCAGTTCGTACTACTTGACAGTATATTATCAAGCATTACAGAAAAGTCTGGATTTATAAATAAACTAGCTATACACTAAAAATGGTCTATTTGCATTCTGAGTTCTTAAAAGTTTTGGGGTTGTTTGGGTTTTTTTTCATCTTTGCCCCAATGTTTTTATCTCTTTTGTAGTCAAATTCACTACAGGAAACAGATGAAGAATTGTCACATGACGTCTGGCAGCAAAGAAATGAAAAGCATCCCACTGCAACAAATTTCATCTATTTTATAGGCTAGATATAAAGAGAGATTATGGCAGGAAAGTGATAGTATCTAATGTACTGTTAAAAATGTTGTCAGGAAGGACAGTTAAAACCTATTCAGATCCCTTTTCTCTACATTGAAAGGGACATTTACTGTTTAAAAGGCATATGATTTTTCAGTTGCTTATTTGAATTCCTTTGCAAGACTGAAAAGCAAGTATAAAGAACTCTTGTATCTGATTACAATTATTTTTACATGCAAAGTTTTTTCAAAATTAGCAAAATATGATCCATTTATAGACTGCACATTTCTAAAGAGAGTTGTGTGGTGTTCTACTACTCTAATAAAAATAACCAACCTACCATTTCATCTGGAAATGATATATTTTTATTGTATCTTACACTTTTTACAGCTAGTAAAATGCAATTTCAAAAAATTACTTCAGTTCAGTAACTTCGCAAGCTGTACCTGCTTGAGCATTGATCCTTCTACAAATACTTCAGGTATCTAATTCTCCCAGCTGACGAAATTGTCAGCTGCAATTTTCATAAACTGGAAGCAGCAAAAAAGCTAGCAACCTTATTCAGTTTTTGATTACTGCAGCTGTTCTCAAAGCTGCAACAGAGTGAAACATCAAAGAGGCAAAGCTACACAGAGACTGATGAGAATGACTAAAACAAAGACATAGAGATTAAATAACTAGGTAGTGAACTTCACCTAGTTTTGTACATCTTGGCTTATAACATAAGGCATCAAGCATAGGGGCTCATGGTGAGTAAGGATGATAATAATTAGACTGCATGGAAAACTAACTGGGTTCAGTAAGATAACAAATACAAGGGTTTCTGGCAGAAGATCTGAAGGGAGGTAGTTAACGTTATTATCCCTTCTTCACTCCTTTAGAAGTACAAGGCTTTGATCAGGTTTTTAGAGGTGTGAGGTTAAAGAATTTGCATATTATGAGATTTCACAACATTGCAGATGCTTTTTTTCTTTCTTACAAGCCTGCAGCTCCATACATATGATAACTTTTAGCTTCGTTCTCTTAAAAACCAAAAAAACAAGCACACACACTCAAGAACACATATTTTTATAATGTGTTCTCTGCTATCATTCATAAAGATGCTCAAGGGAGCATTTGGTTTCCCATAGGTACTTCGGAAGCATCTGACGACAACAGTCTCCCAAGTCTGTAAGTGTGGCTTATACATGATCCTAAAGAGTCTATCCTCTGCCACTCTATGAGTAAATGTTTCAATAATCCACAAATTAACAAAAGTCCATTCCAGAGCACCTTTTAGCAGAGCTTAGAGTCCTGGAGTGATCTGAAACTAATTCTCTCATACCAGGAATAAGTGCTTCACTGTCCAGGGTATGGAATCAAACAGAATGTATTTGCTTCTTTACATATACAGCACTTTATTTTCCATGGCTATTAGTGTCTCACCCCTACTTATTTTCTTTGGTCCAATTCTTAATTTACATTGTTTCTTTTATGTTTTCAGAAAAAAAAAAAAATCATTATTTTTAGTAATACTTTCTCAAGGAGCTGTGTAGAAATTAAATTACCTGGCTTGTGCTTGTGCTGAACCTGGCTCAACTGCATTGTGATAAATGAAGAAGTATAATTTCACATATTTAATGTAGATAAACCCCAGATTATTTGATTTCTGCTTACCTCAGCTGCTTTACTAAATGGCTCAATTTGCCATTAAAATAGATAAATACAATCTCTTCAGTTAGTACTATGGGAAAGTGTAACAGTGAATCACACTCTTCCATGTTTTTCCTTATTGCATTTCATATATGTCTGGGTATGTTCCTACACCAGCTAAAGTTCCGCAATGTACTGTACTTCTTTATCTTTATTATTGGCAAATAGTTTGAAAATACTGAGCACTGAAACCCCTGAGAGCAGGAGAATATCAATAGCCAGAGAAGAACAGTCTACATGTTTGCAATACAGAAGGGAGATATATTGATTTGTGAGGAGTTCACCCAAATTAATTGTGCCAGCCAATATGAAGACACCATCAATTATTTGTTTAGCTTGAAAAACATTGGTGTTATGAAAAACTGACTTCTCCAATGAAATACTGGAGCCTGAGTTGTGGGCCTCAAGTTGGAGTTGACCTGTGGATGAGTCACAACCTAGCAGAATATTTTGTTTTTCCTATTGGCTTCATGTTCCAGAGGCAGAACCTGGCCCACCTGTGTCTCTGTGGCTCTGCCCTCACCCAGGTGGTCGTGGTTTGGGTGGTGGGCGAGGCCAGTGCTACTTTAACTAGAAGCCGATCAACTGGAGGAGCTTCCTGTTGGGTGTGGCTTCTGTTGGGGCTGGTTGCATCTTGCTGAGCTCTCTCACTGGTGTCCTTACCAGTAAAGGGCTGCTGAGGGAGCCATCTCTGTCCATTGTGTCCAGCAGGCAATGCCTGCACCACAGTGGGCAGTGGGGGAGCAGAGCCCACAGGAACCTACGGCAGAATTGTTTGAAAGAAGACTTCTGAGGGGATGTTACTAAGTTCAGCATTGGCCTGTGATAGCAGCATAAAATAATGATGGCTGAACCAGCACCACATCCAAACAGGGTAAAAGAAAAAGCACACATGGAAGACAACTGCACAGTCAAGCATAAATAACTGTGAACCACTGCAGCTATAGAATTGTTTAAAACAATTATATTTTCATGAAACACGATAAAATAGGAGGAAGAAAGGAAATTAATCAACAGAGAATCTAGTAGTAAGTAAAAAAGTGTATATATTAGAAGTTTATGTATAATACACAGCAAGATGAAAAAACCTGAATCAGAATATCTAACTGATAATTGTTTTGTTACCCCTCAAAATGAAAAGAAATTAAAAGAAGGTTTGATGATGACTGAAAACAGGGAAAAGCAACAGACTAAGGGAAGCAGGGGTGATTCTCTATGAAGGGAAGAAAGGAGAGAGCCTTTTTTACCAAAATTTAACATACATACAGCCAAAGGAGGCACTAAAAGCATTTTCTGCCTTGGAGCAAATAAGAAAAGATAGAAATCAGTTATGAGGAAAATATCCAAAGGTCAAAAACTGAGTTCCAGCTTACCAAGAAACAAGAACTGGATTGGAGGAAATCCATGACAACATAAATGGGCTCTGGAAACCCTATGCAGGTGTCAATAATATAAAGACTGATGTCATAGATGGTCATCACATCCATGGCTAACTTCAGCTAGGGTTAGTACATATCGACTTACCAATCCCACCTTTATTGGAAGAGCCGTCTCTGCTCTCACTTGGACAAAACAGCAAATTCAGTAAAAACAAGTTGAGCTGCAATAACAAAAAAATGGCTTCAGCAACCAGTTCAAAAGCTGATTTAAAAAGTGAGATTGTTTAATCTAGGAGTAATTTATCCATCCTCTATTTCTCTTGAGAAACCAAAACCGCTTGCAGTTGAGATATGTAGGAAGCTAAGCAAACAGCTAGATACAGTTAATTTATTCCTGATGACTAATTTAGCTGACATACATATATGAAGTTTTGGATTTGGTGTACCCTCTAAATATAAGACTAAGGAATTTGATTCTTAAGCAAACCAGTAGCAGCCCATCAACAAGAAATGAAGTTTCTCAGAAGTTATTCCTTTTAAAAATTTATCCCTAAAAGTGGAAAGTTTCCCAGTTAATATTCTATGGCATAAAGTATGTATTCATCTAAAAAGACAAAACCATTCTATTACCTTATGTTACACTGCAACCAATGCCAAAGGCAGAAAGATATAAAATATAAATGTAACATTTTAAAAAGTAATTATTTTTATCATATAGCTTTCATGCAATGAGCAGAAAAGCTACTTTAAGCTTTTTCCTTCTTAGCATTTGATTGGAATTAGCTTGATGAGAAATTCAATTATATTTTAAAACATCTGTTTCAGAAAAATCAGAAGGATTTGCAGTTCTTGAAATACCTCTGATAAGTTAAAATACATATTGACTTTCCATCAGCAAATGAAGTGCCTTAGAAGACAGTATGGAGTACTGACTGAAATCAAGCTGTAATATAGTTTTGCATTTTGCAAAAAGGTATATTTGTATTTTAGTCACCCAAATGATGTGTAGATCTAACTGTAAATCTGTGAAATAAAACTGTAACACTAACTCCCACAGGTAACTACAATAAATTCCAAAATACTGCATTGTTTGCTTTAATAAAACCATTATTAATGACAGTAAACAAACATGTAGTCCTCTGGCACATAAAAAATGGAACACATGATCTTATAGTTTATGGTACAAGCCATATGCCTTGACAGAACTTTCTATTCTATAATACAGTATGGGTAATGCAATATAGTTCCTTTCCACCCAGGTATATCTTGCTATATGTGTTTGCAGGCATCCATTTTGTGGAAGATATAGAAGAGGAGAAAACAAACCTATGACTAGGTTTGGAAAAAATCATTCTTCATTAGGAAAAAATAAGCTGGAATAGAAGTGAAAGCAGGTATCAAATTTATAGGCATCAAAATGAAAAAAAGTAAGGGGGTATAAGAGGTGATCAGAATGTATAGATGATTGATCAAGCGGGTAGAATCATAGAATCATTTAGGATGGAAAAGAAGTTTAAGATCATTGAGCTGAACCATTAACCTAACACTGTCAAGTCCACCACTAAACCATGACCCTAAGGACAACATCTACACATCTTTTAAATACCTCCAAGGATGGAGACTCCACCACAGCCCTGGGCAACCCAGGGCAAATCCAAAATGATGTCAATAGTGATAGAAATGCAGCTATTAGTTCTCAGTTTGGAGAGCTAGAAATCTTAATGGTCTACATTAGAAAAAAAAAACATTCTACTTGTCTTTACCTAAGCTTCACTTTAACTGCTCACAGTCACACACAACCACACATACAACCATAATCATGGTTCTGAACACAGCACATTATCAGGATATTGTAGTAAGTGTATAGTGATCTTTCATGAAATGAGAATAAGCATAATTTCTCATGAAGAATCACATTCAAGGAAACAGTGTGTCAGTGATTACTTTTTCTTTAGATATGAGCATTTTGTGTCATTTAAGATGATGGACAGTAGACATGGGTCATACACCAAAAGACAAAAACATGTTTGAAGTGCCAATTTAAAAGCAAGTAAAAGGTTTATACTTGGCACTACAAACAACTGTCTACTGGTTGTTAAAGCATGGAGAGCCAACATTACTTTTTTGCTCATTAAACCATGTATCTGATAAGATTTTGGTTTTCAAAAATAAAACTTAACTTTCCTTTTCATAAAAAAATAAATATCAATTAAGCATATTTGAGTCTGCTAATCAATTTTGTACACTGCTTGACACAAATATTTCATAAATCATAGAATCATAGAATGGCTTAGGTTGGAAGGGACCCTAGAGATCATCTAGTCCAACCTCCCTGCCATGGGCAGGGACACCTCTTAACTAGACTAGGTTGCTCAAGGCCTCATCCGACCTGGCCTTGAACACCTCCAGTGTGGGGCATTCACAACCTCTCCAGGCAATCTATTCCAGAGTCTCACCACCCTTGTACTGAAGAACTTCCTAAGATGTAGTCTAAACCTACTCTCCTTCAATTTAAAACCATTTTCCCTTGTCCTGTCTCTGGACAGTCTTGTGAAAAGTCCCTCTCCGGCCTCCTGTAGGTTCCCTTCAGGTACTGGAAGGCAGTTATATGTTCCCTCCCCAAGTCTTCTCTTCTCCAGGCTGAACAATCCCAATGCCCTCAGCCTATCCTCATAGCAGAGATGCTCCAGCCCCTGGATCATCTTTATGGCCCTCCTCTGGACTTCTTCTAACAGATCTATGTCCCTTTTATGGTGGGGACAGATTTACTTTAACCTTTATACTTAGAGATGTGTAAATCTTAGATTTAGAAAAGTAATGAAAACATACTTTCCACTCTCTCCATGACTGAAAAGCCTCAGAGATTTCAGTGACAAATAATTTTGTTTCTTCTAAGAACGACAAGTTTGTATATATAACCGGTACTTCAGTATTATTTTAACAGAATCAAAGAACAGTTGCAAGGGACCTCTGTAGATTGTCTAGTCCAACTCCCCTACCCAAAGCAGGGTCAGCTAGAGCAGGTTGCCTGGGGCTGTGTCCAGTTAGGTTTTAAGTGTCTCCGAGGATGAAGCCTTCATAGCCTCTCTGGGAAACTTGTTCCAGCATTCAATCACTCTCACAGGAAAAAAAAAAAAGAGGAGGAGTTCATGTTCAGACAGAACTTTCTGTGTTTCAATTTGTGCCTTTACATGTTGTTCCAAGACTAGACACCACTTGGAAGAATCTATCAATGAGAATAACAAGTAAGAATTCTCTCAACAGGAACAAGGAGATAGAAAGCACACTTCTTAGACAGAATTGGAAAGAAAATGTAACCTTTGTAGAGGGTGAGAATAAAACAACACTAATAAATGAAATCAGGCCTTGTAAGGGCACAGTTGCATCCTTATCTCTAATTCTGGGCACTATACTTCAAGAAAGTCCCTATCAGTTGCAACAAAGCAAGAAGGAAAAAAAGAATAATGAGAAGTCTATTAGCAAGCTCTTTCAGGAACAACTGAATTACCTAAGTTACCTAGCCCGAAGTCGAGAAGACTACAGGCAAAAGAGAAAACCACAAGAGGATATTCATGATATAGACAATGCATAAATACATATTTTTTTCCTAAAGAGAGTTTTCTTCATGCCTATGGCAGATAGAACTAAGGATAACACTTTTGCATTGCAATGAGGAAGATTCAGATTAGACATTTTTTTAAAAAAGTATGGAGCACTGAATTACATTGCTCTAAAAAGTGTCCATCTCCAAAACTGTGAAGATATGGAAATATATATTAGAATTCACATAAATATGGGTCCCTGTTTATCATAGGCTAAACAACCTCTCAAAATTCATGCAGTCTTATGAACCCATAATATTAAAATTGCATAAAGATGTACTTATTAATTATACATGCATTTAAATAAAGTTTGTCTGTACTCATTTAAAAATAAATTAAGAAACATCAACTTATCTCTTGACAAAAATGAAATGAAACACACTATTTATCCAGAAGGACTAAAATTAATATGGATCCATAAGAGTAAGAGCTAAAACTGAATAAAATTCTAGAATTATAACTTATATCATGTTTTTCTTAAGAGCTGAACCAGAATTAAATTACTCCCTGAGGAACAGAATAATAACTGGAATCAGTTTTTTGTTACAGAATTAAAGCAACACTGCTGTGTTGCTGTTGCTGACCCAGTATTTTGGGCTTCCTTAATCTATTTCTTCCTAGATCTATGATTTATGACATCTGAGGACTGACCTTTAAATTTCTGCCCTAACAAGCAGGTTTATTTGCACTCCTTGGTAATAAAAAATAAAGGCCTCTAGGCTAGTAAGTATTAACATCTTTAAGCATACCACATTGTCTCACATATAACCTCCTAGAATTGTGACGAGCAACACTATTTGAGATCTAACTAGTTCCTGGTCTTCTAAAACAAATCTACTTTATACTCTCTAATGCAACTTATTTTGCTACCTAACAGCTATTTCTAAAGGTTGCAGAAAACTACCCTGCTAAAACAAACTAGCTTCTGAAATGCAATGCAGGAAAGAAAAA
>VZZY01021284.1:0-12518 GCA_013400335.1 Eurystomus gularis | reverse complement strand
CTTCTTTTTGTTTTCCCCTTTTTCTGGGAGTGACATGGAGGTAAACAGGGGAAAAAGCAGAGAACCCATCTGTCTGGGAATCTGAGTCCTTTCACTGATAGTGGGACAGGGGATGGATGCCCCTAATTTGCTTTTGTCCCACAGAGAGAGGAAGTCTAAGTACGTTTAACCATGGAGAACTTTGGCCAGTTCCTTCATCAGTGTTATAACCTGAGGGGTGCAAGGCATGTTACATCCGCTGCTCAGCCAAGAGGCACTGAAGAGCTTGCCCTCGCTGGTAAGCTGGGAACAAAAGCAGCCTTCAAAGTAGAGAAATGCATTTTTTGAAGGGCAAAAAATTTAAAGAGTGAGTGGCCTTTAGCTTAAGCGCTGTGTTTTCATAGGCTGAGGGTACATAGGGAGTGAAAACCACAATGGGCTCCATGCAGCAGTACCTGAAAGGCATACCTTAACAGAGAGCCTGAGTTAGGGTTGCCCTGCAGAAAATGTTTCCCCCTGCAGCGATCAAAGCCCCTTGCATTTGTCCCTGTGCGTATAACTAAATTATTAGTGTAGCTTCCTGAAGCATCCACTCTAATACCTGTTCTAACAAGCTTTAGTATGTTTTGCAGAAGGTTAAACTAGTTAGCGAAGAAAGAACAAAACCTTTCTCTTATTTTTCCCCCCAGCAAATATAAGCAAATAATAATGAGAGTCAATTAGAAACAAACCATGTTCCATTTAGTGTATAAGTGCTAAATGGAGCATATCACACAGAATCATGATTTGCTAACCACCTATACAAATTACTTGGAAAACAAGATGTGATACGTAGCCTATATTTCAAAATGTGCGGGTTCACAAAATGTCACTGATGACATTGCTATATGCGTGAATAATTTTACTGAGGTTTAAGAAGTGTTGACTAGTTGTTAAAATGAAAAGCCCCATTTTCAGTTACTATTTTGTTTTCTAAGCAGGTATTAATGTTGTTGCTCATGACTGAGAAAAGCAAAATTTCAGGTGCCATAGCCACATTAGGTTAGTAGCTAGTAGGTCGGGAATGCTGCTATTGGCATGTGCTCTTGAAAGCTTAATAAGAGAGAAGAGTGCTACAATCATTAGACTGAATGAATAGAATCTTCCTGGGATTTTGCGCAAATGGTAGATTGTGAAGAACTATATGAAATCTGTGAGAAATGTGAGAAACAGGTTATATGGCCTAAAATCAGAGCCACTCTTACAGAATTAGTTTGCTTTTCCTCCAGAGATTAACACTTAGCAATTCTGGGCTAAATTTCAAGAAGAGCGAACTCTAACCTGTGTATTTTCCTTTCACTTGTTTTTCTTAACCTGAAAACAGTCTTAAGAGTGTTTGCAATAAAATGCCAGGAAAAATAAAATGAAATTAAATAATCCATTTTCACCCTTTGGGAACTACTCTTTTTAGTTTGTAAAGAAAGCTAAAAATACCTCCTATACTCAACGGGCATTTGAAGGCTTGCTCAAGTTCGGCTTGTCCACCATCAGATGTGCCTAGGAATTTTCCTCTTTAGCTGCATGCCCCTGTAGAAGTGCCCTCACCCTCCTAGATGAGTTTGTTCATACATAGCGCTTCTGGAATGTGCTCCTGAGTTAGCAAATGTGTTTGTGTTTGCTGCGTAGGACAGGAGAGCTCCAGTCCGCTGCCCTTCTCTCCTTCTGTCTCTGTCCAGGAGGAAGATTTTGTCTCAGCACAAGTGTGATTCATGTTTATCCACCCAAATGTTTATTTTTTTTTTCTTCTCAGATATGGAGTATAAAACTAATATCAGAAAGAATGCTACAATAATAGTTACATGAGCAGCAAATATTGAAGTGCAATTTAAGGGAAGCTTCAGGAAGTATGTGTCAAGGTGCTGCATTGTCAAAATTTGAACGTATTTGAACTCCCATTGAATTGAAGGTTAATGATATTATAGCTGGGTGTAATTTTGGTATGAGATGTGTATTTTAATATGAACATTGTTACTTTGCTCTTTTAAAACTACAGGAATCCGTTCTAGACCTGAGGCCATGGTAGGCTGGATCAGATGCCAACCCCAGGTCCAGGGAGACAGACATCCAGGCCTCAGGGAATCAGGGTCCTGCCATGTTTTTCAGCACACTCCTGCTGTAGTTTTGATGCATCTTTTGATTGTTTTTATGGTAAAAGTAGTAGCAAAGTAATTTAAAAGCTGACAGTTGGCCATACATTTTAAACAATTGTTTTCAGTTCCCATGCTTCTGTCTGAACTTGTTCAGGTGGTACATACCATTTCTATCTGATACCATGTTTTGAGATTCTGAATGTGCTGAGAAAAGGCAAATATCTTAACATACTGCTGCCATCCAAGGGCTAAAAAATACAGTAAACACTTATATACAGGTTTTCAGGTGACTTTAGATGTTACTTGCTGAGACATTCATAGAATCATTTAGGTTGTAAAAGACCTTCAAGATCACTGAGTCCAACCGTGAACCTAACACTGCCAGGTTCACCACTAAACCGTGTGCCTAAGTGCCACATCTGCACATCTTTTCAAAACCTCTAGGGATAGTGACTCAACCACTTTCCTGGGCAGCCCATTCCAGTGCTTGACAATGCTTTCAGTGAAGAAATTTTTCCTAAGATCCAATCTATATCTCCCCAGGTGCAACTTGAGGCCTTTTCCTCTTGTCCTATCACTTGTTACTTGGGGAAAGAGACTAACTCCCATTTTGCAACAGCCTCCTTTCAGGTAGTTGTAGGGAGCGATAAGGTCTCCCCTGAGCCTCCTTTTCTCCAGGGTAAACAACCCCAGTTCCCTCAGCCACTCCTCATAACACTTGTTCTCTAGACCCTTCACCAGCTTCGTTGCACTTCTTTTGATGTGCTCCAGCATGTCCATGTCTGTCTTGTAGTGAGGGACTCAAAACTGAACGCAGTATTTGAGATATTCTCATGGATGTATAGTTTTACAACTTCCTTTTCCATAGTATCTTCTCTCATACTTGTCAATTTTAAGCCAGATATTTTTTAAGGAAATATTTTGTTCTTTAATCAGCCTAAACTGTTTATTTTCCTACATTGCACAATTTTCTAGTGCGTAAGAACTTGAAAATTAAGTTCAGTAGAAAACCATAGTATAAGCTACTGTGAGCCTCATTTTTTTGCTTTTGTTGCTCTCTCAGAAAACTCCGATTTTCTGATCCTAGACATCCTGGACAGATAAGCGAGGACAAAAATCACTTGGGATGTTTTCACTTGTGTAGGTAGTTCTTTTTCAATTGACCTAATATGAAATAGGTGTTTTATTTTTGTACAGTTTCAAAATCAGTAAGCTCCCAAAGTAAAATGCAGATAGGATAAAGGAAAACTGCAGTGCAAACTGGTGTCCATATCAGTGGTTTCTGAACATCTTTATCTAAGTTTTTTGTCTCTTGGGCTCAAAACAGAAATTCAGCAGCAACTAAAGAACTCTCAGCTTGGACTTACCTCCCTCTTCACTAACTTTCTTATTTTTGACAAATCCCAGAACTGCCAAAGCTACTCCCTGATTCAGCAGGGCCCTGGGTATATGAATACCAACTCATGTTGTAAAATAACTACACAAAAATTAAGTTATGGTCATTTAGTCCTAATTTAGATTTTACATTTGAAAGATTAAAAATTGTGAAAGAAATTTGCTTTTGAAAAATGTATTTTTTCCCTGAGGCATAAACTCTTGAAATAGCTGAATATACTGGCATTCATCATAAAGCTGGAGATTCTTAAAGAATTAGAAAAATGAAAAAGATACTATGCTAAAGCTTTCAGAGGACTGTGGAGTTAAATTAGAATTTTACAAAGCTTTCATCTGAATGATTGATTTTCTGAGATATACCATTAATTTTTAAATCCAGAGGAAGTCTAAATAAGACCAAGCCAAGTTAATAAAACTTGCCTGAAGTCTTCCCTAATAGCAAGATTTCTCATCTGGTGTTCCTGGAAAACATTTGTGTGGCTCATTCACCTTTGACTCAGTAACACATTAGCTGGATTTAGCAACATTTTTCCTTTGGGCAATGAGGATGAGTCAAAAGAAATGCTTAATAAAACTATGAGCAACTGAAAAATTTGAATTGGGTTGGAAGCTAGTATGTCTTCAAGTAGAGGAATCTGTTTGCTTTTTCTTTTTCTCAGTCTTGGAATAGATAATTTTTTTAACTTTTTTTTCTTAATGTAAGTTGTACTGTACTCCATAGAGAATCTTGTTTGCTTTTAGGTAATAAAATTGTAGCAGTGTGAGAAATATCTTTATACTGTTATGAGAACAGGATCCCAGTCCCAGCAACAGTTTAGATACTGAGGATGCCACTCCTGGGCACGGGTCCACAGGCACACTTTTTGGTGGCAAAAATTATTCTGCCTCACCTCCTTTGATCACAGGTGCTCATTCTTACTACTGAGCTGCTCCCAGGTGTCATGCTCTCATTTTATGGTGTCTTGAGTTACTGACACACTGTAGCAGATACATGGCCCCAAACACTTGCTTTAGGCACTTTCCTTTATATCTTGGTACATTATCTGATCATATTGATATAAATCAGTCATGCAGCTTCTCATCTGGAAAGGTCTATGATGAAGGTGCGTAGGGACGGTATTTGCAAGTGTTTTAATTAGCACAACTGGCAGCATGCCAGCTTTGCTTAAACGAGGCTTGAGCAGGAGGGAGCTGCTTTTAATTCAGGACAATTACAATATGGTTCTAGCACTTGTACCAACTATATCTATGCTTCCCTGCCCCTAGATTTGATTAATAAAGGAATTTAGGTTAGAGTTTAACCTCTCAGGGACTCTGTTTCTTTAGTACTATTTAATTGGTTGTGCAGGCATAGAGATGACTTCAAATCTTTTTCTTAGCAGTTATTTCATTTAGAAGTATGGTGTTTGCGGGAGTGCTTCATGTGAGGTGTGAGATGCTAACTGTGGTGGTTCTGAGACCCCTCTGTTCTGAAGAGGCTTTCTTATTTTCAAGGAGAGCCAGGTTTTAACAGATGTTGTAATAGGAGCAAGAATTCTTCAATATGGTGGGCTATCTTGTCTGAGGAAGGTAGTCATTTAATGAACGAGTAATTTCATGGCCGGCTACATCAATGGGCAGATGTTATGCCATTCAAAAATATAATCTATTCCAATAAAGGAAATTAACATTGCAGGACTTGCGAGCATTGTTGCCTCCCTAGAAGTAGTATTAATTAAGAGGCTAAATACAAGGACAAGGTCAGATATTTTTTCCACTTGGAGAGCTTGTTGGAATAAATTGATTTTGTCTGAATCTGTCTTTTACTCATGTATTTTGTTAAGTTGGAAGTGGCCTGTGAACAGCAAAGCATCTAATTCCTTTTCTCTATGTTTTTGTAATTATTAATCATCCTTGGAGAGTGTACTGAAGACTTTAACTGCAGTAAAATTAAATATAAAAGGATGGCCAGTCATATTTTCTGTATTATTAGCAAGTTCTACTAGTGCTGGTGGTACTTCTATTTTAAGAACTGTTTTCTCACTTATGTGTTACGTCTTCCCTGTGCCTTCATACCCCTGGACTTTACTGCCTTTCATTCAGTATATTTAAGGCAAGATAATTCTTGCACCATGCCTTTCACCCGCCCTTCTATTAAAAAGGTAACCAGGTTTTGGCCTTTAGACCATGAATCAAATGGATTGCGTTCCCTAAACTTGGACAATTACTACTAGCTACTGAATCAGAGTGGAAAGACTCAATAAATAAATAAATTCAGAGGCATTAGAAAAGCCCAGTTCTGCCAAATGTTGAGTGCATTTCATGAGCAGCTCAGTGCCCTCAAACCCCTTATCTATAACAATTACATCAGTTAACTCTTTGCTGAACAGCATGCCACAAGAATATATTAAAAGTGTATGTAGCAAAGTTGTTGAGGTTTCATTATTTGCAGAAAACACTGCTTCTTTTTTTTTTCCTAGTGCTTTCTACTTGAGGCTAATTGTAATAATAAAGAAAAAAATCTGACTCTTTTTTTTCCTCCCAGAAATCAACAATGAATTGTATTTTCTTTCAGTATTTCTGAATCTTTTCAGTCTTTACAGAATTAAGAGGCAAAATATTTAATAATACCAGGAAGACTCTTCCAGAGAAACAGACTTTGCAGGTTTTGGTTTTGGTGTCTGAAATTTCCTCATTGTTTTAAGAGTTTGATAATATTTTGTTTTCCTATAAAAACACCTGCCCTCTTATTTCATCAAGTATGGTAGCTTTTACACTGGGAACCATTTATTTTGGTGCAGACATCATAATCCATGCATTTGAAGTTAATTTTGTTAAATCAACGTTTAGGAAATAGTTGCTCATTGCAGGAGGTCCTCTTTAATATGTGAATTATAAACTGGGAGGTCTCTTTTCTGCTCCAACATTCTTCTCAAGCATATTTAATCCACAAGATTAAAAGGTGAAAATGAATTCTTTGTACGTTGCTGAAATTTGAGAGCACGCTCAAGGAATGAAAATATCCAGAGTTTTGGCACTACGATGAATTCAATAATACACTTTTTGTAAAGCATTCATACAGTACTCTCTTTATCTTTAATGTTTCCTTATGAGATATTTCAGTTTTGAATGTGCGTTGTTTCTTATGATTTATGCCAAAGTGCAAAACCACTACTTGGTGTTTTGGACCAGAGAAATTTGTTGTGCAGATATGCTGTAAGAAAGTTCTTCCCATGTACTCATCTGATAGAGAAATACTGACGGATTGGACAAGGTGGCTTTTGTAAGGCTCAACTTGTGTGAACTGCAGTGACGCTGAGTGAGCCAACCTCAACAGGACACAAAGCACAGTGAGAGAGCCAGTGACCAGTTTTCTAGGTTGGGGCTTTTTTTTTTTTTTTTTAAGAAAACAGAGTACAGGACAAGGACTGCTGCCTTTTCAGAAATTTGGGTTGTAATCCTTGGGCCATCCTATAGCTAACTGAGATGTTATTTGAAGGAGTGTAACCAAAAATGAGAATTGTTACGTGAGATCTTCAGTGCCAGTTTTGAGTATGCTCTGAATCCTTCATCAATGCATACTGTGCTTTATTTGCCTATGGTTTTACTTAGGTTGATTCTTCTAATACTATGTTGTCCTGCTGCTAGTTTGGGCACGTGTACTGGTGTTGTCTGACGCTTTATGCAGACTGTTGACCAAATTCATTCAGAAATCTTTGAGTATGTTTATAAAGAAACAAATTCTCTGGTTTTTGTGTGAACCTGCAAGACTGCAAAGTAGTCTGCATTAAAAAAAGCAGGTTGTTCGGGAAGTAAAAAAGAATATTCCATCTGCTAAAAAGGCTAATGTATATATAGGGATGCTATTTACGCAAGAGCAATAATTCTGCCCATCAGTGAAATCGGTTAGATGATAGCAATTAGTCAAGCTCCTTGTGCAGTAAACTGTCACATACAGTGTTAAATGTGGACCACGAAGAAATGGCAACATACTGCTTGCTCAATAAAAGTCATGCTATTATTACATGAAGGCTAGAAGTCACCTAGTCACAAGCCACCTCAGTTACTGAAAACCAAAACCAATTTTCAAGGTACCAGGACAGGCAACATTTTCCTCCAGCATTGGGATACCAGGTGGTATCAAGCCCATCTAAGTTTATTTGATTTTCATAAATAATTTTCTTATTCCTCATGTGTTCATTCCTTGTAGACCTTCTTCATTACTAGCTGTATCAGAGCTAGTAGTAGATTATGTCTGTGTTACACCAGCTGGAGGGGATTTGCCGTTTCACTTCATGCAGGAAAAAGGTTCCCTGTGTAAGTGCAGCTTCATTGACACTGCAGCTTTTTGGTATTTTTTAGCAGTAGATTGATGTTACACATTCCATCAGATAGCAACAAGGATGTTATTTTTGTCCTAGAAGATGAAATTTTGCTGGTATTTCTGGAAGTAAGACTTCCAGCTGCCAGTGCACACAGTGGCTTTGAACAATCAGAAGTACAGCCTGGCAAACTGTTTATTCTCTTTCTGATCCAGCGGGCATTGTGCAAACTTTGATAAACCCTGTGTGGTTTTGATAGAAGGGAAGGTAATGAAGTGCTCTAGCAACTCTGCTCTGACCTTCCTCCTTAATCTACTTGCACAGTTTGTTCCTACAGCTAAATTTCTCAAGCCGTGCAATATTTTATTTCTAATCTTTATGCTGCCACCTGTCTTCCCGTCTGTTTTTGAGGTCTTTCCTTGCTTTGTTTTTTTCTTATCAATAGTGCTCCTTTCCAAGCTGTATTTCCAGTCTGTGAGTATGTAAGGGAGCTGAGTAAAGTCTCCTTTCAGTGCTTGCTCATTTGCAAAGGTAATCCACTTTGCCTGAGACATGCTTGCTTTTGCTTAGCATATGATTAAATTTGACTCTGGTATCTTCCCTGAAATCAATCACTCATTTGGCTGTTTTGTTTTTTTCCCCTAAGTGTCTTGGGTATTTTTGTTGTTGCAGATTTTTTTTTTTTTCTTTACACCCCCCCGCCTCAACTTCATATCACTCATGCGCTACCAAAGCAAACTTGACATTCAAGTAGGATAATGTTATCAGTTTCATGTTGTACTGTACTGGGCACGTTCTACTTCATTCTCCTCCTGTCAGCAACAGCAAGTCAAGCAGTTCGTAAGCATTCGAGACAATACAGTAAATGAAAGAGAAGAATGGTGTGCCTTTTTTTTCTTTATTTGTATAAATAAAACCTTTTCACTGTTGAGGCAATGTTAATGTTAACTTTCTTTTGTAAAGATTAAAAATACAGCTGTTGCCTAAAGGATCTTACCTTTTAACTTCAGTTTCTTTTTTTGTAATTATTCATACAAAGTAAGACTTAGAAGGGATTTTTGAAAAAGTTGTATGATCCTCCCGTATATCACAAATCATTGTACTTCTTGCACTTACCCTGTATTAAGAGCAAATTGTGAGTAACATTAATTTGTACTTGTTGTATATATTATGTAAAGGTTTCTGATTCTTAATCTCTGGTATCAAGAGCTGAAGAATCCAATGTGACTGCCTTTGTTAATTTAGACCATTGATTAATCGCCTTTTCTGGAACTTCTGTCTGTAGGAGAGTTGGTTGGGGTTTATTTATGCCTTCCTCAGATGAAGTAAGGTTGGTGTTTTCTTCCAATAGAGGCAGTAAAGTCTGTTCTTAGAGCTCCTCTATAAGTCAAACAAACTGAACTTTTAGATGATTACTACAAACCTTTTTTTTTTTTGTATTCTCTCCAATTTAAAAATATCATTTAAAAAATTGTATCTCTGACTAATACATGTTCTTGCAGAGCCTGGATACAGATGTTGCTACTGGAGCCCAGTTCTGCATTGATGGTGACTCTAAGATCAGCCAGTCTTTTGAACACGTGCTTATTAGTAATTTTTAGCAACAACCTTTTTAATCAGAATTTTGGAAAGTTCAAAGTGAAATGCCTCACAAATATTGATGTGTGCTACTTGTAAGCCCTTATTTAATCCAATAAGTTTGTCATACTCATCAGAGGATGAAACCTACTGTGATTCACTAAATCTGTTTTCCATAATGTCTGGTACTAATATAAAAGCTGTTAATTGGTTCTGTATCAATTGAATCCCCTGGAAATAATTCCTTTATTTGTCTGGATTGATGTCAGATTATAAATGGCCTGTACATTACTTGGGTTGTCCTTCTTTGAATGTTGACACAATATTAACTATCTTCCAGGTGTCTGGAATGTCTGTGGTATTATAGACCTTATTAAAAGCTACTAATGGAGCAGAGATGACTTTATTCAAGCCTGTTAGGATTTATGAAACACGCCATCAGGGCCTGTTTATTCACAGTGAGAAGTGAACAAGTTGTACTTCATGTTACTGTGGTAACAATGTATTATCTTGCTCTTGTGGTACAGTGTACTATTAAGGACTATCACTACGTGATTAGAACTGTGCCTTCTGTCTTTATGTAATCTGTGTGTTAGAAAGTTAATGTGTTTTCTGTGTTGTTGTTAGATCATGTCCACCTTGTAATGTTGATAACCATTGTGCTTCTGGTCTTCTGCTTCTTGGTCATCAGTCTGAGAAGGAGGAAGCTCTACCTGTAACATGAAACACCCTCCCTCCCATCCAAAGCCGACTAACCTATTCTCCTCTTTGACCACTCCATCTTCTCAAACATTATAGCATTACACATTACTGTCATGTGAATCATCTCAGCAGGTTTCAGTAGCAATAAGTAAATCTGGGCGGCATGGGCGTAATTGGTTACAGAAGTGCTTTTTCTAAACAGAATACATCGCTACTTTTTTCTTTTAAACTGGCATTTCTTTGGACAGTGAGCATTGACCATGATAACTGAAACCAAGTAATTTTCCAGAACATGATCTATTTTTAAAATTATAGACCAAATCTACTGGCATCTTAAGCACCATGTGCTGTGAGCTTTTGAATCCTGAGGAATACAGACATTATCTGTGCTTGCTGTCTTGGGACAGGCTCTTAAAGGTGTTGAGCAGTACTTACTCAGAGCTGGAACCTGAAGGCCAGCCACTGTTTTCTGTGAATCTTTGTTTGACTCCTAATCTTCCATCTAGCTCACCTGTTTTATCCTAAGCTTACTGTTGATGGTGTCAGACTTCTGGTCTAACTCCTCCAGGGTACTGGTAAATGTATGAAGAGAAACAGACCTTTTTACAAGGCTCAGTCTTACTTCAGTGGCATGAGAAATGTGGATAACTTAAAAAGAGAAACCACTCCAAATTCAGTGACTTTTTCACTTAATGCTCTGTTCTTTCTCTTGGTAGTCCCTGGTGTGGTCCATCACTGTTTGTCAAGAGCAGGTCTCTTTTTACCTTATTAGGATTGACCCTGAGTTACTGAGGTTGATTCTTTTCTTTTCTTACTTTAAAAATCCTCTTCCAAGCAGCCCTCTAAACAGTCTCAGCAGCTGACCAGAGCCTTCTGCCAGTAAACAATGTTGCCACAGGACCTTTTCTTGTAATGCTTCTGCTGTATCTCTTTCTTGCCAGATGCCAGAAGATCAAATTCCTGATTTGCAAGAACCCAGTAATACAAAATAATTAAAAAACTTAGAAAGGTAGCAGTGGCTGTCAGGGAATATCTTAGGAAAAGGACATTTTTGCCAAGTTTTGTTTTGTCCTATGTGGGAACAAAGCTCACCTAGGTACAGGTTTTGCCATTACAGGAAACAGCAGTAGTCCATTTCAAGAAAAATAAAGTTTTCATATCTTTGAACACTTCTAAGTGTCTTTTTCTTTTGCCAGCATGACAATTTGTCAGTCCCCTTTTCTTCAGTGCTAAAATTTTTGGCATTAGAGGTTGTTCCTTCTGATGTAGCTTAAGGAAATCTTTGAAGTAAGGTACATTAGCATGTAAACTCTGGAACTCTCTGGTTGCACTTGGGTCAGGATAATAAGTGTTTGTTCAGGTGTCCTGTCTCAAGGAGTGTTTTCTGCCTTGTCACAATACATTAGCTATTTTTCAAATCTGGACTGATTATTTCTAATTTGTTCCCCCAAGTTCTTAAATGTTCTTTTGATCTCACTGGCTTCAAGTCAGAATGAAAATGTTCCTCACGTCCGTATGAATTTCTCCCTCCCTTGGGGGAGTCCTCCCTGACTGGCAGAGGAAATCGATCAATTATCTGTCACTTAACGGTGTGAAAGATGCCACGAGCTTTATCTCTTACCAATTCTGATAAAATACTTGTTCTAGTTGCATGGCAAGCCTCCACGTTTGGTAGCTGGTATCTAATAAATCACAATTTGTAGGGCTGGCCATATAGCCTCTAAATATTGTAGATTTACCGTGTGTTGATGAATTGTGTAGTTGCTCGGCACATATGCAATAAATTTGATATATAGATTTTTTTTATATTAATTGCATGTACATAAGCCATCTGTGCAGTGATTGTGCATTAAGTAAGGTGCAAGAGCCATTCCATAGGACAAACGACCAAAAGCACATTTTCTGTTGGAAGAAAAAAAATAAGTGTTTTGAAAAATGAGGGCACATTTAAACTAGGCAGAATGTGTGATAACTTAATTTTTTTTGTAAGCAGAAAGAGTATGAACAGCATGATACTGTGTGCAAACAGAAGGTTTAAAGGTGTGTTTTCTTAGAGAGTTTACCAGGGACAGATGATACTTGCTACATCTTATATGTGTGGTTTTATATAGGATTTACTTTGGGGTTTTAATAAAATTAAGTTGTGTTGGGAAAAATCAGCATAAGAATGGTCCACAACAGGGAGTCTCTAGGACATGTCCACATGTTGGAGGGACTCTTATAATTTGCTTTTCCTGGTTCTGCTGCATTTAAGTGCTCATTTGCAATACTGCATTAATGTAGGAGTTTGGAGTGAATTATAAAAGGAATGGATAACAGCTTGCTTTGGCTGTAAAGCTGCACTCTCATATTTTTGGCAGTAAGTAAAAAGGGCTGATTAGGAGAATCTGTTTCCTGTATGTTCAAATATAAGCCAGTGTGTTGGTTTAGTAAG
>VZZY01021283.1:11794-33393 GCA_013400335.1 Eurystomus gularis | reverse complement strand
AAAAGAAAAGGGGAAGAGAGAGAGAACAAAAGCAAGAAAGAAATAAGCTACCACATTAAAATTGTTACAGGATAATGCAAGTAAGAGGGAAAGGAAGAGCTTTCCCTGTACTGCCAGGTTACCTGTGTGGGGAGGACTGCTAGCCACTCTGTTCATATAAGTGGGCTCTATTTATCGTCAGGTTGGGTAAAAAGGTTCACTAATGGACTCAATACAAAGAAGAGAGAAGTGGATCATTTTAGAACACACTGGGGAGACAGGCTGGGTGGAAAGCAATGCCTTCATGTATTTTAACTGAAGAAACTACTGAAACCTGTTGAATGTGTATTTTCACTGAAATTTTGTATTGATTCTAAAACTCTACAACCCCAAAATATCCTGCTTTCTTGTGACACAGCTAAAATTTCATACTTTTGAGAAGAATGTCTTGCGCTTGTGCACAGTCTTGAGAGCACAAATAGTTGATTTTCCAGCACCAGAATGCAAGCAAAATGAGACTCAAGGCATTTATGTCTTTACAGTACCACTGTAATGTAGAGGTTGCTCATTTCTCTCCAGTCAAGTATAATCAAAATATCAGTTCTTCCCAGGAAACCTACACCTCTTTGGAAAGAAACCTGATCATTCTAGGAGCCTGAACTAATGTTGTCACATGAGGTCATCAATATAGTAATGTGTGCTTCCCATCATAGCTTCGGTTTTGAGATAAACTCAACAAATTCATGTATACCAAAACACAACTTTATCATTCCATCTCCAAGAAGGCCAAAATAAACAGAAGGATATACTGCTGAAGCCCTCAGGCACTGTTGATACACAAATATAGTGCAGTCACACACAAATACACAAATACAAGCAGCCAATATGTTGCCTAAACACAGCAGAAATGGTGCAGAGAAGCTTCCCACAGTTAAACCAGCCAATATGTCTCATAGCAGAAAATTCACAAATATTTGTTGCCCCCACCCTACCTTGTGAAAATACATGTAACAAATCAGTTTGTGATTTGCATGTCAGGGAGAAAGAGTGATTATGTACAAAGCACTGTCCTCAAATCTTTTATGGTTTGCTGCTGAGCAACTTTACCTCTGAAAATAGGCAGAGGACCCACTTCCCACATCCCCAGTCTGTAACCTAACCATCCAGGCTGGGCTTCAGCTGTATTTTTCTCACAGAAAGGTCTCCTAGGTGCTCAGGTGCTATCAACTTGCTACAACTCCGTAAAGAATTACAACACAAGTATCTTTTTGAATAAAACTGAAGTGACTCTTCTCTATATATTATAGATATTTTCAGACCAGCTCTATCCCTTCTCATTGTATCTTTGTCCTTTCCTACTGATTAAATTGGTAGGATGCTCAGGCTTCCAGCTGAAATCTGTTGGAGTACAGCGTGGTTAATTTTTTCCTAAGGGAGGACAAGAAGAGGAGTGAAAGGAAGGATGCCCTCTTATGTCTCTGTCACACCACTGCCCTGGAGCAGCATGACTAAGGGGCTGTGGGGGAGAACAGCACAGTGATGCTGCTGGCTTCAGCTGGCTTGTTCATGTTGCCTTCTTCCATTTCCACCTGGTGACTTGCAACTTGTAATTTTGTGAGCAATCTGGTTGTTCCCAGCTCTCCCCTCCATGTACTTTCAGGGTAATTAGTCAGCTGTTCCAGCCTTCCCTCTTCCCGGAGGATCAGCTAATCAGCTAAGGAGGCAGAATACTGCACTAATGACTTTTGCTGAGGATTTTAAGCAGAGAGGAGTTAAGGAGGAGAAATGAGAGTACGAAAGCACTTACAGAGGCCCAGTGTAAGTCATCATGACTCATCAGTACATAGCTGAAAGAGCAGTGGCAAACTGAAACACAGAGTATTTCAGGTCAGAATCTGCTTCCCACCTGCAGCAAACAGACTAGAAGGTAGGAGGCTATCACTGATATTAATTAGTGTTTCAATTATGATCAAAACGTCAGGCTTATATTAAATGAAACAGAAAGGCTGCCAGCCGCCAAAGCAGATCTATACTCCTCTGTGCATCAAGAACACAGCTCAGTGCTTTCAGAATTGCTCAGCTTGTTGAGGACTGAACTATTTCTGAAGAAAAAAAAACCAAACAAAAAAACAGCTGTAACTGTACTACTGAAGTTATTGCATCTTTAGAAAATGCCCTACAACTCATCAGAGTTGTGCAAATGTTAGAGTGCAGGGGAGAAGCCATCATTTGTCTGTCTTTCTTCCACAGGAGACTGCTGTGTCTCCATGTGGGTGTACCTACACAGAAGCAGGCCACAGACCTACCCACCCCGTTTCAGGAAAACCGTTTTTTTTTTCATGGTTGTTAAAGATTGAAAGCTGAACTCTTATAAAGGGCTGAGTCCAACCCCACAGAAAAAAACCCACCAAAATCAGCTGCCCAGCATTTTCCCTTTTCCAATATGCATCATGTTACATCAAGACTCATAGAGAAAGTTAATTGCACTAGATAACACTGGCTCTATTTAAATACCCTTAACTAATGTGTATAGGCAAAGAAGGAAAATATGAGTTTACAGCTGGCTAGACTGGGAGTTGGGGAGGTGGTTAGAAGAATCATGGAATCATAGAATGGTTTGGTTAGGAAGGGACATCAAAGATCATCTTGTTCCAACTTCTCTGCCATGTCAGAGACATGTCCCATTACATCAGGTTGCTCAAGGCCCCATCCAACCTGGCCTTGAACACCTCCAGGGATGGGGCATCCACAACCCCCCTGAGCAACCTGTTCCAGTGTCTCACCACCCACAGAGTAATGAATTTCCTTTTAATTTCCAGCCAAAATCTATCCTATTCCAGTTGAATCTATTACCCCCCAGAGCACAGTGCAGTGTTGTGATAAGAAACTCCAGTTTTCACCTGTATCTTTAGAAGCATTATGAAATTATTCTACTTCATTTGGGTACTCAAACTCATTAGAAAAGCTCAAAACTCAGAACCACATCTCTGCACACGGGACTCAAATTGTTGGTAATATAAAAAAAAGCAAGCAAAAGGCTACAAAAATGCTCACACTACATATAGTAAATAGCTATATCATTTTTACCAGTTCCAGGCCCTTCATTTTTTGGATGTGTAACTGAAGATACATGCACTATCCATTGGTTTTATCTCTTTTATTTTTTACTTCCTCTGAGTCACACGAATGACTAGCTATCCAGTTCCCAAAACATGTTTTTAAAAATTGAGACTATTTTTAGAAATAGTTACCGTATTTCAAATGGCGTGATAGGCATTTTTCAGCACAGCTCACATTAAGAGACTTTGTCTAACTCTACATAGGCATTAGGAAAGTGTTTTAACCAGCAAATATACTTACAGTCTGCAAAAAATCTGAGTAGGATGAAACATTCCAAGAAGTCTTGCTTAGAGCTAACAATTTCAGAGGATTGAAGAAAGCCTTTGGAGTAAGAAATGGGTTTATAAGTCAGGTCTTACTCCCCTCACTGTATAGGACTAAAGATTGAAGTAAGTAAAGAAAAAAACAACTTCCAAAGGGTAAAGCTTAATCACAGTTGAGGAGTTCTCAGCCACAACTGAAAAAAAAAAAATTATAAAGGGGACAGGTTTTACAACAATTATCCTAAAAACGGAAATTATACACAGCACTCCACAGGAAAATCACATGGCTGATGTTAGAAGGAAAGTCTCTCTTTTATCTGTAGCTCTTTTTCTGTAAGCTCCTTTCTTTTAATTTGCCTAGAAATATTCAGTCAGCAGCATCACACTGCATATCCCACTGATTTCTCACAGAAGGCCAAATTCTGCTACTTTGGGAAAGACTTCACTCAATGCTTTTACCCTGCGGTCTTTCTTCAAAGCTAGGGGAGAGACTTCAACACTTCCTTGCCACAAGCTAGGCATTCTGCTCCATCACTAGGTACAATGGTGGTGATTGGGGCACAGTTTAATATCGCTCACATTTGAGCTCTACAGCTCTAGCCCCACACTGTGAATGTCTGACCAGTGGTGCTTGCCAAAGTTTGAGGCCAAATGGCTATGCGTTCACCTCTGTTTATTTTCAAGAAGCATTTTGTGGTATGGTCTTTTTCATTTGCAGGAGGGAACTATGAGGTTTTTTGAAGTGAAGATAATTTCACAAGCTGTATGCCTTCATTGGCAAGAAAGTAAAGAGCACGGGGTTAGCCACCTGAAGGAGGCAACAAGCATAGCACATTCTGTCTTAAAATATTGGATGCCCTGTTTCTATACATCCAGAACAAAAGCAACAAATTTCTAAAATAAAAAAAAAGCAACTCTGAATTTGTTTAGTTATTTTTAATATTGTGAACAAGGTAGAATTTTCCTCCAATGAAACTTCTGTCATAAAAGTGGAAAAGTCAAAGTGCCCAACTTTTACCTTTTTCTATTTAGTATGCTTTAACACATATCAAGCCTGGAAAATGGAGCGAGATCATGAGGCTGTTATTTCAAACCTGTTTTAAGAGCTACTGGTCTTCCATTCATGCTGTAATCTACCTCCTTCACAATCGTATTTGGACCCTGATTCTGCAAGCACATAATCACAAGTGTAATATTGTGCAAACAAGGAGCTCCATCTTGTGCAGTACAGGTCATCAACACCACTGTTGTTGGACTGCTGCCCTATTTTGTAAGTCAACAGCACCACTTTAAAGACCTATTTTTGCTGAAGATTTCTCATAGGCAAATCACACATGGGTTCGATAAACATGCCAGATATACACCATATTAGAAGGGTAAATCTTACTTCTTTTTGGTTTTTTTCAGCCTGTACATGCATGACCTAATCCTCATAGGTAATATGCAGGCTGGATAACGTGCCAGGATTTTTTTTCAATTATATACTCTAAGAGAGAAAATCAGCTAATGCTTAAAAAGTGTTTTGAAGATATTCATACATAAATCCTAACTAATATTTATGTGGAATGCAAATAGAAAGGATGCTATAGTACTCAGTCTCCTTTTTCTGGTAAACAAAGAATTCAGCTCTACATAATACTCCTGAATCATGTTTTCCTTGGGAATGGAGAGCTCCAGAATTTCTCCAGAGCTGGTCTTTCAGCAGCTAGTCTGAATTACACAGGAATCCTCCTGCTAGGTGAGCCTTAAAAGTGTCCATGGTGCTGTTGAGATAAGCACCCAAATTTTCTGGTGATTCTTTAAAATGTATCCAAACTTCTTGAGAGCACGAAGCTACGCTGAAAATAGAAGAGCTATGCTCTTTTTTGTGTTTTGTTTTTGTTCTTCCTGCTTCAGGCTAGACCAGAAAAAACATTAAAACAACAATTATCTCAGGCAAGTATGCCAAGTTTTCTGTTTTTCCCAGGAGCTTGCTGCGTTCCACCCTTTATCCAGGTCTAGTGGAAACCCCAGCTACATGATGCTGCTTCTAATGTTAGGTTTTACAACTGGCATGGGAGGGCAGATGCAGCCGTGATTCCACACGTGATCAGATAATGACTTCTGCACTCTGGAAAACAACAGTATCTCACCACAACAGTCAGAGTTGGTATCGGGTTCAAATGCATCAAACTAATAAGAAACAGAAAATTTTATTTAATGGATGTGAACCTGATTACTTTATGATTCTGCTTTTCATTAAGCATTATACTCTTCATTAAGCAAGTTTTCCTGTTTGAATGGTTTCTTAATGCTTCTAATTCCTTTATCCCTGTGGGAAAGATCCACAGAGATTAAAACAAGAAATAGGAAAATTGACTTTCCTCCATCTGAGGATAAGCAATTCCAAGCCAGGGAAGACAAAGGTCAACACAAAGGGAGCACAGAACACCTAGTGACAGTCTTTCTGCTTTTAAATAAATAATTAAATAAGCATCCTCTCAACGTTCCTTTAACTTTCAACCACAGAGGAGGCAAAACAAGAGGAAGATGATTGTTGTTTGGCTTTGCTACTTCTTTTTCATCTTTAGTGTCTCTCTGTGATGGTCAGGTGACCAAACTAGTGTTAATATTTTACCTCTGGTCAGCCTGTCTCTTTGCTTTTAACTAGTGCTTGACAAGCCTAAATATATATAAAACACTCTATTTCTGTGCCATGTGTCCTAAGAACACCATGTGTCTTTTTGAAAACTAGCAGGTTTTGACCTGATTGTTGCAAAGCCTTTACAGAAACTAGGCCTTCACTTTCCCCAACCAGCCATTTTCTCCCATAGTGCACGGATTGTGCTTGTAGAAGGACCTGGGGTAGTGCTCTAGGCACTTTGTCTTCTTTGGATGGGTATTTAAGGCTAGACTCACCCCAACTAAATTGCTGGTTTTGTTAAATTCTTGATTCTTACTTGAGTAAGAGAGACATGTGCTAACATCACAACTATAGCTAACATGGTTGCAATGTCACCACTTGCTGCAGCAATGGAAACTTGCTGTGTAAGCAAGTCTCTGATGTTCACCTTTGTGCTGTCTCGCACGTAATGGTAAGAATGACTGAAACCAGTCTATCCTGCAGCTGTCTGGAGAACAATTGCAAAAAACTTTCCAGTATAGATGTGGCCTGTCAAGAAGGCACTCAGGAGCCAATTTTCCTAAGTAATATACTGGGTATATATATGCTAGGAATAGTTTAGCAGGTTGGCTACAATACAATTGCTTCAATCTCCCTCTTCAAAATCAGGGTGAAAATGTTTTGATTCACAGCTGGTTTGTGCATGATGATGGCAACAAGAGGCAAGTCATTAAGCTACAGATATTTGGTTGTATCAATTGCTTGCATGCTACTGCTCAGAGCCTGCACAGAGCAGCAGTGAGATAGGGGAGTGAGTTTGCAGTACTCTGTCTGGTTGCTCTGCACTATTTTGCAGTTGCATAGATATATAAGGACTATCATGCCTGAAATTATCAAAGTGGAGAGAGCTATTTCACACAAAGGCATATTTACATTGCCTTAATGTGAATGGTGTTAGAAGAGGATTGCTAAAAATTTCCACAATCTAGTATACCCACATCACTTCACTTAGGAAAGACTTCATATACCAAATATATAGCTTCATTAATACTGATTCTTTTCTTACATTAAGAGCAAAGCATATCATGCACAGATATTCAGACCTCTCCTCCAGCCAGGTTATTATCCTTAGGTGTTTATTGTGGATAAGTATGACCAGACTCTCATCAGTGTAATCTGTACTATGTATTCTCCTCTGTTCATCCCACAGAGTGTGAAAATAGATGAGTACTTCACTTTAATAATGTGCATTTTTACCGACTCTGCCAGAAACTACTGAGCTTTTGTTCAACATTAGTCTGTCACTAACATACATCAAATTTCTTCGGAACCTAGGCCTCACCCAGGCACAGATCCAGTTAGTGCAGAATGGTGTGGCTTTGAAAAGGATACAATATATCCCTTCTTCAGGCAAATGAGCTGAGCATGAAACCAGGCACAGGCTTCAAATGTCCTCCTGCCTCTTTGGCGTTTGGCTCTCCTTACTTAACCTTGTACTGATTGTGCATTCCCCAAGCACAAGCACTGTACTTTTATCCAGTTATACCTTCAGGCTAAGGAAAAGAAATACTTATTCTACATGCACACATCCATTTTAATATTTTTGTAGGTTAATGACCATCTTTCTCTGGACAAATATTTTCTAATCTACTAGAGTACAAGCCTATAAATTAAATTCCCACAAATGAAGACAGGCAGGTAGGCAGGTAGGTAATTACTTCAGAGAAGACTTGTCCTCGGCATTATCAACATCCTCTGCTTTCCTAGAAAACAACCCCCATACAATAATAGCTTTACCTCACATGCCAAGGTCAACACAAATTCAGATGAGTAGGAACGGCTACATTTCAACACATAACCTTTAACTATGAGCTAACTCTTATCAGCAATCTAAATGTGGGTTTGGGACATGCAGCTTTAGAAAGGAAAAATAAAATAAAATTTTAAAAATTATCCTTCTCATTTCTACATTTAGGAGGCCCACATTCAGGAGTATGATCTGTTCCATCTCTTCGTGAAGCAATACTCACTTTAGCACATGTGTTATACTGGTGTTTTTGCTGAAGATCAGTCTGAATCTGGTGAAATTCTCAGAGGTAATTACCATGTCCTGATGGCTGCTTGCACAGTGTAGTGGTTATAGAGGCTATATGTCCTAGGTTATAGAGATTATATATCCATCCATTCCAGAAAGGGTCTTTCTGGGAGAGACCAAGGAGCAGTGACAAGGCAACAGGATGGAGTATCAACCTCTTGTGCATTATCTGTGAGAGAGAAGAGACACTCCAGTCTCCACTATATTCAGTCCAGGAATTCTCAAGTTGATAAAATGTACAGTTACATTAACATGGAATTTAAAGATATCATTAAGATATGCCCATTAAAGCTTTGTTTGAAAAGCGAGTTGGGTTTTTTTCTGGAAAGAAATCAATCTACCATTCAACATGAATCTTTAAAAGAGCATTTGTAAGGGTTTACCACAAAACATGCTGTCTACTAACAAATACTGTGCCCAATTGCACTTAAGTATTGGATGCTTGCTGTTTGAGCATCAACTGAGTATGTTAAAGTCTTATTATTCCCCAAATGTATTTTTCCTTTATTGAGTACATCTGTATTATTGATGTTTTATATATTTTGATAATACTGCCTTTGTGGTCAAGGAGATATTTATGTACTCCCATAACATACTGAGCAGGTTCCCGATGAATCACTTTTCTTCCTTGCTTTGGAACACCAAAGAAGAGTTATGACAGTGAAGGTGATGAATTCAGTTTTCCTTCATGTTCAAGGCTGCACCGTAAATTGTGGTGCAGTTAGTCTGTACTTTAGTGGTGAGCAGGCAAACCCATCAGGATTTATTGCAGTTACTACCTCTCTTTTATTGTACTTCATATCCTCTGAATATCAGTTCACTGTGTTTTCAAAAGAATTATCTCCTTTTTTAATTATTTCCATCACTTCCTCTTCTTTTCACACTGACAAAACTACTTTGCACCGATCATTTCTGTTTAGCATAGATTAGACAGGTCCAGCATTATGAGAGGAAGGGTTTGCAATTAACAATGCTGTTATGTTGTACAGCTTCATGTTCTTTCGAAAGACTCTTTTATGCACCATCATTATCTATAAATCTCTGCAAAATAATGATAAAAAGATTTTAGTCTCTCATAGCTGGGAAGTGGAACTCTTAAATGTTTAACAATCGTGCTGGTATTTAACCTGAATATGAAGTAGTTAGGTCAAGCAGCTAACACTTGCTAGAAATTGCTTTGTATACAAGCAATTCCTACATCACCTTTTAGTGACTTGCTTTTATTCTAGCCTACCCCTTCCTTTAGTCCTGTAACAATTCAGGTAGTAGCACTTTCAAAGTGGTATGCTAGGATGGAAGCTCCAACTGGCAGTTTCCAGAACAACCCAGAAATCATAGTAGGTGGCAGCAGTCATGAATAAATATGACTCAGCTAACATCAGCTACTGTAGCCAAATCTATGACAAGGGCAATTGCTTCAACTCGTATGGCATAAAAATATTCATGATGATGATGATGATGATATGCTGCTGATGATGACACGCTGATGATGATATGCTGCTGCTGATGCCTAGTTGATCTAGAGGAGTAAATTCACAAAATCCCAAACCATCCACGGCAACAGACTAATAAAATTATACTGCAGAAAAGTGCATACTAGCAGCATAGCACAGCTTGGTGCAGATGAAGAGGAAGCAGTGACCATTCATTTGGACATATAACTCAGGGCTTCCTATTTGAACTTTCTTCTTTTGCAGCTGTGCTACCAATTAAGGTTCAACTGAGGAGAAGATACAGCTATCTGCTGTATTGAAGATGCTCAAATATCAAGTAAAATATCTGCTTTTTGAGTTGACAACATTCCTGAAAATATTTACACATTGATGGTTTGAATGTGTACAAATCACAGGGAACAAGCTTTCCCTGCCTCAGTCTCAGATCCTGTCAAGAGTAACCTTCACTGAGAAGAACAAACATATCTTCAAGTTTAAAGACCCTCCACATTTGCAGTGACAGATTTCAAAGCCAGCACTGAGTAGTACAAAAACACAAGTAAAAGTTAGCTGGTTAGGGTTTTTTTTAAGTCTTTGTAGATGTTGGTACTCATTGGTCTCAAATTCAGTAGCTCATTTTACATGTTTTGGAGGAAAACCTTCTTCCAGGATTGCAGAGTTGGATCTTAGAAGGGGCAAAGTCTGTGATGCTCAGTACTGAAAACAACTGCCCTGTGTTAATTGTGTGGCTGTATAAACCTAGAGAAACAGGTTTACAATGCTCCTAGACTTTTTCTGATATCTAAAGCAGGGTTAGTGCAGCCCTGTATGGAGCAGGGAGCCCATGGTGAGCTTCATGGAAGGACATTCACCCACTGCTGTGTTGTGCAGATATCAGGGAATGAATCTCCTGGATCTCAGTATTATGTCCAAGTTACTGAAGAAAACCCAGATCATTCCTGGGAAGGCAGGTGGGCACTGAAAATTACAGCACATCCCATTTTACTCCAGGGAATGGGCCTGTAATGAAGAGCAGCAGGAGTGTTGCAGGTCACCCACCTGGGTTTCCAGCTCAAACAGGTTGGGACAGTTCTCCCTACAGCACACTTTCTCTGCCAAACAGAGGAGATATACTATCGCTATTTTTCCCAAGTGAATTGTTCATCATTACATTGCTTGTGGCTCCTCTTGACAAATACAACATTCATGAAAAACCTGGGAGGACTAGCTGGGAAAACGTAGGGAAAAGGTATGTTTTGAAAAGTCTTCCAAGCAACATAAAATGAACTAATTAGTATTCTTATGTTGGAAGGATTGTGATAGACGTAGTTTTTCAACAAGGACACTGAGTTTGGGAAGGTGTTACTTTGGTCTTTGGTCATCACAAGAGAAGCTAAATGCCTTAAACAAATGATAGCACAGCATGTGGTTGTACAGCCTGAAGGACACTGATACACTCTTGCCACAAAGGCTCCTCAGATCTGGGAATACAGCAGACCATCCAACGACCAGTGCTGTTTCTATGGCCTTGACAATGTGGGAAGAGGCTGATAGGAGTTGACTTTGGTAGAAAATTACAAAAACATCCTCCAAAGCCAATGCTTAGAAAACGTGTCAGATTTTTGAGTGGGGTAAACAGTGGTCTGGGTGGAACTGATCATCTAGGAAAGGAGCAGATGGCACAGGGGAATCCTGGCAAAGACAAGATCACATACTAATGAGTCTTTCAAAAACAAGAAGGGGACTGGGAATGGGCAGATGGAGCAGTGTAAAAGCTGGGAGTCATATGGGCAAAGGGGGCTTCATTTTAATTACTAATTTTTTAATTGAGAGTATTACAAACATGAATCAGGTGGGACTGGGCAGCTGTGAAAGGACATCTGGGACAGGATAAAGGATGGCAGAGATTTGGGAAGAAAAAAATGGGGCACTGCTTTGTGAGGGTGCTTGACAGCACTGCACCATATCTGCCCAGGCCTGGAAGCCAGCTGGGGACATCTCTCTGCTGCCTCAAAGATGCATCATTTATCCCCTGGGTGAGTACCCTGGGCAAAGTGTAGATAGTGCCCCTCACATCTGCTTCTCTCCTGCATGTGTTATGGAGCAACCAGTGCCATCCTCTGTGCAAACGCTACATGTGTGGTTTCTGTGTGCTGCAGCCTCTGTGAAAAATAAGCACAGGAGAAAAGACCAAGTTAGGATCAAGTATTTTATGCTTTTCAACTACTCATGTTATTCAAATTTTGCAATTCACATGTTATTTAAACACTTTTAAGTGTTTTATTTTAACACCTTGTTTAATACCCAGTAGCAATAATCTGTTATTATCTATGTAGCACCTTACTTCCCATGTTTATTTAGATTTTTAAGCATTTTAAATCAATACAGTGATCTGCTGCATCAGCCACAATGACATTAAAGCTAAAATTTGTTACGTACTTAAAAAAAATGTAAGATTGTTTTATTTGTGACTACAGAATAATCTTAAAAGATAGAAAATGAAACAAGTCAACATATATTGGCCATCATGGACAACAAAGATCTTTAATGTGATCTTTCATGAGTCCTTCATTAAAATGTAGAAGGCTCTAAAAATCAAGAAGCTTGTTAATATTGAGAATATTTCTGTAGAATTACACTTTTCTGCTCATTTCAAGAGTGTAAAATAAATACATTATAAAGATAGTGAATCATAGAATAGTATGAGTTGTAAGGGACCTCAAAGATCATCTAGTTCCAACCTTCTGCCATGGCAGGGACAACTCCCACTAGACCAGGTTGATCAAAGCCTCATCCAACCTCGTCTTTAACACCTTCAGGGATGGAACATCCACAACACCTCTGGGCAACCTGTTCCAGTGTCTCACCACCCTCAGAGTGAAGAATTTCCTTCTAATTTCCAAACTAAATCTATCCTCTTCCAGTTTGAACCTATTACCCCTCATCCTGTCACTACAGGCATTTGTAAAAAGTCCCTCCCCAGCTTTCTTGTAGGCCCCCTTCAGATACTGGAAGGCCACAATACAGACTCCCCAGAGCCTTCTTTTCTCTAGGCTGAACAACCTCAGCTCTCTCAGCCTGTTCTCATACGAGACGTGTTCCAGCCCTTTGATCGTCTTCATGGCCCTCCTCTGGACCCACTCCAACAGTCCCACGTCCTCCTTGTGCTGGGGGTTCCAGAGCTGAACACAGTACTCCAGGTGGGATCTCATCAGGGCAGAATAGAGGGGCAGAATCACCTCTCTCAACCTGCTGACCACACTTCTTTTGATGCAACCCAGGACACAGCTGGCTGACCGGGCTACACTCACCAACTTTTGGTTCATGTTGAGTTTTTTGTTATCCAGCAGCCCCGAGTCTCACTCCTCAGGACTGCTCTCAAACCACTCATTGTCTGACCTGCATTTGTACCTGGGATTGCCCCAACCCAGCTGGAGGACCTTGCACTTGTCTTTGTTGAACTTCATGAGGCCAACCTCATAGGCCTAGCTCTCACACCTGTCAAGGTCCTCCTGGATGACATCCCTCCCCTCCTTCATGTTGACCTCACCACACGCTTGGTGTTGTCAGGAAACTTGCTGAGGGTGCACTCGATCCCACTGTCCATGTCACTGACAAAGGCATTAAACAGCATTGGTGCCATTACTAATCCCTGAGGAACACCAATTGTCACTGGTCTCCACTTGGACATTGAGACATTGATCACAACTCTTTGAGTGCAACCATCCAGCCAATTCCTTATCCACAGAGTGCTCCATCCATCAAATCCATGCGTTTCTAATTTAGAGACCAGGATGTCGCATGGGACAGTGTCAAACACTTTGCATAAGACCAGGTAGATGACATCAGTTGCTCTTCCCTTATCCACTGATGCCATTACTCCATCATAAAAGGCCACCAGATTTGTCAGGCAAGATTTACCCTTGGTGAAGCCATGCTGGTTGCCAGCAATCACCTCATCATTTTCCATGTGCCTTAGCAGAGACTTCAGGAGGATTTGCTCTATGATTTTGCCTGGCACAGAGGTGAGACTGACTGGCCTGTGGTTTCCCCGGCCTTCCTTTTTTCCCTTTTTGGAAATGGGGGTTATTTTTCCTCTTTTCTAGTCAGTGGGAACTTTACTAGACTGCCATGACTTTTCAAATACGATGGAAAGTGACTCAGGAACTTCATCCACCCATTCCCTCAGGACCTGTGGATGGATCTCTGTCTTCCATGGACCTATGCACCTTCAGGTTCTTTAGATGATCTCAAACCTGATCTTCACTTACAATGGGTGGATCTTCCTTCTCCCAGTCCCTGCCTTTGCCTTCTGAAGGGAGCCTTATGAATCACTTAGGATCACTTAAGCTGAAATTTTGACACAAGCTATTCGTTTTGCACCCACATGGTAGTGCTAAGCATTTTCAGCCAGGCAAAGTAAAAGGATGCTGGTGCTTTGACTATCAATAGATTCACAACAGTTTATTTCAGCCAGGAACCCTGCCTGTTGTTGATGCTATCCCCTTCGGTAGTAATATTATTCCTTTATTTGAAAATATTTGCATTTGCAACATAAACAGTAAGAAGCAGAAGTTCAATTGCTGCAAGGTGACACAGAGTTTGTGTCCTCAGCCGAAGCTCCTTTATGAAATATTAAAGCAGTTGCACTTAAGAGGGATAAATTCTTGGCCTTATTGAGAGACTTGCAAATTACTCCAGTGAGGTCAAGGTTTGCTCAGAGCCTACCACCTGAACTGTGCAGTCAAATCGATGCAGTAAGTTCTCTGCTTTTGAGTGAGTGTTGACATCTTGCCGTTGCATCATTTTCCAACCCATTAAGCCCAGGATATTACAAATACAGACTGAGAGAAGAAATAGTGAGAAGCTGAAAGAATGTTACTGTCCAGTTTTCTCTGCAGATTATAGTATATTTTGTGAAAAGGACAATGGAAGCAATGCTTTCTAATAATTCGTGTTTCATCTTGAAAATGACAATGGAAGCAATGCTTTCTAATAATTCGTGTTTCATCTTGAATCCCAAAGCACACAGTTTGAAAACTAAACCTAAACAAGCTAAGGACAGCTTTATTCACATACATGCAGAGCACATGTTGTCCAGGAAGGATGGACACACATAGGAGCTCATGTGTTCTCTGATCTCTTCTAGCTGGCTGTGGCATCCTGCCTGCATCCTTTATCTTACACAAACATGCCAGACACGGCTGTTGGCCCAGTAGGATTCATGACTAGTTAGGCCCTATGTCTTAACTGCAGTTTTCAGAAGGTGCCGTAACAGTTAAGTGGCAGCCATAATGCCACTGCATGAAATGGGAGAGCATCAACTTTTCAGCCCTGATGTTACAGGACAGACAGTCAGCTGCAATGGAAGTCATGTTTTTGTCCCAGTCCTTCACCAATTACTCGTGCTATTTATGGATTTATGATTTTTTCTCGAGTGAAGTCCTAGTTATTGCAAAAAAACCATGCAAATAGGTCTACAATATACAAAAAGTCAGGTCACTCTTCAAATGTTTTTGAAAAAAATTATTGTTTTCAAAAAAATCATTAAAAAGGGAGCATCAGAGACCTTTGGCTTACAGCACCACTAGCTATACTAATTTATCCCCAACTTGTTTTTACCTGCCATGTTACTTAAGGACTTACAATGATACAGGTTTCATATTCACATTCTAACCTTCGACTAGAAAGTTTTTCATCCAACCAATCACATTTGAAGCTTAATATCAGTCTCCTCTCCAGACCAGACTAATCCAAGTGTGTAATTAATTTTCCGGTTTTCATATTTTTTGGATGATTCATATTTCTCTCATTTAGATTCCTGTATTAGTTCATAGATCTCTTGAAATTCAGCATACAAAACTAGAGAGTATTCTTGTCAGGACCTCCCAGATTGCAATCCCAGAAAACCTACTGGATGGGTGTCCCACTCTATCATTAAAACAATACATGAAACTCTTAATAGTAGCTGGGCCAACACAGATCTCTGAAACCCCTCTTGATCCATACTTTCATATAGCAATTATTTCTCTCCTCAGAACCTCCATTTTTGTTATGACACCTAAAGTACTTCTGCACTTACCTGCAGTTCTGTGCAGATCATAACTCCAGCTTGCCTTTGGGTTATTATGTGAGACCGTGTCAAAGCCTGTACTTAAAGTCTGTCACGGCTATCCATTCTCACAAGTGCCCAAGCCCAGTTACAAGTCAGGATTTTGAAAATTTCGTGCTATCTACTATTTTTTATTTTATTGTAGGTATTCTTGTGCTATTATTTGTTCCACTGCTTTTCAGAAAAAGTGCTTCTCTGGAACTCTAGCCTTCAGTTCATAAAGAACACTTTCAAATTGCCTCTTACAGTTATAAATATTAAATATGGAAAACCTGCAAGACAATCAGTGGAAAGTTTATGGAAAACTAATAGCAAATCCTAATTTTACATTATTAGACTGTTCCACAATACAGGATGCTTATAACTCTTTCTAAGGATTAATTTCTTCAAAACAGCTTTGTTATTTTTACTTATATTACAGAGAATGGTTTAATTGTTAACTGTTTTTTCAGGCACAGATGAAGTTTGCTTTTGCAATTACACAGCTGCCAGCATAGCCTTTTATAGAACTGGACTTCATATGAAGCTGATTTGGTTTTTTCCCATAGCAATAGATCTATGTTCCCATTTTAAGGCAAATTTACTTTGCTAACCAAAGAAAGGCCTCATGTATTTGAATTAATAGTCACCTTAGAGATCTTATACGGACAAAAAACATTAACTATTTTTTCACAGGGAACAGAAAAATACTCAGAGCAGCTACAGCAGGTACATATGGTCTTTGAACTGCTTTTACAAAAAATTCTTTCTCTAAACAGGTGACAATGCAAGGACTATTCATATCCTGTCTAGGTCACATGAGGCAAAGGGTTTGCTCAGTCAAGCTCCACATCTCAAGTGAAGAAAGAAAGTGGAAATTCAATCAACATCTTTTTGACAGGACAGTTAATGTTGCCCTGACCAAACACCAGTGTCCCACATACTCTGCATTTTGGGGCAAAAGAATTCTCATCTCAGCAGCATTAAGCAAAAATGCATTATGAACTCAAAACCTGCCAAGTTAACATGAAGAGCTGCCTTTTATAGGTGAAAAGCAAAAATGCAGAACTGATTGTATGTGGTTACATTTCACTGCAGGAAAATCCTATTTACTTCAGTACTTTCTGCCATTTAACCTCCTTCCGGACAAGGTGAGGTTTATACTGACCCCAGAGAGAGCCCTTGTCTGATTTAAGTCTCCTAGTGGTTTTACAGTGTATTTGTCTGGTTTTTTCATCTTCTTCTCTCTTTCTCCATACCGTTACTATATACACAGTACAATGCCATGCACCATAGCAACACAGTAATCAAGATTCACAGTTCAGATAGCTGTCTCTACTGAACCAGAACTGCACTTGGACAAAGATTCCAGGAAATCCTGGAATCCTGACCCTTTCTCAGTAGTAAATTTGCAGTGGGCTATTTGAAACAGCAGCTTTTTTAGCCCTGCTCTTCTCTGCCCTTCTCTCCCAGATGCTTTGCTTTAGGGTAGAATGAAGTTCATTTTCTGGCTGTCTGGTCTTTGTGCAGGCTGCAGAGGGGAGCCCTGCTAGTGGTGGGTAGTGTCTGCCCCAAGGGAACAGGCTGTGATTGTGGACACTTTTCAGAAATGCCATAGAAGACTCAATGGAGAACACTGCACCTCCTCGCCTACCAGGAGCTGAGATCCTCTTTCATGAGAAGAGTACTGTGTTCCCTCACTTGCTGGCCCAGACACATAGCAGAACCAAACAAGAGGCTATGCTGCAGTCAAGAGTCTAGATGTATAGCTGTTTAATGCTAAGCCATATTTGTCTTGCTTTGCATTTTCAGCACAGCTCTTGTGGAAAAGTTCTCAGTTGTGTCCTAGGATCTGTCTACGTTCTCATATAACAGATGCATGAAATTGCATGGATTAGTATGACTGATTGGTTTTGACATATCTGTAATGTTTGGTACATGCAGTACAATTCTGAAGACTCTGAAAGAGAAAAATGAAGATTGTAAGTGGGAACACCATGCTCCAGGAAAGAGAGGGAGCAAAAAAGGAAATGGAAAGGAAAACTTTGCTATTGGTATTTATCTGGCACCAAGTGCTTAATTCTAGCTGATAGCTAATATCTTTAATGACCATTGTCTTTAACTGTTGAAGACAAACATGATACTTTAATATTGTCTCAAACAGCAAACTGCATGAAAAGGACTGAACCAAGAAACTTGCCAGTATCTTATTCAACTACCAACATTAGCACTACTTAAATTATTTAACTATTTTTGGGTCCTGTGTAATATTAGTAAAATCAAATGCATGAAACCTATGACAGTGTATTGGTTTAGTAAGAGGGTGGCCGAGCCACGTGGCTTCCTGCCCCCTCCCTCTGCCGCGGGTCGCGGACAAGGAAAAAAAGGTTTAAAAGTGCCTTTTTGAGTTGAGATAAGGAAGGTTTAATATATACATATTTATATAAGAAAACAACATATACAAAGCATTTTTTTGCAGTTAACAAAGAAACCCAGCAGTAACAGTGGTAAAGGAACAATACAAAAAAAGATTGATAACAGAGAATAGCGAGGGAGCGAGCTCACCCAGATGCAGCGAAAAACCGCCCCCCCCACAGGAACTGGCCCTGGGGCATGACATCAGCATGGTGTAGAATAACCTGGCTCCACTAAAATTAACCCTGTCCTGGCCAAACCAGGACAGACAGCAAAAGAGATTTTTAAAAGCAAAAAAGTTTTGTAAGAATAAGAAAAGTTTGGGTTTAGTGTAGCTGATAATAGCTGGCACACAGCTCTTTTATTTCTCACGCTTGCCTGTCTTAAATCATTTCCCTATGATGGCTATGAAAGCATTAGTAATACAGGACTGAAAACAGTCTTTCGGAAACCTCATGCTGGGCCCTGATTCACTATTGATTGTTGTCAAGTACCCAGTAGTCATTAAAGGTATGTACACTCTCTCCTTCAAGTGCAATTGTAAGACATCTAAGCAATTCAAAGAACTTAAACATCAGAGCAGGTGAGCTAAAATGTCCTAGCGAAGCCTCACTTTCAGAAATCTAAGAGTGTAATCTGCAGAGCCACAGCTATATTTATGAGTTCAACTAACTGAATTCAGCTGCACTCATACCAGGTTCAACAGGAACTCTCTTGTGTATTAATGGGAATATAACTATGGCTTATCATACAACTTGTGCTAAGGAGTAAATCACTCTACAGAGTTGCTAAGCAATTATGCTGGGAAGGCACTTGGTTTATACGCGCCAGAAAACAATGCAGATCTTTACTTACAGAAAACCAAAGGTTGTCATCCGTATCAAGTGAACATCTACATGAGGTTTTCTAAGCACCAGTATAAAAGTTCATCTTAAGTTTCTCTAAATCAGGTGAAAAGAAGGCATCTGGTTACTCAGCTCAGAAAAGGCCTGAGAACCAATCAAATGTCATCACAGCACAAAGAATATCTCTCACACCAGGCAGAGAATGGTCCCAATGCACATGGGAGGCTGCTGCCTCCCCCTCCTTGCTCAAAATCCATTGTAACACATTCCTGACACACATCATGGCCTTTTTGGGGGTCACGAGTTTGTGAAGTGCTAAATTCCTACTACTCTAACTTGGCTTTGACACTGCCAGGCTGTTGATATACAATACCTGCTCTAGTACACTAGCTAGCCAGCCTGGCACCGTCCTTATCTTTGCTTGTTTACTATAACCCTGGGACAGGGTTTAGCCTGTTGCAAACGTTTTTTTTCATAAAACATTAAAGAGATAAGACTGTCTCTCTCTGTATCCTTCCCTCTTACAGTTTTTGGAAGTAAATGCTCCCTCCCTGGAAATTCAGTTTATGAGTGACTGAGAGCTTCTCTTGCTTGATCTGTCAAATAGGCAGTTTCAGTTTTTCATTTTTTGGACTTTACACCTCATAAGACTTAAAGACAGGTGATAATTTAAAGTTTATCTCCGCATGAAAAGACTCCTGGAATATATCGGCTGACCTGAACGAACTCATTTTCAGATACATGGAGGGCAATCTCACTTCCGATAACACTATACAGAGGGATGCAGGAATATATGGCAACATGACTTTAAGTTTAATTTTAGTACAAAGTATTATGTCATTGCATTACTAATGCCCAGGTGTATCTTACTTACAATCAGTAGCATCACACAGAGTCATATATTTGACTAAGGAGATTGTAATTTATAAAATAATAGTGGTATTGTGCCTTTAAGGTTTCATCAAGTCCTCTGGTTTTGCTGCCAGTACTCGAATACTCCTGAAATGTCTGTAGTGGGATGAATTGCTATGCTTTGCCAGAGCAGGAAAAGAATTTGAAGAAGGTCTTTTGGCACAGATTCAAAATAAAAGCATGTTTCTTATATGCAGTATCTCAATTCCCCGAATGATTAATAAACCACATTTAGCATATGGTCTGATGCTTTGAATATCTTTCCAAAGATGTGGTCATAACATGTTTTATACTGTTAGGAAATAATGAAGGAATTAAATCTAGTGAACATTGTTGTACTGGATTCCCTAAATTTCAGAAAGATTGAACCTGCTCCCTTGCAGTTTTAGAAGTCTTGAAAAAAGTAATTATGGCAAAATATCTGAGAAAGAGAAATTTTAAGGGTGATACTACTAATAGTATTGTGTAAAACTTGCAACTTTATTTTCAGTTACATTATATGTTGTAATAAAGGGAACCATACATAATACATCAGGATATTTATTTTAAGAAAACAGTGTGACTTCAGATTCTGGTAAGTATAAAGATGAAGGAGGAAAAAATATTTTAAAACTCTGCATACAGGTAGATCTCAAAGCTGGTGGTTTTTCCCCCTGTAAACTCCCCTTGGTAGGTATTAAATAGAATCAAGCATGTGCAAACTTTAAATTTAGCTCATCAGATATCACAACAGCTGAGCCGCTCCAAAGAGGGGCAGGTGCCATTAATGGCATACACATTTCTGTGCTTAGAGCTATGCTCGTGGAAAGCATATACTGTACATTCCAGCTTCATGATGACACAGCTGTACCCCAGGATAAGTATTTCTGCACTGCGGATGTCCCTCAGCTGCCAGGACTGCTGATGCCTGTAAGCCCTGGCTAGAGCTGACATTGTCACCAGCAGAAACGCAAGATGGGGCACTAGGTATCCTCCCAGGGGACTGGTGTTTCTAAGTGCATGGCATCACCATTCCTGACAAATAGCCAGTCATAAAATCCACAAATGAATAGATAAAGTTCATAGGGCTGTCCAGAAACTTCCTCCATAGCCCTGGCATGAATTACAGCAACTTTTCATAGGCATTTAGCTAAGCCTGCTGCTCTCCACTGCTTAGGCTTGCCTTGTCTAAAACACAAGACAAGAACATAGGTCATTTTATACAGGAAGAATTGTATAGAGGAACAAGGATAATTTTAGAGAGGAGTCATAATGAGGGCAGGAGGAAAACACATACCAGCTCTGACATAGCAAAGCACAAGTGACATGCATCAGCTGGGCACCTCTGCAGAAGCTGCACTTCCAAACTGGTGGATGTCATCAGTGTGTCATCATTGTCGTAACTGCTGCTACACAGACATCTGGATTAATCGAGTCCTAGGTCTTCCACCACTTCAAGGACCAAGTCACCAAGATAAAGGGTACACCCTCTCACAATGAGTCATCTCACATGACCCTTCCAAGTCCTCAGCTTCTCCAGTTGTCTTTTGACTTAGAGCTGAGCACTTGTCTTTGAGCAAGGTTAGTTTTGCCTCACCATGTTCCAAAAGAAGAGGATGCCATTGTTCAGGAGTATCTATCAGGAATTGAGGTTATCATGTCTCCACTAGGACTGGTCCCTGTGCCACAGCATGCCTCTAAGCCTGCCACCCTGCAGAGATGGCTGTCAGGTCTTCACCGCAGTAGTCATTTCATCTTCCAGTCACCTGGTGAGGTAAGGGAAAATGTTGCCATGGCTTTCCTTGTCATGTAGGCTAAGGGAGGAGAAGGGAAAAGGAGAGGAGAGGAGAGGAGAGGAGAGGAGA
>VZZY01021283.1:0-11047 GCA_013400335.1 Eurystomus gularis | reverse complement strand
AAAAAAAATTCCAACTGCACACTCACTGAATTCAATGACATGTCAAGATGTGACTGTGCTATTGAGTGCAAAATGGCCTGGAGACTGGATTAAGCAGAGGTGTTATATCATTTCACTGCTGAAACGACTCTGTGTAACTGCAGTCCAAGTGTTACATAGCTGAACTTCATGAGGGAATCAAAAAGAAGGTACTTCAGACAGAATTTTCCTTTTCTATGATTCTTTTTTTTAATACAGCTATAGCTTTGTTCTTAATAATCAGGAAAAGATCCTTTAAATACCTGTGAAATAATCCATCAAGCAAAAATACAAGCTTTTCAGAATCCAGACTCTACTGTACTATGCATGGGTTACATCTTAGTTGTATCTTCACACTGCTAACCCAAGTAGAAGTGCAACTGTGCCCTACATTAAAATCCAAAACCGACACCTGCTGGGTTTGAGGTGGGTTTAAGGACATGTATTAGCTTTTGTTGGAAGAAATTTTAAAATGAATTAATTTTTCACCAATTCCACCCTTTCCTCACTTTTGCATTTAATTCAACTCAAGCTAGATCAACCCTAGTATCAAAGTCAAATACAGTTTTCCTATTGCTGTTAACTGGCACTGCACCTGACTGGTAATTGAGCAGTCACATAAGGTGAGGTCTGCCCAGGGAAAAGGAAGTCTTTCCTCCCCTGGTAGCTCTTGGACACTTGGTAAGGTTCTATAGCCCCCTAAAAAGGCTGCTGGGACTCTGTGGGAGCACTGGGCAGCCCAAGCTGGGCTGAGGCTGATGATCTCAGGCTATTCAGGAGGACAAGGGCAGCAAGGAATGGGGTTTGCTGCATCTCTGCGTCCCTGGTGGAGCTATGTGGCAGCAGGGTGCACAGATACAGTTTTATTTACCCAAATGTCAAGGAATTTTACTCTGATGTGTATTGCATCCTATTTCTTTTCTAAATGCAATTCCTGGAAAACTGTAATCAAGTGTTCCTCTTACTGTTGCCATAGAATTTCACAAAGAATATTAATTCATTTTAAATTGCCAAAATATAGGCAATCCACAGCATGCTTTTCTTTAAATATAAGTGCCAATACATACACACACACTTACATAAACACAGTCCCAACAATTTCTTAACTATACCTGAAGAACTTTGAATCTGTTATAATTAATCTATTCTGGGCTTTCGACTAGCACTATGGCACAAATTGGAATACCAGCATATTCTCAGCAAGATCCATAACTGCTTTCAAAGAAGTTGTACATGTGTTATGTATGTCATGTGTTTTAAATTATAGGAGAGTTAAAAATGGAATAGAGAACATCCTGGACAATTGCTGATTTTTCATGCAGTGCAAAAGCTAATAGGAAAATATTTAATTCTGCAGGGCTTAGTGGCTTACTATTCTTCAGGAACAAGAGATGTCTAAGTGAGATCAATGTATCAGATTACTCTTTGCAGATTTATTTTCTCTCTTAGTCTGAGTGCAGAAAAATAAGGCTGTTATTGGTATGCTTTGGAAGATACTGTTTCAGAGGATCAGTTTTGGCCAAAGCAGTAGTACCTGACATATTAAAACAACCCCTAGACACTAAGCAGCTGGATTTTCTGGAAATTTAGTTACTGATCCCTCAGTGTTAACAAAAGAGAACACCCGTTGCAATAGCAGAATTGCAACATAAGTAGTGCTGTGGTATGTGCTACCAAAGCTGCTTTGCTCCACACTTAGTTTTTATGAAGTAAACTGATGTTTATGCAAGTTGTTGTCAGGTTGAAAATATTGGCAAATTATTTTTACCCAAGCCTACCTCCAGCAAAACACTCAGGCGTATGCCTAACTATAAGCATCTGAATAGTCTCACTAACTGTAACTATGATTCAAACAAATGGGGCTGCTCGATGAGCCTGAAGAACTTTGTGGACTGATTCTGTAGCTCATGATAGGTAACACTGCAATATGTCTTATACTGCTGATAGTATACTGCAAATCAGAAATGAAGGGTCTGTGTGCAAGACGAAAATTGTATCTTACGTCTGTGTCAGTTAGGCATAGCACCTGCTATATGAGCTCTGACTGTTCACTGTGCACTCAATATAAATTTCTTATGCACACGCACATACATCTCTATCCTGTGTTCATGGCAGAGGACCTGCATTTGCTTTCCTCCAAACAACAAGATCCGGAGGACAAGACTAGGACAAACTGAGAATGACTGCCCTTCAACCTTTCCCTGCAGGCTGACTTGAGGCAGAATTACTCTACCCAGGAACAAGTCAGGCAATACACGCAGCATACTCCAGAAATTATTTAAAACAGCTCACTGACATTTCAAGAGGGTTTTGGTGGTCAGAAGACACCTACCCAAATTTTACTCCAGTTATTGCAGTAAGGTGCAAAGGTCCCACTCCACATAAATAGCCCTGCTATGTACACCTTGCACAAAGTCAAAGCACTTCTGGGAGTGTAGCAAGAGAAGGACAAACAAAAACAGGAGCGCAGTAATTACATCACAGTATCAGAGAGAAACAGTGGTACAAATGCGCTCACGAGGTTACGCAGCTATTCTCCCCCTCCCCCTGTCTCAAGGCTGTTCCAACAGATGTAGACTATTCCTCACTACTGTTTGTCCAAATTGTTCTGTAAAGTCTCCAGTGATGAAGACATGACAGTCTCCCCAGGCAAGTCACTCCAGTGCTGCACTGTCCTGGACAGGGAAGACAGACTGTTCCCTTGTCTTTTACAGCAGCCTTTTACGTATTTCAAGACCAGTTACATGTATTAGATTAGCCAAGAACCTTGATTCTGACTGAGCTTATGGTTGGTTTACGTTTCAGGCAGTTATTGATTGCTGGCTCATGTCCTGTGTATTTTCAAACACTCTCCTACCTTCTTTTGAGTTGACGTGATCCCTGAACGTAGCCAAAGGTTCAGGACCCACACATGGAACTCAGCTAATAGCTCACACCCTCCTGTTCTCCCAAATATGTACATTTAGGTGGAAGCAACAAAGCATGTGAGGCATGCCAGTTGTTGATACAGAGGATCCACAGATGTTCTCATCACCCATGAAGGGTCAACAGGAAATAGATCACAATTTCAGGCAGGCATCCATGGATGTTGATACCCTTTCTTTTTTCCTAAGCAAATCCCACTGCAGCAAGAGTCTTTGGGAACCATAATTCTTCCCTTTGAAGGCCTGCAGAAAATTTTGACCATCACTTGGGCTGACACCAACACCCATATGAAGTTGCTGGGATATAGTAAGACACTGTTGACAGGGTGAGAGAGTTAAAAAACATTGGGACAGGAACAGATAAAGCTGGACCAGTGGGGAGCCCCAGCTGCGGTTCCTTGGGGCCCAGCTTTTCGTGTGCAGCTGCAGTGTTTACTGGTGAAGCAAACAAAGGATGAAATGTATTATCATAAAGTATCTTAGGAAATAGTGGGTTTGTGTGACATTCAGTAAAATGTAGAGTACCCCAGAGTTATTAAGTGTTATTGTTAAGGCCCCATGCATTTGAGGTATGACACAGTCAATCACTTAGGCAAATCCTTCTTTTATTCCCCAGGGAAATGGACAAAAAACCCAAACCAAAACAAAACAAAAGGCTAAAATAAGGTGAGTAAGAATCCCAAATACAATAACATTTCTTCAAACATTCAAGTGAAGAATCCTACACAGCAGTTTCCAAAGGTGTTTTTAAGGCAGCTTAAGTATGTATTACATTTCAAAAAGCTGCATTACAGAGGTTATAGAGTTACAAAGTCTACCATATTTCCTAACAACTTCTCCAGACTTTACTAAAACAACCTTTCACTTTCCAGATAATTGTTCTCAACATCAAGAATTTTCAAGTGAAGGTTACGTCACTGTCCAATACTGGATCCTTAGGCTAAGTACGATTAATGTGAAATATTTGTAGTGGTATAACCAAGACTCGTGTCTGGAGTTTCAGGCCACAAATGGGGAGCATACACCTGCTGTTGTGTAGCTATATGCAAAACCTCAGTTCATACTCCACTTACTCCTGCTTCCCTTCCATTATGAGCAGCATACTCCACAAGTCATTCCTACTTGTGCTGTCTCCTGCCTTCCTCCTTTCCCAGGACTCACAGTTCATCTACCCCACCAGGAAATCTCCTCCTCTTCCTCAAAGGGAGTACCAGCAGAGGGAGTATGTAAAGCACACAGAGACAATCTCTCCCTGCTCTGGCCATATCTTCCACCTATAACAAAGAATCACACCTTGAAGGTTCAGGATAGACCCTGGTCAGTGCAATTCTTTCAAAAATTCATCAGCCAAACTCATCTTCACCACGTGGTTAAGCTTGGGGAAAAATTAGAGGAGACTTCATGACATGCATCCCTAACATGAAGGGGGCTCTCACTTTTACATAACGAATCTCTCCTTCAAAGCATGATCTTGCCTACACTGTTAAGATGTTTATTCTAATATTTACGTGGAAAAATATATCTTCCCCATCTTATTCTTGGGAACGGTAGCAACAGTTTCAGCTGGAAATTGCCCAAAAAGGAAGCCAAACTTATTAAGACATCTGCTTTAGAAAAATCTTATCTTTCAATCAGGAATTATTCAGATCCTAAAATTTCAATCCAAGGCTTGGCAAAACCATGGAGAGCAAAGTTTCATGAAAGAACATGGACAGCCTCCCATATAGATGAATACTAGATTACAATGGTACTCATTATCTCAAACAAAAGCCAGAAGAGAAGTCTGTTATTCTACAGAAACCTGTAGTTTAGCACTCAAAGGATTTTTTTTATATATTACACATACAGAAGTTCTTCAGGCGGTTAAAAAGAGTTATTTGGACCACCACTTACTCTGAATTGCACTGCGTATATGTTGACCTGACCAACCAGGTCGTAGTGATTTGCCACAGACAACACCATACACAAACCAGGTAATTATTCAGTGTGATCCTTTAAGAACTGAGAGTGTAGAAACAAATAGCAAGCTATTTCCTTGCTCACAGTTTCCACATTCACCACCTGAACAGCTCAGATCTGACCAGAACTGGCACATCTCTCTGCTCACACTCACCATCAGCTGCTGCTTTTTCCATCTCTGTAGTTTCTACCCCTCACCCTCATGCATCCAGCAAGCTTGCTGCTTTCAGCCAGTCTCCACTATGACATAGCCAGTGCTCTGACCTTTCCATTGCAACCAAGAATCCATTGAACAGAAATGCTGGGTCCAGAGTTTTGACCTATTATTATGTAAAAGGGGATTATTTGTTGCTTTCCTTCCATGGAATAGTCTATTTTAAAGAGATCTGTATCTATCAAATGAATGAAAACTACTAGGGCCTTGTAGGATTATAATATTATGAAAGCAACTAAATACAAGGTGTAACAGTCTACATCATGAATATAAGAAAATTACTAATGTTCAGAAAACCTGAATATATTGTATTTGGAAATAAATTATCTAAAAAACACATTATAAGGACTACAATGTTGTATGCATTTGTTCTGGTCCTCTCTACAAAGTACGGATGAGCATGCCTTCTACATGCAATAGTCCTATATTTACGTGCAGCAAATAGAGAACATAAGAATAGAGAAACTCCTGTTCCTGTGCACAAATTAGCCTGAAAAATGAGCAAAGGCATTAGTTGTTCTAAACAGAATATATAAATTTATACAGCTGCCTTGCTCAATGTATAAAATTGGCTTTTAATGTAGTTGTTACTTGAAGTCAGTGGTGTTCTGATGCATTCAGGAAGTCAAATATCCATTTCCTTAAATTTCTGTATGTTTACCCAACAGTATAGCTACCTCCTCAAGTTCTTTTTAAGATCAGATATTTTTTATTTATCTCTTTTCTACTGAATTATTTCAAATGCTGTGCATCATGAAGTGTATGAACCAAGGAAGACATGCACCTCTCTCATATGCTGGAGGTGGCAGGAGCTAAGATTGCCAAACAGCGGTTCTTTGACTGGGCATGATACAGCTGTGTTTTTTGCTGTGGTGGCCTCTGACCACTACCGGGAGAAAGGAGAACTGTGACCTAACTTCTTTCAGTGAAGTTTGCACCGAGGCTAGGTCTCCACATGCATACAGGACAACTCCAGGCTCGGCTGACGTGCTTCTTTCTTTTATATTGTTTTTTTGCAAGCATGTTCCGGGATGTGTATTACTTTGCTTTGTTATGTAGGACAAACGTTGCCTAACCTGGTACAACCCTGGGTCAAGTTTGCTTTGCCAGCTGGCTTTCGATTCTAATGCTTGAATTAGTGGTTCTTTAAATATTGACTGAGGAGCTATTGCAGGAAAGAATATTTAACTCTATGCAGCAGCAAATGATTATCATATGGACACTACCAGCTCAGTTAATCTGTGCACACACTACGTCTACACAATGCAGCTAGCATTGACAAGATTGCTTTCAAAGGCAAAGCCTAAATCAGTTCAGTACAATTAAGTATCAATAAATAAAGTGAATAAATTACAAACCCCCTTAAGAAACTGCCCTCCTGAAAAGTGCAGATAAACCTAAAACACACAGATGAAGAATACTTGAATCTTGACACACTGTAGACAAGTGTCAAATGTGTGTAATACTCATTACATATAATTACAGTGGCATACTTCTTCCCTGAAATGTCTCTAAGGCAGCCATGCATAACAAGACAGAAGAAAGAAGGGTGGGGCCAGAAAACATAAACCCAAGAAATTAGCGCTGTTAATTCATACACATCTACAGTGTTGCACTGTTATGGAACAACCAATTCCTTAAACAGCTCCAGGAGTGCTCTGACATGCCACTCATTGTCAGCTACCAGGGAAAAGTCTGCTCAGGAAAGCGGGAGGTGGATGGCTGGGGGACGCTGGTGTTTAATGTCTCCTGAGTAACTAAAGAGTTATCAGAGTAACTAAAATTACAGTATTCTTGCACATCTATGAAAAATGTACTCTTCAGTCAAACTAAAGGCAGTTGAGAATAAGCCACGTATTAAATCCAGACTCTTTTATAGAATCATATGATTCTAGATATGATTCTATTATTCTAGATATGGTTCTAGATATGATTCTATGATTCTAGAATCATATGACTCTATAAAAGAGCCTAGATTTAATACATTTTTCCAGATATGATTCTACGATTCTAGAGGGTGGGAGGGACTCTGTCCTCGCTGCCAGCCCAAGGGGCGAGGCCCAAGGCCCAAGGCGGGGCTGCCCGGGCGGCCTTTCCTGGCAGGAGAGCCGGCGGGGCGGGAGGCGGTGGCGAGGGCTGGCGTTTCCATGCAGAGGCCACCTGGCTTCTTTGAAGGGTGTGCGCCGGGCTTTGAGGATTCGGGATGGGGTTCGGCGAGGCAGGCGGGAAAGAGGAGCGGGGCCTGCGAGGGCGGAAAGGGGAAGGTGTGCGGGGTGAAGGCCGGCGGCCGCTGCCGCCAGCAGGGAAGGAGCCAGCCGGGCCAGTAAGCCGGTTGTTTTTCCGCCAGACAGCAATGCCTTATCACACGTCTGAGTCGGGAGAAGGAGAAAGCAGCCCTGGAGGGACATCCCCAAACAGCTGAATTGCAAAAGCTTCACCCAGCCTGTGCAACCCAGCCGAGGGCAGGGATAGCTGCATCGAGAGCAGGGGGATGGAGGAGAGAAAACGGTCAGCAGGGCACAGCCTGGGTGCCTGGGGGAGCAAGGAGAGCCGCTGACACCAAAGGCAGGCACTGCAGGAAGCAAAGTGGCACGAAGACAGAATGAAGTACCTGATGCATAAGGGAGATTTCACGGTGAGGACAGGTCAGGTTTGAACAAACCCATGCCTAAAGAAGGTGTCACAAAGGGAATGTTTCAATGTTTCAAAAAATTGCTAGGATGTGTTTCCTGATATTGGGTCTGGAGGCAGTGGAAGCTGGGGGAGACATTCCCACACTTCGGAAGCACCTGGTGCTGCTGGATGCAGCAGGGACCACAGCTGCCCTAACACACCTAGCAGCCCCATGGCAAAGCTGGAAGCATAGGGAATACCATGTGCATGACACATGCTTAGGAAAAAAACAATGTCAAGATCACACATAGCTCTGTGTGGAAGCTATGTGGAATACTGGAAGCACAAAACTGGTCTTCAGAGATGTGATTTCCAAACAAGTGAATATTTGGTTAAGCGATGTGTGACTGCAGCATTCCCAAAGTGGAATTAGGATGGTACACACTTGCTTTCAGTCAGTTCTTCTGGTTTTCAGTTACTTTAATTTTGTAACTTCTTTATGCTTTTTGAAATATTACTGACATATACCACCATTTAACCTTAAAGAGTTTATCTGCTATTAACATCTTCCTTTCCGTGGTTGTGTGCACTCCACAGCTACACAGAGTTACCAGAGTTACACTCAGGTGTACACCCTGTGACCACAAAACCACCCAGTTCTGTCCCCTCTGCAGAGGGACCGAGAGCCTGTCTAGCCAGCACAGATTCCTGCATCTCCCAGTGGGGAAATCAAGACGTGGAAAGCAAGAAACCACCCAGAAATGAATGCAGAAATATTTCCCAGCATCTGAGCAAGAGGGTTTGTGTGCGCTGGGCATCGCTGCATGGCTCTGAAGGGATTGTGCCACTGGAATAGCAACTAGACTTCAAACAGTGGCCAGCATTGGGCTTAGACTACACCACATGCAGCCCTTTACTATATAATAGAGTGAAAAGCTGTCATAAAAGTATACTGTGTTCTATTGCTTTCTTAACAGGATGGAACTAACACTGATAAAAATATCAATACGTTCATGTGAACAAGCAAAACAGCAAACCATCAAAAGAGGGAATTCAGACTAATTCTTCTTTATGGAGACATGTTCCCTCCCCTCCAGCCCTTTACATGCACCACCGAGCGGGGACAAGGATTTTCAAAACAATGATGACAAAAGAATTTCAAGTCCTGTATCTGTTTTTATTTAGCAAATAGTTCTAGCTATTTCAGATACTCTGAAGAGGCATTTTTGCTTTCCTTTTTAGCAGACAACTTACAGAACCTACTAGTATAAATATAGTGATCAGTAATTTGATAATCAGAAACCAATGTAGTTTAAATTTAAACAAGCATAAACTGATGCAATTGTCTTAATAAAATCTGCGTAAGTATTTGCACTAGATTGCTTCTTAATCTGAAGAAATAGAACTGGCACTCACAGAAAAGATGAGTCACATTTGGTTTACACAGAACAGCATTCCAAGATTTCTATTCTGACCGCTAGCTCAAACACTGTATTTCTGATGCTGTGCTGTGGGCTTCAGTTTGAGTTGTTGGAAAAATACTTCCAGAGAATATCACTACTTATAGCAAAAATATTCTGAGGGCAAAGTTGCTAGTTGCAGACAATGATGCTGTGGTGTGTTTATGAAGGACTTTATCACAGATAAACCTCTGAGAAACCGAGCAACAGAAATTGCAACAAAGTACTTATTTCCTTTGCATATTCTGGACTCATTTTGTCAAAAAGGGAGAAATAATGTTGGCTCGAGACGACAGAGTTAGATTCTGAACTGTCTTCCCACAATTTTCCTCTACAGAGCATTCAATCCTAACTTGGAATTACAGTGGACAGAATAATTTGTTATCATTTGCTTCCTCCTCCCCCACACACCTTCCCCAAGGCTGTATTTACCCACTTTCTGGTTTTTTGGTATTACTTCTTTTTCCAGAACTCTTCTGGAACAGAGCCATGACTCTACATAATTAATTATTGGCAAACAGCCCTTGCCACATACACAGTGGCTTCACAGAATAACAGAATGGTAAGGGTTGGAAGGGACCTCTGGAGATCATCTAGTCCAACACCCTTGTTGTATAATCGATATTCTTAATGCAAAAGTTGTCTCATAGACAAAAGCCATTATATTGCTTTCATATCCCAGTGAACATAAGTCTAAAGAGATTATTTTGGGTGTTTCACACAGGCACATTGCTGAAATAAGACTTGATTTAGAGTCATGGCAAGAATACACGTTTACACATCCAAAATGTGTTACATGTGAATATTCTAAAATTTGTTTAGAATGCATTCCTCCTGTTAGCACTGCTGCCAGAAAACTTGTTTGTTAGAATATTTGCAATGATATTACCTAAAAGGAAGGCAAACACTGCCAAAACAAGTCTATTTTTGTGTGATCAAATATTCCTGGAAATTTTCTGCTCTGTTAATGAAAACCGCTTTACTCAGTTCTGAGAGCATTTCCTAGATCCACACATACTATTTCTGCCAAGTCATGTTTGGTGTGCCTGGAATACAGCAGTATGGAAGAAGCAGAAGAAAAGTCATGTTTACTTGCACTTGTGGTGTGACTGGGCCAGGTCTGTACTGTGAGGTAACATTCCTCCACAGAGCAGCTTTGTACAAGTAATAAATATTTACCTGTGACAAATTATGTCAGACCTGACAAGTATCTTGATAAATGATTACATTTTCTAATCTAAAAATGTTTTGCAAAATCTATTCTAGACATCATCAGCACTGAGTGTATAGATCTATGCAGGAACACATTGAAGCTGGAGATGACAAAAATTAGCAAGGTTACTATTAAATTGCCAATGCAGCTGTTTTTAGAAGACATGGCAATGGGGATGGTTTGAAGGAGAATGACAATACTGGAGTTGCTTAAGGATCTTGGCACCACTCTTGTTTGAAACTTTCAGTAATGATAATTTACAAAAATTAGGACTGTGTGGAAGAAACCTGAGGAAGACACAAGTTGATGCAATGAGGTGTGCTGTGATGGTGACAGAGTTGGAAGGCATTGATAAGGCAGATGAGAACAAGGGTATCATACAGAAAGAACTCTAAGAAGAAAAATTATAAAAGCAGGTTGGAATACAACAGTTGAAAATGGGAAGTCATACATAGGAGATTAAAGACAGAATTCTGTTAAATATCTTCTTTTGGAAGTGTTTCAGAAAGAGAGGGATGCAGGTCCATCTTAGCCCATGGAAGGATTGCAGTGAGTCATCTGATTAACATAGTCACAGGTAAACTGAATGTGGCACAAGGATGCACTAGTTGTAGCGTTTCCACCATAGAATCATAGAACGTTAGGG
>VZZY01021281.1:3830-13970 GCA_013400335.1 Eurystomus gularis | reverse complement strand
TCTTTCTTCCTTCCTTTCTTTCTATCTATCTAAATAATTTTTATTTATAAACTTGATTTTTAATCATGAAGATCTGGTTGTGTCTTCAGTCAGTATGTTTCTGAGAGTTCTCAGGTATGGGTGCCTATTGCCTTCTGAGTGACTAGAGTCAGGCCTTAGGAGCTACTTCCTGCTCTGTGCTTAGGCATGATTATTATCCTTGGTGTTGCATTGATACACGCCAGACAAAGCAGCTGGGGCCATTTTTCAGCTCTGATGAGAAATTTTTTTGTGCTATGATTCCTTTCTCAGTTCATTCTACCTACTTTTTCATCAGGACACACAACCGTGGATATTTCTGTCTGCTGAGTACAGATCTGTCATTGCTGATTAATTGCTTGATAAGTTCCAAGATATGGACATTAATTCAACAGAGAAATAGAGGTGTGATCTTGCAAAGACATGATTATATGTACTTCTGACATCAGAAGAGGATTGGGTCTCAGACTTAAGCAGTAATATATTATTTTCTGATTGTTTAACTTTGTGTTTTCGAAAGTGTGTTTGAAGTAAGTTTTTCAGAAAAAATAATATGGCTGACGGTTGCACCAATTTACAGAAAAAAAAACGAGAAACGGTAACACATGGTGACTAGATTTTTCAGTTATTGCTGATTATGTTTGTTGTTCTTTTTTTAACTGCAGAAAGTGAGTGAAAAAGTAGGAGGTGCAGAAGGAACCAAGCTAGATGATGACTTCAAAGAAATGGAAAGGGTAAGTCTAAATACAGATGCATATATTCGTTATTATCATTCATTTTTCCTTTCTAGGACAGGAATTTCAAAGCTTTTGTCCCTGAATAACTCAAGTTATTTTGAAAAACTTAACTTCTATTCAACATGACTGAGCTTTCAATTTCTTAATTCTTTTTTTTTTTTATCCAAGGCATACATAATATATGACAGTCTTTATAACGCCAGTATTTCGTTCAGAGATAGAGGCTGATGTCAGCTATAAATTAGTTTCAGTTAAACCATTATAGAGGATCTCTGAAAACAGAGAGTCCATCTACAAGTTGGTCATTTCCATGGCAAAGGGTGCCTGTAATTCTCAGATCCTTGAAGATCTGTCAAGAGGAGCAAGAGCTATCTGCCAAAAGGGGTTGACAATGGCATTGGGATATTCATTCACAGATTCAAAGATCCTGTTAGGCAGCCTCCTCTTTGGGTAGATGGAGCTAACCTCCCCCGCCCAACAGGCTCTTTGGTGAGGCTGGCAGTGGTAGGACTGAGTGTTTCTATGGAGGGGGTAAAAAAAAAAAAAAAAGGTGCCACAGCTGTGTGTGGCTGTGATAACATTTCGATTGGAAGGATCAGTAGGGCAGATTCTTTTTTGGTTTTGACTTTGAAAGATACTATCAAATCTCGTAACACAAGCTACTGCTAGGTGATTTGTAGGGTGTGTATCTGATATATAACTGATCAAGAGAAACAGAAGCTATTTATCTGTACATTTGTATCGTGAGATGGGAAAAAAAAAACCCTGGATGGAAGATAAAGGAGAAGGGCATATCCTTTTACTTGATATGGCAAAAGTACTGCAGAGTTGGTTTCTCCCCTTCTGCCCAGCTTCCCTTTATATGTGCCACAAGTATAGGCACTGCCACCAAAACGGGAACATTTTAATGGAGATTCAGAAAACCCATATAAGATTTAGAGTGGGAAACAGGACATTGCAACAGCCAGAGGTGAGTCCCATGTAGTGCTTGTGGGCGGCATGGGTTGGCAACTCAGGAGATAAGAGCCCTGATAGCTGAGAACAGAGTAAACTGATCAGTTGCCCCCATGCTCCCCGCCTGGCCCTGTGTCCCATGTCCCTTGCCAGCTTCTCTGCAGGCAGTGGACATGCTCTTTCTGCCTATTCCTGGCCTTCTGTTCCCTTGCTCCCACTCTCCTCTGCAGCTTCTAGCCATTTCTGGGCTCCCTACCAGGCAGTTCAGCTACTTATTCACTCAGGGCTGGCAGATTTCTTCTGCTCCTTTGTGTAAAGCATAGAGCAAGACCTGGCAGATGGCAGTGGCAACAGGAAACAGGAAACATGTCAGTCACAGCATGCTGCAACCTACCTATCTCAGGTGTTCTTTTTTAAAATAGGAACTTGCCATTATTGTAAAGGAGTTCACTCTGCAGGACACAGGCTACCATGCAGAGAAATGCAATGTGTCTTCATAAATGCAGAGTACAGGACAGGTTATGGGGATCCCCAAATCTGCCAAAGCAGCATTTTTTACTTTGAGGCCTGAGTCAGAGAGGGACAGTAGTTGCATGCTTTGCTTATGCAGCTTAGGAACTGATGCAGAGCACTTCTTAAGAAAGCAAGAATTCCTATTACAGTAGAAGAAAGTAATGCTGTTCCGTTCTAAGTATTTTAAATTCCTAAATACAAAATAATTCTTCATGGATTCAGCCAGGGGAAGTAAATTATCAGTGCATCCATGCTGACAGGTTCCTTGAAACTGGAAACTGCATGATACCTAGTCTTCCTTACCTCAATTATACCAGACCTCATTCTGAAAGAGGTAGACAGCCCTCTACTATCTACTACTATCATTGGTAGTTGGTTTTGATTGACATCTGCTTTCCCCTCATTTTGCCAGCTGTTAGGGGATCAGACAGCTAATTCTTTGAAGAGTTTTCAGTGACCATTCTATCAAAAAGTTTTCCCTGTTGTAAACGTTTCCCAGGGTGATGTAAAGTATCAGCACAATACAATGAGTCATATCAAATTCCTAACACATCCTGAGGTACTCTGTTCTAATGGCTTCACTTTAGAATAGCTCTGCTATAAACTGAAATGGTAGACTCACGCTTTGGTAGTTTTCCAGGTATTATCACCATTCTGATACCAGGGCGGTTCTCAGGGACACAAAAATAAAATTACAAGAAGAGTTAAAAGAATTTAAAGAAACAAAAAAAAAAAATAGAGAGAGAAAAAAAATCTTCCTTTTGTCTAACATTTTTTGTTGTTGTTTCTTTTTGTTTAACTCTCTATTCTTTAGAAAGTGGATGTTACCAGCAGGGCAGTTATGGAAATAATGGCAAAGACAATAGAGTATCTTCAGCCCAATCCAGGTAATGTAATTTCACAGTCTTACAGTACTGGAGCACTTTTTGAAAATACTTTCTCGCTAATATATTGTTTGACAGATCTCATCCTCACTGGTGCAGTTAAGGATAACACAAAATTGGTGAAATTACTGTGAAGTAAAAGACAGAGATGAGTACAGGCTTCTGTACTAGGCTGTCAGAAGGAAGGGAAACTGGCTTTCAGAGACTTGTTTTCTTTTTGTGTTTTCTTGCTTTAGGTAAGGGGGCAGCATATGCCTAGAAACCAGGTGTATTTGCTTGCAGACATCTGAATGTCAGCACTGTGAGCATGGGGCCACCCTGGGAGCTGGAGGTGTTTGTGGACTCTGCAGGTCCAGCAGGGCAGGACCTGGAAGCCGGAGTCCCTCCCACCGTTCCAGCCAGGAGCAGGGCAGCCAGGGAGCACTGGGGCAGCAGCAGCACTGGGCATCTAGGACCTCCCTGGGTATGGGCACCGTCTGAGGCCAGGCAGTCAGCCCGTGGGTGGGGATTATGATCAGGCACAGTGAGGATGTCTCCATAAGGCATCTCTTTCTTCTACAGTCCCAGTCATTCACTCTGTGTGAGGGAAAGGACCAGGCAGTCCTTCCAGACCATGGAAAGAAAGACAAAGTTCTGAAGCAACTTCGTCCAGGGCACAGGAAGATATTTAGCACATTTTCCCTGATCCTCTAGCCATTTCCCATCCTCACCAGAGTTACTACAAAAAGGAGAGTGCAAAACAGCTGGTGATGCTGAACTGGAGAAAAGGGCAGATAAACGACCATAATCAGACATGACAAAATTGAACCTTCAAAATACAAATAAACTTTTGGTTTCCATGTGGAAATAAAATAAAGGTTTTGTGATTGGGCTGATGGAGAGCTGCATGCTCCTCTCTTACCAAAGGATCCTTATAAGAAGGGTGTTATAATCAAGTAAATTGAAGAACTTGAAGATTTCCATAGCGATCTAGGAACATAAAGGTTTTGGTACTAGCATAAATCAATGCCAGCTTCACTGATGGGGTTAGCAGAGTTAAGCTTGTGGAAAATTAGTGTGAAGGTAAAATGAGGCCCTTTGCCTGCCATAAGTATCTTAGAGTTTCATGGAAGTACAGACCAAATTCACTCATTCACTGTGAGGAATTTATTTCCTAATAGCTGGAAACAAAGTCCCAGTGTGAAATATTTTAACTCCAGTGTGGTAGGTAGAAGGACTGTTGCTAGTATAGCCTAATTGGTAATATTTTATGTTAGACCACAGAGAAAAGTAGGATAATTTGATAAGGCTGGCAGTGGATTATAAAAAAGGAGGAATAATATTTACCAGTTAACAGCTACAGCGAAAATAATGATGACTGGAACTGTTTCTATGTCAACAGATAGAATACTGTTTATTACTTGATTCCACAGCTTCATTGCTCATCGTCAACAAGCACTCTGCAGGAAAAGCAATAGGACTGACAAACATTAGGGGGCTAGGATAAAATTGTTAACTACTGTCAAGATGCTGTTGTGCAACATTGTATAGACTGAGTAATAAGCTTTAGCTGTTTAGTGCTTCTCTGGCTGCCTTCCTGACACATATGCGTGATTATGATTGCTGTGAATCATGAAAGAGGCTCACAGTAATGGCAGGGAGCATAATTTCTGGAAGAAGCTAAGGGTGTGATTTCAGGGACCTCAGGCTGATATAAGTTTGTAAGGATGCAGGAAAGAGAAGTTTCCATATTCTAGCTACATACCCCTTCATCTGCTTGTGGCATGTGCATGTACGATCAGAAAATTAAAATTGTAATAGGCGGGAGGAAGATTTACTTTCTTACGTATCAAATGAGATCATGTTATTCATTCCACAGCTGGGCAACGGTAAGTAAGCTGGGCAAATGGAGTAAGAGGAAAGGAGGACTGATGCTTCCCAGCTCTCACCTGCTTAGATTGTTTTATGCCAATTCCAAAAGGGCTCCCTATAGTGAGAAGAATTGCATGGAAAATTACTTCTTTTTTCAAGAAAATAAAAAATTTCCTCTTTAAAATTCTCCCTACAACTATATTACTATTTACCCAGGGCACCAAAAATGCTGATTTCCAGTATTTCCTGTTTGCTTTCTCATTTTCATAAAAACCAGAAACATTATGTTGGAAAGAGGGGGGAAACTTAATGAAAGAAAAATTCTGCAACAGCAATATTTAACAGAAGATTTTCTTCAAAAGTGTACCTGGGTTTGGTAGGGAGAAAATGGTTCGGGATATAGCACACTTTCCTCGATAAGTAAGATGTGCCCTGAAAACATCAATGTGCTTGGATAACATAGTNGAAAGGAAAGGAAAGGGGGAAGGGAAAAGGACAGTAAAGGCAATGGTGAATTTATTTAAAGAGAAGTAGGGCTGAGATCGGTGTGAATGAAAAAAAACAGCTTTATAGACTTCCCAATTATGAAAAAAACTGAAGGACAGCTGAAAATAACAAAAGTTGAACATGATGAAGGCTCAAAGACTTTCCATGCAGATATACAGGACCTTAATTTCAAGAGAAAGGTGCAGGATTAACAAAATTGCAAGTACTAAGAATAAACAATTGAACCCACTGCTGAGGTTTCTTCCAAACTCTTTTGGCAGTATTCTTGTGATTCATCATGGCTCTGTTTAACACTTAATATTAAGGTGAATCATTAGTGACACCATAAAAGCCAATGTAAAGGAGAGGGAGTGCAACCAGAAAAAGAACCAAGCATTTGAGTCCCTTCCATGTGGTGTTTTGTACGTCTCTGCCTGTCCTCGCTGAGGTTGAAACATAACTTAGAGAAGAAAGCACATGGCAACAGCACAATAAAGCACTAGAAATGAAAGGGCTCAGGGTGGGATTTTGAGATTGAGTACAAAATTGCCTCTGCTCCCATGGAAGTTACTGGAATCAGCTTTAAAAGATCATAAGTGGAATAAGACCACTGGTGGATGTATTCTAAGATTTCCTACTAAATCAGGATTCTAATGTAATCATTATTAAATTATTAAATGAACCCCTGAAGCATGAATTTTTCATGCTTACCTTTCTTCTCTTTATGATTTATTTCTTGAGCTTCCCTTATTGTTCTTTCATCTCTTTCATTCTTTCCTGTACCTTTTGCATTCCACTCTTACCTGCCTGTCCAGAATGTAGCCACTTCGTTATTTTGTTTTCCCTCTTACATTTTTTTATTTCTAAAAATACTCCTATTTGTTCCTATTTTAATTCAGCTTGCTGCCTCCATTCCCGTAACCGATTTTGTTTGTGCCTTAGTTTCTTCTGTACTTCTGTGTCACCGCCATTTCAATGCCATTTTTAAAAGCCAGACACTTCATTAAAATGCAGTTTCTTATAGTGAACAGTTAGCCAGTCTGCTGACTGTAGTTCTGTAGTGGGTAGAAACAGAATGAATAAAGAAATTCAGATGCTGAAAAGCATGATCTGGTGGCATGCAACGGTAGTGAGAAAGCTTACAAAAATATAATTACTATATTTTAAAAATATGTTATTCTTTCATAGCTGTTTCTCCAGCAGAATAAGTACCATGACACTTGTCTGATTTTTCTGTGTCTGTTTTTGTGGCTATGTCTGTGCATACATTTATATGCCACAAAGTGAAACATACTCAGCAACAAGAACAATCTCTTGATATGTACTTTCAACAAAAAATTAAGAGCAAAACAATTTTTTACTCCAGTCTGCTAATGTTTTGTTGCAGAAATGTGTTCAAGGTTGAGTTTTGACAACTGAAATCAGTGCACAACAGTGTGAAGTACTAAAGCTTTGTAAACAAAAACATTAATTCATAAGAGCAACTATCAAAGTTAAGCCTTTGCAAAGAGGAATGTAGAGGCATTCATAGCTGCCACCCTGTAGCACACACAATAATGCCGGTAGAAACAGCCACTGAGTCAGCTTTGCTGGCAATAGGATTTAGCTGGCAAAATCTGAAGTCAAGTGCCATTAATTACTTCACTCTCTGCAGGCCATTTACATTCAGTAGTTGCAAAAATTCACTAACGCACATCATCAAACAAATTAGTTCTTTTATGTTTGCTGTCTTTGTTTTCATCAATTATTATAATTGTATGTTTTCTTCTGATCTGCAGTTGGGTATCTGAAATAAAACACAGACTAAAATACAGATGAAAACCATATTGAAGTAGGAGTTTCCCCAGATCCCCATAAAAAGCAAAACACATTTCAAAGGTTGTTGGACATCATCTTTGGGGGCATAGGTTTTATTTAATATTCTACAACAGAAAAAACTTTCAAACATTTAGAAAATGTGGGGCACCACAGCTTAATCTTGAGTGTACCTAGTCTGGACTTTTCCCTGAGAGGAAGACTGGCTCAACCTGCTATCTGTCTGGTACCTGAGGATTTTAAGATTGAGAATTTGGGGACAGCTTAAAGATGTTTCTGCCTAAGTTGTAGTCTGTGTCAAATATGCTATCTTGGAAGTGTTCCTGGGCTTTCTTCTATCCAAGTCATTTCAAGGGAAGTTTTGACTTCAAGTTCAGGACAGAACTTCCTCTCTAGCCTGCCAGCAGAAGAAAGAAGTCAGTGGTCAACATTGCATTCCTTTGCTCTAAAAATTAATAATTAAAAACTGGGCATCAAATACATTGTAGGTAGCTTAAATAAATTTATATAGTGCATTCCTGTCTCTGTGGTCAAACTATCGCATGTTTGTAACCCTTGTCACTTGCCTGTTTCAGCTTCCAGAGCTAAACTCAGCATGATCAACACTATGTCAAAAATTCGAGGTCAGGAAAAGGGACCAGGTTACCCTCAGGCTGAAGCCTTGCTGGCAGATGCGATGCTGAAATTTGGCCGAGAACTTGGAGAAGAATGCAACTTTGGTAACTTAATTTCTGTTATGATGTAATAAAAATGGCAGTAAATTTTAATATAACTGTAATTATTAAAGTGTTATGGTCTTACAAAGGAAGAACTTCTGCAAGGAACATCAGAGTTCTGCTTCATCAAACTTCTTTGAGGTCTGTCAAGGCTTTGGGCTGTCTGAAATCGGTTATGTTACTGGGGATATGTTCAGGAATCATATTATTGTCAATAGATGTGTACAATAAAAGTTCAGAATCCTTACAATAAATGCTATTGTCTTCATTACAGGCAAGGAATAAAGGCTAATAGGTTTTTAATAGACTTTGACCTTTTCTTCTGACCAAATTCCACCTTTTAAAGCACTAGTGAATGTTCCTGTCTTATCTGGCGACTGCTCCTCCCTCCAATCCCCAAATGAGTTAGAATGTTAAACTGAAAGTTAACATGTTTTCTTCAACAGTGGAAGTCTAACTAAAAGAGATGACATTCACAACAGGATCCTTTGTCTTTCTGTCCTATTTGTGTGGACTTCGCTGTGGCCATTTTTATATGGCAACACACAGGACCCTCAAATAGGACAGTGAAAATTCTGTTTCCTATGTGAATCTTCAGAAAATGTTGTTCCTGGCATAAAGACAGGGGTAAAAAAAACTTTCTTGTTTGTTTTATATAATTTACCAGTTAGCTTGGCAGAGGCAGGTCGGTTTGTGCTAAAGACTATTTAATTGGTTTTTTAAAAAATTTGTTGCCTCTCATTTGCTAGATTTCAAACACATTTTTAAAGGGAAAATTAAGAACTAATAGAATTTAGTTTGTGCAAATTGCTGTATATTCCCTGATGATTGCAGTAGCATGCAGCAGAACAGATATGGCAATTATTTTCCCATTCTTAACTAATAGCAGCTATTATGGCTGTTTGTCACTCCTCATCTATGCCTGGCAGGCTTTCTAGTTTTGCAGTGCATTGCTGGCATCCCCTGCCTGGGAGACACAGCTCCTTCTTATTTCTTACATTTTTATGGTTTTAGACCCTTTTTTTTTTCTTTGGAAGTGGATTTTTTCCCCACCAACATACACCTCAAAGCAGGAGAGTACTTTTGAGCTCCTTGCTTTTGTTTTTATGCATAGAAGGTAAACCAGAGTGGTATTTTTTGTGGCCCTCAAGTTAATCTTGGATGAAACCTCAGAAGGCAGCTGATTCTTTTTGAAGTTCATGAACTTGAGTAGGCATATGAAGTTGATAGTTTCATCAAAAGTATCTTTCATTTAAAAAAAATCTGTGAAATTGTTATGAATTTTTACTTTATACTGTAAACAGTCTCCCTGATATAAACAGGGAGACCTAGACGTGTATTAGAGCTGTTTTTAATGCAGTGAAGTGTCTGGTGATGGCAACACTGGAGCAAATACAAATAACTCTTTTTTAGCATGTTTATTTCACCAGCGTGAGGAATGAACAGACAACAAGGGGTGTGGAGCAGTATGTCTTGACACAGTGTGGATCCTCAAGTTCAACTGTGATACAAGGCATAAACTCTGGGGGCTGCAGAAAGTCAAATTCCATGTTGCCCTTTCACACAGCACATCATACTCTGTTTCTTTCCTAAATTTGAGACTTAAAATGAAATGTTAACTGAAATTCCCATGACTCAGTTTCATTCTACAGTGATTTGAAAAGAATTATTTTGAGAAAAACTACATCTTTTATTTCAGGACCAGCACTTGCAGATGTGGGAGAAGCTATGAAAGAGCTTTCTGAGGTCAAAGACTCTTTAGACATGGAAGTGAAACAAAACTTTATTGACCCACTTCAGAATCTTCACGACAAAGATCTGAGAGAAATACAGGTATTGCTCTCAATGTGGCATTTTAATAATGCCAAATGTGCAAACCATGTATATATTCAAAATTTATGTTATTTTTGTAGTTTAAAATGGGCTTTCAGATTTGCAGATGATCTGACTTTATTCTTTCTTTGTCTTGAGTTTTACTTTTCAGTTCAGTCTTTCTTGTTGATTGCTTAGCAAGGGAAAGATCAAAATTCTAACATTTTTTGACAGTAGAATCATTGTTGTGAAAACGGGGGGGAATAAGTCCGGTCTTGTGAGGCTGGCACTGAATATGCGACAGACGCAAATCGGGGAAACAAATAATGACCATTTATTTACAGCAACATTTGC
>VZZY01021277.1:0-42635 GCA_013400335.1 Eurystomus gularis | reverse complement strand
GACAGGACAAGAGGAAACGGCCTCAAGTTGCACCAGGGGAGGTTGAGGTTGGCCATGAGGAAGAATTTCTTTGGTGCAAGGGCTGTGAAGGGCTGTGCCAGGCTGGGCAGGGCAGTGGTGGAGTCCCCATCCCTGGAGGGGTTTGGAAGCCATGGAGACGTGGTGGCCCATGAGGGCCATGGTTTAGCGGTGCCCTGGCAGGGCTGGGTTAACAGCTGGACTTGATCTGAAAGGTTTCTTCCAACCAAAACAATTCTATGATTCTGTGACTACCTGCCCTGCTACACTGGGGCACTCTCAATCCAGCACCACCTCTGTGCCCAGCCCATCACCCTCCTCCCGCTCCCCACAACCCACAGGGACCCTCTTCAGTCACCACCTTCCCCCGGGCGTTGCACCACAGCAGCCTGGGCAACATCTTACTGGGTTTGTCTGTTGGAGGCGTGAGTAAGTCCCGGATCTGAGGGTCCTTGATTCCTACTGCCCACCGAAGATCGAGGGTCCTGAGAAGGGGGCAGCTGGAGGTACTGAGAGCACAGACCGCAGACCAGGAACAGCCCGCTAAGATGAGGTCTTTCAGGCCTGCCAGTAGAGAGGAGAGAGGGAACAAGTCAGATGGGCTTGGTCAGCTCTGAGGCATCCTAGGATCTCAACCCTCTTTTCTCCAGGTGCAGGAGGAGGCAGCTCCCCTCCCTGCCTGCGGCGAGACGGGGCGCTGGGATCTCTGAAGGAGACCAGCAGGAAACCACATCATTATTGGCTGCTTGCTGGGTGATGAGATCCAGGCACCCAGGAGTTCTCACCAGTAGGGACCTGGGGTTGTTGAGCCTGCAGAAAAGGCTCAGGGGGAGACCTTCTCCCTCCTGACAACTCCCTGAGAGGAGGTTGGAGCCAGGTTGGGGTCAGTCTCTTCTCGCAGGGAACGGGAGACAGGACAAGAGGAAACAGCCTCAAGTTGCACCAGGGGAGGTTGAGGTTGGACACGAGGAACAATTTCTTTGGTGCAAGGGCTGTGAAGGGCTGTGCCAGGCTGGGCAGGGCAGTGGTGGAGTCCCCATCCCTGGAGGGGTTTCCAAGCCGTGGAGATGTGGTGCTGAGGGCCAGGGGGTAGTGGTGACCCGGCAGGGCTGGGGGAACGGTTGGACTCAATCTTAAAGGGTCTCTTCCAACCAAAGCTATTCCATAATTCTGTGATTCTACCAGGGTGCACAAGCCTGTCTCTCACTGTGGTCCCAGCCATGAGGAAGCCCTTGGCACAGGCTGGTGGCAGAGGCAGGGCCCCCTCCCCAGCCCACGCTCACCTGGCAGCCTGTTGACAAGCCACGTGAGCTGTTTTTTGGAGATGTTGGTCCAGCTGAGGTCCAGGCTGACCGGCTGTCGTTTGATGATGCCGCTCAGCGCCTGGGGGGTGATGGACTTGCACCTGCTCAAATCTATCTTTGTCCACAATCTCTTGTCACAGCACCTGGGGACAAGGACAAGGCTGAAAAACTGAGCTCTGAGAACCTCATGTGACAAGTGATGGCTGGTGGGGGTTGCCTGGCTTTGAGGAGCCTGGCTCTGGCATGGCCCCCACCACAGTACAAGGCTGCTGAGGGTGCCTGGCCACCCAGGGATGCCCCAAACAGCCCCGGTGAGGTTTTGCTGCCATGTCACAGCTCTGCCTGCTCGTCCCCTCCTGGGCACTCCTCCCACCAGCACCCTCTCCCCGCAGGAGAAAAGCTCAGCCTGGTCCCACCCCACGGCAGCCCAGGGAGCTCCAGGACCTGCTGGCAGCTCAGCCGTGCCCCTGAAGGTGCCACATTGGTGGCAGGTGAGGGGACGCTCTCCTCCAGCCACCACGTTACACCATTCCCACCAGCTGCTGACCAAAGCGGACCGTGCTTTTCCCATCGAGACATTCCCGCTGCTTAGCAGTTAGAAACCTCCCAGTTTCCACTCCCAGTCTGTTCCCCAGCCCCTCCATCCACGCTTGTCCCAGTGCCAGCATTGTCTCCAGCCCTGCTGCCCCCCGAGGCAGCGTCGCCAGCCAGCAAACCCACCCGCAGCCTGCTGGGAGGCTGAGGAGGGAAGGGAGGCGGGGAAGGACGAGGGCCACGCTGGGTGGAGAGCGAGGAGAGGGCATCGGCACCTAGCAAGGACACGGCAGGGGACACGGTGCTTAGGTGACAGCACAGCCTGCCACCATCTCCCAGCAGAAGGGACTGAAGGAAGGCAGAAGGGACAACAAAGACCAGCGCACGTATGGCAGAGGCAGCAGCTGGGCACAGAGTCCAGCTCCGGGGAGATCCCTTCCCTCCTTTTCCCTCCGGATGCCCACCAGGCGTGGCCGTGCCTGCTCCGAAGGTCAGGACACGGGCTGTGCCCCTGTCCCCACCCCGCGTCCCCGCACTCACCACTTGTACCAGGTCTTGCACACCCGCATGCACTCGCAGAGCTCCCTGCGGGTGAGGTAGCGGAAGACGGACATCCAGACCTCGCGCTGCATCCAGCTCTCCTCGCCCTCCTGCGCCCGGCCCCCTCGGCCGTTCAGCCGGGCCGCCCCCCCCTCCTCCGCGTTCTCGTCCTCTTCCTCTTCTTCCTCCTCATCCTCCTCGGCAACCGCTTCGTCCTCCCCCCCGCCCCGCAGGGGCATCCTGGCGGGCGCGTGGCGCATGACGACGCGAGGAGAGTGCTGCAGGTTGGTGGAGGAGGCCGTGATGGCTTGAAGCTTGGGGACGATGGAAGTGCCGTGGACGTCTTTGGTGGGGCGCTGGAGCGTCACGGTGAGGTAGGAGCCGTGCAGCTTGGCCTTCTCCACCTCCGACAGCTCCTTCTTGCCGCTGGGGTTGTTCTCCTTCTCCCGTACCATGGTTCGCTCGGTGGCCTGGAGCCGCAGCAGCTGCCGCCGCTTGAAGCGTTCGTCTCTGCTGGCGCTGTGGTGGTCGCTGGGGCCGGCGCCGGGGGACGAGCGCGTCACCACGCCTCGCGGCGAGGCCGGGTCGTGGATCAGCTGCAGCATGGGGGTGGGCGAGTTGGGCGGGGGGGTCAGGGGCTCCTCGCAGCTCCGCAGGGGACGCAGCACCTTGGCTTGCGCCGTGTCGTCGTCGCTCTCCTCCACCTTCCGCTTCTGCGGGGAAGGGGGTTAGTGGGGATGGAGCCGCGGTGGGGGAACGCATCATCCCTCCCCTCCTCTTCCCCAGGGCGACATCACGGTGCCAGCTGCACCAGCAGCGCCCAGTACCACCAGGACCAGAGTCCACCCAGACCAGCAACCAACGTTTTCCTTCCTCCTTCACAAAAGGGGTGTCCGCTGAGGCTGGAGGTGGTCTAACAGTCCCTCGCCTTTTCCAGTGGAAACTCTCGGGGTGGCAGCTCAGCAACAAGACACCGTGGGGACAAAGGGTGCTCATCACATCCTCGTGAAGTGCTGGGGGACCCAGGAACCGGGCAGATGTGAACCCCAAGCATGCACATCACCCAGGAGAAGGTGGAAAGTGTCCCAGGGCAGCTGCTCCGCAGCGCGGCTTGCCTGAGCTGCTGTGCTTCCATCCACAGCAGCGGGCACGGTCCTACAGGCGAAGCAGCGGGCGCAGGCCGGTGTCCTGGGCAGGGCTGGCGGTTGCCCGCGGGCCAGTTGCTGCCCTGCGCCATCTGGTCGCTGCCAGGAACCTGGCTGCCCGTGCCGCTTCTGCGGGAGCCTGGCCTTGGCCTGCTTACGGGCTCCCTGGGAGCCAGAGACAGAGAGCAGGGGGCTGTCAGCTCAGCCCGCTGCAGGAGCGCAGGATGGGACCATGGCAGGATGCTGCCAGGCCCCCCGTGCACCCCCAGTGGCCTCTGCTCTCACCAGTCGCTGTCCAACTGGTCCCACTGCCTATCCCCTGAGCAGGACACAGAGGGATGGAGGATACATGTCATAGACTGGTTTGGGTGGGAAGGGACCTTTCAAGGTCATCTGGTCCAGCCCCCCTGCAGGGAGCAGGGACATCTGCAACTAGAGCAGGTTGCTCAGAGCCCCGGCCAACCTCACCTGCAATGGTGCCAGGGATGGGGCAGCGACCACCTCTCTGGGCAACCTCAGTCAGGCTCTCACCACCCTCAACAGCAACAATTTCTTCCTTCTCTCTGGTCTAAATCTCCCTCTTCTAGTTTCAAACCATCCCCCCTTGTCCTGTCCCAACAGGCCCTGCTCAAAAGTCTCTCCCCATCTTTCTGACAGGCCCCTTCAAGTCCTGCAAGGCCACCAGAAGGTCTCCCTGGAGCCTTCTCTTCTCCAGGCTGAACAAGCCCAACTCTCCCAGCCTGGCCTCCCAGCAGAGGGCTTCCAGCCCTCCCATCATTGCTGGGGCCTCCTCTGGCTCTGCTCCACCAGGTCCATGCCCCTGTCACAGCACAGCTCATCTCTTACCTGGCCCTTCTCTGCATCGTCACCCTGGTAGCACTTGGGGCACTCCCAGCAGTTGGGGAGTTCGTCGTTGAGCAGCCCTTCCCCGTCCATCTGCGAAGAGAAGAGGGCAGTCAGCAGCAGCCCTTCCCCACCGCCGAAGCCCCTCGGCCATCAGCCCTGTGCAGCTCACCTGCAGGCAGCCGGGGTGAACAATCTCGTTGCAGATGCAGCACTCCATGAGCTTCTTCTCAAAGTCCTGCGAGTCCTCGTTCTGATCCACCTCCCCACAAAGTGCACACGTGACCGAGTGAGGCAGCCTGGGCTACAAAGGAAAGCAGGAGTGAAACCAGGGCAAGGTGGGACAAGCATCCCCATTTTCCTCCTCCTCTCCCTCACTGCCTGAATCATGGAGAAGAGGCCAACTATCCCCCAGGAACCAAACGTGGTCACCGCCCTTCAATGCCTGACCCTGACTGACCACACAGACCTGCTGCAGTGGACTTCAAGAGAAGGACCAGGCCATGGACTCACCGCTAAGCACTGCCGGAGGACGCAGGACTGCTTCATGCGGCCAGGCCCACCAAACTTCTTCATGTCCCTGCAGTAGTGGCACATGCCACACTCGCCCTGCATGCAAGCCTTGCATTTTCGGCACCGCACCCGCCTCCGCCTGGCGCCCGACACGATGGGAGAGACCGTGGACCTGACGGGTGTCGGGCGAGGGGTTGGCTTCATGGTGTGCGGCTTGGTGATGGGGATGGTGGGCAGGCGAACCCTCAGCCGTGCCTGGAGCTTTAGCTGGTGACAGAAATAGAGAAGGAAGTGGTGTGAGATGAGGGAACCGCAGCATTCGGCTTGGAGCAGAACATCACTGATCCCTGGTGTCCTCGCTGTGACCTCAGAGAGCAGCCCCGTGCCCTCACCTCTCTGCAGACAAAGGAGCCTGTGTTGTGCCAGGAGCTCTCCTTCCTCTCAGCTCCCAGCAGGAGTCAGAAATGGGGCTGAAAAGGGCTGCTCAGTCCCTAAAGTATTGGGGCGCTCCAACAACAGAACCACAGAATTGTTTTAGTTGGAAAAGACCTTTAAGTTCATGGAGTCCAGCTGTTAACCCAGCACTGCCAGGGCACCACTAACCCCTGGCCCTCAGCACCACATCTCCACGGCTTGGAAACCCCTCCAGGGATGGGGACTCCACCACTGCCCTGCCCAGCCTGGCACAGCCCGCGACAGCCCTTGCACCAAAGAAATTCTTCCTCAGCTCCAACCTCAACCTTCCCTGGCACAACTTGAGGCTGTTTCCTCTTGTCCTGTCGCTTGTTCCTTGGGAGAAGAGCCCGACCCCACCTGGCTCCAAGCTCCGCTCAGGGAGTTGTGCAGAGCCAGAAGGTCTCCCCTGAGCCTCCTTTGCTCCAGGCTCAACACCCCCAGCTCCCTCAGCTGCTCCTCACCACACTCCTGCTCTAGACCCTTCCCCAGCTTCCTTGCCCTTCTCTGATCACGCTCCAGCCCCTCAAGGTCCTTCTTAGAATGAAGGGTCCAAAACTGAACAACCTCTTTCCTTCGGAGGCAAGAAATGACAAAGTCCACCTGGGCTCTCCTCTCTCTGTGCCACCCAGGTCCCTCTGCCAGCTGCACAAGGGGACAGGGCTCAACTCTGCTATGAGTGCTCCAGTCAGCGGTCCTCACAAGCTCAAGGCGTGCTGGGAACACTCAAGAACCCCTGGGTGGGACAGCACAGCTCTCCAGCAGAAACCTCCCACCACACGTCCCATCAGCCTTCACAGCTGATGGGCTTGGAGAAGGGCAGGCACCCAAAAAAACCCAGCACAAGGACAGGGTGAGGGATGTGCCAAGGATCTAAGCGCTGCATCCAAAGCGAGCAGGTGTCTCCAGGTCTCCTCTCCCAGAGAAGCTGCTCGAGATGCTTGTACTGCTGAAGGAGGAGGAAACCACGTTGGGTCCTCTTGGGCAGGCAGAGACAGGCACCTCCAAAGGGCGATCCGAGGGCTTGTCTGCAGACACCTAAACAGGCTGCTCCTCCCTCTTCCCAGTGCCGTGTGGTCCTGCTCTTCCTACAGGCCTGCCCGTGAGCCCATCTCCCAGCAGGAAGGAAGCGGTGACCTGTGGGAGCCATCCTGGCAGGCCGAGGGAAGGCAGCGTGGGGAGGGGAAGTCCGGCTGGCCAGAGGCAGCCTGCTCCTCCATCTGCCCAGCTTTAGGCCCTGCAATATGGGCAGAGCTGGAGAGGGAAGGGCAGGGACATGCTGAAAGGCCCCCTTCCTGAGGAGCTGGCTGCTACTTGCAGGTAGAGAGCCCCAGGAGGGAGCTGCCTTCCTTGGGGTTGGCCAGAGCCAACATTGCAGGACAAGTGGCATGTGGGCAGGAGCAGGGACCCAGGGGGCACGTTCACCCAGCAGTGAAGGGCCAACCTGCCCACTGAACAGGCAGGGCTGGTGCTGACCAGTCTCACTCTGCCCTTCATTGAATCATAGAATCATTTTGGTTGGAAAAAGATCTTTAAGGTCATCAGGTCCATTAACCCAGCACTGCCAGGGCACCACTAACCCATGGCCCTCAGCACCACATCTCCACGGCTTCCAAAGCCCTCCAGGGATGGGGACTCCACCACTGCCCTGCCCAGCCTGGCACAGCCCTTCACAGCCCTTGCACTAAAGAAATTCTTCCTCATGGCCAACCTAAAGCTCCCCTGGCACAACTTGAGGCCGTTTCCTCTTGTCCTGTTGCTTGTTCTTTGGGAGAAGAGCCCGACCCCACCTGGCTCCAACCTCCTGTCAAGGAGTTGTCAAGACCACCGTCTCTCAGGGAACACAACAGCAACACGTTCCTCAACACACACAACATTACTCACATCATCCAGGACTCCCTCATCAAGCTGCAGAGCCACTGGGAGAGCACCCTTGAGAGGATCACTCCCACCAGCAGAGCTCTAGCTCCTCTGAGCTCAACCAAGGGGCTGGAGAACATGGAGCAGCTGGAGCTGACCCAGTTACCACCACTGAATGAGTCGGGCTAACTGGCATGGTGGGAGACCTCCACCAGTGCCAGCAAATAGGTTTGCTGTGGAGACGGTTGTGCCCCATGGAGGTGGCCTGGTCCCTGCACCACTCCCTTTCCACCAGCCTGGGCTCCTGAGGCAGGTATGGAAGCAGTGCCACCATCCCCACATCACAGGCTGAGGCCAGGTGCAATCAGCTTGACCACACGCAATTCCTGCCCTGGGTTCCCCCCTCGCAGCTCCTACCTTATCTCTCTTGGGCCACTGGACGATGGGGACGCCTGTAAGTGCCAGTTTTGGGTCGCTGTTCGCGTATTCTTCTAGCAGCAGCTAGTAGAGAGAGAGAGACACACATGATGAAAAAAAAAATAAAATAAAAAGCAGAGAGACCAAAAGCGCAGGTATAAGCAGAGCGAAACAGGGCTCCCGCCAGCCAGGTGGGCTCTGAGCAGGTGCCAAGGCCGGCGGGCTTCAAGCAGGGCTGGGAAGGAGCCCTCCTCTCCCCACACCCGCCAGCATCCATCCCTCCCCACGGGAGACAGACAAGCTCGGTCGAGTCGATCTGCACCAGCGCTTTCATCAACGGCATCTGAGCCCCGAGGCCCCACGCTGGGAGGGGGAGAGGGCCAAGTGTTGGCGATCCAAGGTGGGGATTTACCGGGGAGGATTCTCGAGTCACCCCCCAGATCTGCTCCCCAGGCAGGGGGTAGCTGGAGGAGGCCTCCGTAGCCTGGCGCAAGCTGCTGGGTGGCCAAGAGCTGCTCCCCCGCACCGCCTCGGGGCTTGGCTTTGACTTTGAGCCATCCCTCGGCACTGGCGGGACGGGCACGGTGCCCTCCGGCACGCCAGGCCCCCGCGCTCTCGCACCCCCCGGCTGTTTCGATCCTCTCGCTCCCCCTCCCATCCCAACCTGCCCCCCCCAGTCTCCACCACCATTCCCCACCCAATTTGCCCATTCCCCATCGAATTCGCCCCTCGCAAAGGTGCTTTATTTACTTGGCGTTGCCATGGCTACGCTGGCAGGAGTCTCCCACCGGCATCCCCACGCTGGGTGCTTCCCGCTGCCAGGCAGGACCAGGGTGGGGGTCCCCCCCAGCTCGTACCCCAGCCCCGCACGGTTTTCCGGCGTTCCCCAAACCCTTCCTGGAAGACAGGGAGCCACAGCCTCCCCTCCGCTCCGCGGCGAGCTGCCTACGGACCTTCCGCCTCCCCGCCGCCAGCACACGCCGAAGGGAAAGGTCAGGGGCTGGGGGCTCACACACACACACACAAATCTATTTATGTGCCTCCCCCTGCCCAGGGCACTGTGAGGGCTGGCGGTGGCTCAGCCAGGGGACCAAGGGGCTCGGTGGGGCACCTGGGTCCCATCTGGCTCGGAGTCAGGGTGGGCGAGAGCCCCCCTCGTCCTCTCTGCCCGCTCAAGCTTTGGCTGGTGGGGGGACAAGGCGGAGAAGACCGTGCTGGGGGACAAGGATGGGGGGGGACATGGTGGGGGGTACCCTGCGAGCTCACCGCATGCTTCCCCCGGTCGGTAAGAACTCGTCACCGGCGAGCGAGCCCCAAGGAAAGGGAGGGGAGCCCCAAGCACCAGCCAAGAACCCCTCCAGGGAAGCAGGGGGTCCTCCCGCCATGGTCCCCCTCCCACCTTGGTTGGGTCAAGAGCATCCCCACGTCCCCTCCCGGTCCCACCAGCGTTGCCAGTCGCCTGACCTTGCGCCTCTGGAGCTGCCGAGACTCTGGGGTGAAGTTTGCCGAGCCCTCTTTGTTTCGGTGCCCGCACTGCGAGGGTTGGGGCTCCCCTCTTTCCCCGGACACCTCCAGGGGTTGGCTCAGTCTGAGGGGACCCAAGTCGGACCTCGGGTCTTCGGGGACATGGTTGGGGGAACAACCGTGTCCCCCGCCCCGTGTAACCCAGGCTCCTCCGGGGTTCCGGCAACCGCACTGGCAACCGCGTGCTCCTGCCGAGCCCTTGGGCAGCAGCGGCAGCTTCCTGAGCTTGAAACAATGCTGCTGCGTCACCCACATGCGGTTCCCAGCAATGCTTTGCAACCGGGAAGATGGCAGAAAGAGAAAAAAGCGAGAGCGAGCGAGCAGAGGGCAGAGCCGCTCTGCTGCAGAGCCGGGAGGGGCCCAGGAACCGGCGGTTGGCATGGTCGGCGTTGGCGCAAGCGGCCCTCGGCACCGCGGCCAAAGCCGGCCGGTCACCCTCCATCCCCGGCACCGCAGCCGGAGAGGTCGGCACCAGGGTCCCCAGACCCCAGGAGAACCTTCGCCCTCATCCCAACTCCGCTCGCGCCCCAGCGTCCCCCCCGATGCCTTTCTTTTGTCTTTGCCGAGGTGGTTTTGGAGGGTTTCCAGGAATCCACTTGGATTTAGGAGGCCCCATGGGTGTGAGCGGGGAGAAAGGGGCTTTGAAATGAAGGTGAAGGGGGTGAGCCCCTCGCAATATGGGGGCTCCCGACCCAGGGGGACAAACATCCCGTCAGGCAAGTTTGGGAGCTGCTGTAGTCCCAATGCCACCGGTGACCTAACCACTAGAGGGGGACAGACCCATACTGGGTGAGGAGACCCCCAACCAGCCTCAGCTCCCTGAGACCGCCACCGCCCCCCCCTCCCCAACACCATCACAATTAAAATGGAGGAAAACCTCTTGAAAGCTCCCCAAAGCAGTGCTGGAGAACTGCTCCCGGTCCTGGCGCAGCCAAAGCATCTGCAGACAACCTCAGCTTTTGTCTCTCCTAGCCCTGGCAAGCCCAGGAAGCCATGGGGCCACCGAGTCCAGACTGTTACCATCAGAGCCACCAGCGACACCCTTGGGCCCCTGTCACAGGCTCCCTGGGGACCTCATTGTCTGCATCGCAGTTTGGCCCAGAGTGGAGGACGTGCAGGGTGGCTCCTCCGTCACACTGACAAGGTCAAGGACGCTCCAAGGTGACATCTGGTCAAGCAGGATGGTAGAGGGATCTTTAGCCCCACGTGCTCCAGTGCTCCCATTTGGACAGTGATCGTGGAAGTGTCAGACATCTCATGAACCACTACCAGCACATGGGACCTTCTTGGCACAGCTCACAGGCCACCCTGAACTTCTTCATCCAGCCTTGGTAGAAGCAACCCCTGTTCCTCACCGAGTCCTCTCTGCCTCGCAGCAAATTGGGGTACCACGCACACCTTCCCCACAGCCACGGAGAGGGACTGGAGTGTACCAAGACCACTTGGTCACCCCCAGGGTGCTCATCAGCACTTTTCCATGCCCTGGGCTTCCACAAGCAAACACGTTCACTGCTTCTCCTAGACACAAGCACCTGGAGAAACAAACTGTCTTGGGAGACCAGATTCCAGGTGGCAGAGTTACTAGGGCAGGGACAGGAGAACATGAGGCTTGGGGAATGTTTCAGGCAGATGTGACCCACAGGAGGAGCAGATCAGGCAGATGAGGAGATCTTCTCCACGCTGATCAATAGCTAAAGGGTTAGGGTCAAGAGGATGGGGCCAGACTCTTATCAGTGGTGCCCAGCGACAGGACAAGGGGCAACGGGCACCAACTGGAACCCAGGAGGTTCCAGCTGAGCAGGAGGAGAAAGTTCTTTGGTGTGAGGGTGTCGGAGCCTGGCCCAGGCTGCCCAGAGAGGTTGTGGAGTCTCCTTCTCTGGAGAGATTCCAAACGGTCTGGGTGACCCTGCTGGAGCAGAGGGTTTGAATGAGATGATCTCCAGAGGTCCCTTCAGACACCCACCACGCTTGGATTCTGTAACATGCATTTGTAGAGGAGTGAGAAGGTGTCTTTGATCATGGGGAGACCCAGCACAACACAGAGCTGGGTATGTGGACAATGCCAGCCCAGAGGCTTTGGAATGAGGTCCTGGAGACAGGATGCACACCTCTGGGAAAGGCTCTCCTTGCTTCTATGATGCTTGGTGCTTCAACAGCTCCAGGCAGAGCCTAAATAGCCAGTCTGAGGCAGGACTTGGTGGCGCTGCAGCAAGGGCATGGTTCAAACATGGGCTCAGCTCCTCACACATCAGGTGACAGAAGATCTGCCAGCTATAAAGCCATGGACCACCCTGCTCTTCTGGAGTCTAAATGAGGAAAATCAGCCCACCCCAAGAGGAGTCAGAGCCATGGACAGAAACAGTCAAAAGACAACGGGACCTCTCAGAAGGCCCCTCTTTGCCAACGATCTACACAGCATGAATTTGATGCAGCCATGGCCACCTCACGCCTCTAGCTTGGTAACAACTTATCCTGCCTTAAAAAAGCAACAGAAAGAGTAAGGTGTTCTCCGATAATGAAATCGGACCTTCACTCACAGTGACCAGAGCAGCTAAAAGGTTTAGCAAGAAATGTCTCGCCCCATTTCAGGCTTTAGAAGCCAACCCACATCTGCCCGTTCCGTCACCTCTATGGAAAATGTAAGTTTTGAAAGTAGAGGTTTGCTGTAGTCTGACAGACTTGTCCGGTTTTCTGCAGCCACTGCAGCGTGAGGATCCTCATCCCTGCAGCACAGGCTTTATTTGCTAGTCCTGCGGGACAAAGTCCTGCAGCTCAGGATGCTTCTGCACCTCAGAGGGTGGCCAGCTTCAAGTTGAAACCACAAGAATGTGTCCATTGGCTCCAGAACACAACATGTCCTTTGAACGGGTCTCAACATCAAGTCCAACCGTTCCCCCAGCACGGCCAGGGCACCACTAACCCATGGCCCTCAGCACCACATCTCCACGGCTTGGAAACCCCTCCAGGGATGGGGACTCCACCACTGCCCTGCCCAGCCTGGCACAGCCCTTCACAGCCCTTGCACCAAAGAAATTCTTCCTCATGGCCAACCTAAAGCTCCCCTGGCAAAACTTGAGGCTGTTTCCTCTTGTCCTGTCACTTGTTCCTTGAGAGAAGAGCCCGACCCCACCTGGCTCCAAGCTCCTGTCAGGGAGTTGTGCAGAGCCAGAAGGTCTCCCCTGAGCCTCCTTTGCTCCAGGCTCAACACCCCCAGCTCCCTCAGCTGCTCCTCACCACACTCCTGCTCTAGACCCTTCCCCAGCTTCGTTGCCCTTCTCTGGCCACGCTCCAGCCCCTCTTGGAATGAGGGGCCCAAAACTGACCCCAGGATTCGAGGTTGGGCCTCCCCAGTGCCCAGTCCAGGGGGACAATCCCTGCCCTAGTCTTGCTGGCCGCGCTGGTGCTGACCCAAGCCAGGATGCTGGTGGCTTCTTGGCCACCTGGGCACACGCTGGCTCATCTCCAGCTGCCTGACAATCAACACCACCATCACATGGTATCACATGGTCCATGGTAGGGCCAAGACCACCCCATCACGGAGGCTCAGAGACACACACACCAAGTACTCAAAAACCACAGAAGACACGGCGCACTTGAAAAAGCCCCAGGAGACCAGAATGGCAGCCCCTTCACAGCACCTACTCCCACTCCTTCAGCCCAGCACCACTAGAGCTCAGCTGGTGAACAACAGCCCACCCTGGTCCCCAGAGCTTCACCCGACACTCCCAACGCAGCAGAGTGTCACATTTACCAAATAACCCACCAACAAAGTCAAGAGACGGCGCTTGGAAAAGAAACTCAAATGGCAAAGACAAGGATACGCCCACGGCTGTGTCTAGATGTCAGCTTTGGTACAGGCAAGGAGATCACCACCAGCAAGGAAGGGAGGAGAGGGAACTGGGGGTTTAGGGGGTAAAATGGCTTTTTGGGGAGAGAATGAGGCTGAAAGAGCTAAACCACCAAAGCTCATGGCGTCAGCACAACAGGTCTGGCAGATACAGCTCAGGGTGGGGGGAAAGGAAAATAAGATTAAAAAAAAGACTCTCATAACCTAAAGGTCACAACAAGCCAAAGAAAGAAGGGACCAAATCCATCCAGGGCAAGGAAAGGGCTCCAAGCATCACAGTGTCCAGCGCCCAAGGAGTCCACAGCCAGAACTGGGACGGAACAGCATCACAAATGAGCACACAGCAATCGAGAACATCGCACCGACCCCGCGAAGGGACCCAGCCAGGGCCCCAAGCGTCCCCAGACAATCCTCAGCCACACCGGCTGGGAGCAGCTCCTGCTCCTGCTAATCCCGACTCTAAATCCAAGCCAGGGCTGGGGTGACATCAGCCTCCCGTAAAGGAAGAGTACACCAAGCCCGCAGACACATCCCTTGCCCCAGGACGGGGTAAGGGCAGGGTCAAGCAGTTTCCCTACGGGGACACACATTTCCACCTCTGACGCCGCAAGAACACGGACGCAGCCCCGAGGAACGGCAGCGCCCGCGGCTCCCTCGCGCATCTCGCCGTACCTTGACGTCGGCGATGAGGGCGTCCTCGTCCTCGATGCCGGTGGGAACACACTTCTTGTGCAGGGGGAGCGACTCCAGCTTGTCGACGAGGCAGCGCAGCCCCTCCAGCTCGAACTGCGTCAGGTGGACCCTCCTGCTCTTGCGTGGGCTACCACCGTTGGGGTCGCAGGCCTGGCCGTTTTGGGAGCCCCGGCTGGAGTCGGAAGAGTCTATAGATGGGGTCTTCTTCAGACCCAGCAGGCTGCTCCGGCAGCTCTTGCCCAGTTCATCATAGTCCACATTGGCACCGTTGGCTATGGGGCTGGTGAGAACGGACCGTCTTGTGATCGGTCGCCTGGGTTCTTTCCCTGCTGCATCTTCATCCTCTTCCTCCTCCTCTTCCTCTTCCATGTTTACTGAGTCTGAGGAGCTCAGCTCCATATCTGTGACGATGGAGAAAGAGTGAGAGAAGAGCACAGCGTCCAGACAACTGCTCAAAGGAGGTGTTCATTTCTAGAGGAATGCCCCGAGTCACCAGAGATGATGGGCCAGCAGATACATGCAGGAAAAGGCCAGAGGAAAGGATGGAGCATGCAGCTAAAACCTGTGCCCACTCCTTGCTTATTCTGTGGGAAGGTGAGGCACAGGACATGGGAAAACCTTCCAGAGGTGGAGACAGCAACACCCTAGACTGAATTTCATAGAATCATGGAATGGTTTGGGTTGCAAGGGACCTTTGAAGATCCTCTAGTCCGACCTCCCTGCAGGGAGCAGGAACATCTTTCACTAGATCAGGCTGCTCAAAGGCCCATCCAACCTGACTTTGCTTTGGAGGGCTTGGGATTTCCAGCTATATAGTCCTGGGAGTGACTTGGGATCTTGATCCTGCCTTCAGCACAGGAGAAAGAAGATGTGGACTCACTAGATGACTGTGAGGTCTCTGAGCCTGACTGTGCATGATAAAGAACCCTGCCCTGACAGGAAAAGGGAAGAGGGTTCTCCTGTTCCCTTCCTCTCAGCTCTCAGCACTAGTTCAACTTCAGGCTGCTCAGTGGTGGAGAAAGGGCAATGGAGGCACTGGAGGCAGATCTCCAGAGAGATGCAGGAAAAGGACAAGAGCTGGGAGCTGCGTCCCTCTGCCAGAGCCCCTTGGACAGAAACGGAAAGCCCCAAAGAGGCTGTGGCTGAAGAGAGGTGCCCAGGAGCCAGCACTGAGAGCCTCTTAGGGGACTGAAGATGGATCTGCTACAAGGGTGGGGTGGAGATGATCCAGCCTGAAGAAGAGTCTCTGTAAGAAATCACAGACTGCTTGGGGTGGGAAGGGACCTTTCAAGGTCATCTGGTCCAACCTCCTGCAGGGAGCAGGGACATCTGCAACTAGAGCAGGTTGCTCAGAGCCCCAGCCAACCTCACCTGCAATGGTGCCAGGGATGGGGCAGCCACCACCTCTCTGGGCAACCTGGGACAGGCTCTCACCACCCTCAGCAGCAACAGTTTCTTCCTTCTCTCTAGTCTAAATCTCCCTCTTTTAGTTTCAAACCACCCTGCCTTGTCCTGTCCCAACAGGCCCTGCTCAAAAGTCTCTCCCCACCTTTCTGACAGGCCCCTTGAAGTCCTGCAAGGCCACCAGAAGGTCTCCCTGGAGCCTTCTCTTCTCCAGGCTGACCAAGCCCAAGTCTCTCACCCTGGCCTCCCAGCAGAGGACTTCCACCCTCAGATCTTTGTTGTGGCCTCCTCTGGCCTCACTCCACCAGGTCCACGTCTCTCCTGTGCTGAGGACTCTCCTGAACACTGCTCAGTCCCCACTTGCCTTGGCTGCGAGGCCAAACTCCTTGTGAGAGACTCCCTGCCCTCCTCTGCACCGAGCTTTGACAGCAGTTGGAATTCTCTGAGCAGGATTCCCTGATCAGCAGGTAAGCGTTGCTGCCCCACAGCTTTGTGTGTGCCAGCAAGGCCGGGAACTTGGGCACTGGCTCTGCAGCTGCGAGGAACTTGGCCTGTCACAGGGGCAAAGGAGGAAGCACAAGTCTGGGTAGTTTTGACTTCTTGTTGAAAGGAAAGGAAATAAATGGCACGTCCTTCAGCCAGTTTGAAAAACCCTCCTGCTTTGTAGAAATGGCAAAAAGGGAGGAAATACCCCAAAAAACCACCTCGTGTGATTGAGGAAGTGATGGTCCCATCCAGCCCTCCCCTCATCGTGCTGCTGAGCCAGACAGCAGCCCAGCAGGAGGGTGCAAGAACCGGCTGCGATACGGGTGAGGAAGGCTGGAGAGCCAAGCAGGGGGCTTACCCATACTGAGCGATTCCTTCTGGAAGTCCTTGGTCAGATGCGAGCGGCTGGTGATGCAGTAGACGTAGCGCTCCAGCACGTACCAACACATCTCGTAGTAGAAGGGATAACGAAACTTATTTGGGACCTGGAAAAGAGGCAAGGGGAAGGAGATCAGCTCAGGCCTCCTTCACCACAGGGCTGCAGAGACGGCTCAGGTTCCTGCTGCCTCAGGCCAGGCCGATCCCCTCCTCAGAGGCAGGAAATGCCCGGACGTGTTTAATGGCATCATTCGTGCTTCTGGCAGCCTGATGGAATTCTCCGTGCAGACAGATATTGGCACCAGGCAGAGCGGAGACCAGGCGCTACGCGCTTGCAAGCCGTTAACATCTCTCTTTGATAGGGTTGTGGCTCTTTCCCATCCCCAGACCCTCCTCCTCATCAATGCAAGGAGAGTAGCAACCACAGAAGGTTTCAGCTGAAGATGGTGGTCCAAGCCCTCTTCTCTGACAGTATTTGGATGGGTGGAGGGGAAGGGTTGGTCTGTCAAGAGAGGTGTTACCAGCCCAGCTATTTAGCAGAGCGTTATCAGGGCTCTGTCACACCAGCAAAGGTGGAAGATGCCCCCGACCCTGCTCCTTGCCTCACACCTTCTTGAGGCCACGCTCCCCAGCACGGAGCAGCCCCACACTCCATCATCCTGCGTGTGGCTCAGCTGCTCTGGTGATGGGCTGATGTCCAAGGGCGAACCCACAGGTCCTGCTTGCTCTGGTGAGGCCAACAGTCAGTCTGGCACAGCCCAGGTGTGTCCTGAAGCTTCCCTGCAGGAACTGAGCATGGCAGGAGCCAGGTCTCCACAGGGACACCCATTTGCCAGCAGCGTTGTGTGCTCGAGACCTCAGGAAGCCTTTAACTGTAGCCATAGAATTGTAGAATGGTTTGGGTAGAAAGGGACCTTTCAAGGTCATCTAGTCCAACCCCCTCCACTGAGGGGCATCTGCAACTAGAGCAGGTTGCTCAGAGCCCCGGCCAACAGAACCACAGAATCATTATGGTTGGAAAGGACCTTCAGGGTCATCAAGTCCAACCTTTCTCCTAGCATCTCTCTAACCACTACACCATATCCTCAAGTGCCGCATCTATTCGTTCTTTAAACACCTCCAGGGATGGTGACTCCACCACCTCCCTGGGCAGTCCATTCCAGTGCCTAACTACCCTCTCAGTGAAGAATTTCTTCCTAATCTCTAATCTAAACCTCCCCTGATGCAACTTGAGGCCATTTCCCCTCGTCCTATCATTACTAATTTGAGAGAAGAGACCAACACCAGCCTCGCCACAACCTCCTTTTAGGTAGTTGTAGAGGGCAATGAGGTCTCCTCTCAGTCTCCTCTTCTCTAGACTAAACAAACCCAGTTCCCTCAGCCTCTCCTCATAGGGCATGCTCTCCAGCCCTTTCACCAGCTTCGTTGCCCTTCTCTGCACCCGCTCCAGCACCTCAATGTCCTTCTTGTACTGTGGTGCCCAGAACTGGACACAGTACTCAAGGTGCGGTCTCACGAGTGCCGAGTCCAGGGGCACAATCACCTCCCTACTCCTGCTGCTCACACCATTTCTGATCCAGGCCAGGATGCCGTTGGCCTTCTTGGCCACCTGGGCACACTGCTGGCTCATGTTCGCTGGCTGTCGACCAACACGCCCAGGTCCTTTTCCACCAGGAAGCTTTCCTCACCTGCAATGGTTCCAGGGATGGGGCATCAACCACCTCTCTGGGCAACCTGGGACAGGCTCTCACCACCCTCAGCAGCAACAATTTCCTCCTCCTCTCTAGTCTAAATCTCCTTCTTCTGGTTTAAAACCATCTCTGCTTTTACTGTCCCAACAGGCCCTGCTCAAAAGTCTGTCCCCATCTTTCTGACAGGCCCCTTGAAGTCCTGAAAGGCCATGAGAAGGTCTTTCCCAGAGCCTTCTCTTCTCAGCCAGACCACATCAAGGCCTAAGATCAACACCAAGCAGCAGCAGAAGGCAGCCAGGCAAGGGAAGAGGCAACACGCTGGATGCCCTCCCACAGACATGTTGCCGCCTTCCTCTTCAGGTGGCCAGGGAAGGTCCCCATCACACTCACAAGAAGGTTTCCAAACCCATCAGAAGCCTGGGGTCAGGACACAAGAGCACAAGAAGCCTTAGCTCACATTGCCAGCTGTCCCTCTGCCCGAGTTCCTGCCCATCCGTTGTGCAGGTGATGACATCACACTTATAGACAGTAGGAGCTGGAGCACTGTGTCACATCATGAGAGTCACCTTCCTGCACACCACTGCTCCTGGCTGCACCCTCCCCACCATCCTGGGGGGCCACATCCTCCCAGCTCTCCCACAGGCCCTTACCCGCGTGCGGTCTTCGATGCTGTAGATCCGTAGCTGCATAGGGATGTTGAAGCTGTGTAAGAAGTTGCCTCCAAAAACCAGCGTGTCCATGGGAGTGTACACGGCGTGGATCCAACCTTGGAGAGAAAGCAGCGTTTGAAGGGTCCTTCCAAGCGACTAGGTGAGGTCAAGGTCTCAGGGCTGACAGTGCTCACTAATTTGATTCCTCTGCAATCTCTTAGGAGGGGCTGTCAGATCCACACAATGCTCCTCAGCTAAGGCCACCTTGACAGCTGTACTCTCAACCTGCAAACACCCAGACTTGTCAAGGATTGACCCCTTGTCACATCAGCCAGCCCTTGGAGCAGAGGTGGGCTATGGTGGGACCGTACAGGCCCCAGCTCTTTGAGGAGGGCAAATATTTGATAACGTTCAGAAGAAGAAATTGTTCCTCATGACCAACCTCAACCTCCCCTGGCACAACTTGAGGCCGTTTCCTCTTGTCCTGCCACTTGTTCCTTGGGAGAAGAGCCCGACCCCACCTGGCCCTTCCTGAAGGGTCACTACTGAATTACCCAATACCCAGCTCACTTGACCCACCTAAGAGCTACAAACAGCCTTGTCCTTAGGTATCCACCTCCGATCCAGAAAATTTTGTCATCCTGGTGTCTCTGGAAAGTTGCTTCCTAATTGTATTAGGCCTGAGAACACCAGCAACAAGGAACACAGTCTTCTAAAGTCTGTTCAACAATTAAAAACCCCTCAGAGTGACTCAGTTTCCAGGTTGGTTATCTTCAGGGCTAAGCAATCCAGCCAAGCCCAACATTTTGGGAATTCCAGCGTGGGTTTCCTCAAGGCAATGCCATTCAGGTCAAAAGAAGTGTCAGCGGTGGCAACAGGACTCGAATGAGTCCCTTGTGCAATCCCTGGGGTTTTCTGTCCCTGGTCCTGCTGTAAGGTCCAACACAGCATAGTCCTGCACTGCTGTTGGACATGAAACATCAACTTACAGCAACCATGGACATCCGAGGTGGTCTTACGGACACCATTTTATGCAACAGTTTTATTAGCAGTCTTCAAAGAGATCCAACAAACTTTCTCCTCACAAGACAGTATTCCCTGGTGCAAGCACAACATTCTACAGACGTCCCAGGTCTCCAACCAGGTACTGAAAGGCTGGGAGCCAGTCCTTGTGAACAACCAGCTTGAGCTGCTTCTTCATCTGCCTCGTCTCTTCTGCCTTTGCTGTTTCCCAGCACTGCACCACGCTAACTGTGCGCTCAAGACACCGCTGATGCCCTCCAACTGCTCTGCTTCCTAAGAGAAATCTTTAGCCTGACTTGGTTTAACTCTTCAGAGCGTTCCCACTCCGAGCCTCAAAGTCCCCTTGCCCAAGTCTTCTGCAAAGCACTTAGAATCATAGAACCGTTTTGGTTGCAAGAGACTTTTAAGATCACCAAGTCCAACCGTTCCCCCAGCACTGCCAGGGCACCACTAACCCCTGGCCCTCAGCACCACATCTCCACAGCTTGGAAACCCCTCCAGGGATGGGGACTCCACCACTGCCCTGCCCAGCCTGGCACAGCCCTTCACAGCCCTTGCACCAAAGAAATTGTCCCTCAGCTCCAACCTCAACCTCCTCTGGTGCAACCTGAGGCCGTTTCCTCTTGTCCTGTTGCTCATTCCTTGGGAGAAGAGCCCGACCCCACCTGGCTCCAAGCTCCTGTCAGGGAGTTGTGCAGAGCCAGAAGGTCTCCCCTGAGCCTCCTTTGCTCCAGGCTCAACACCCCCAGCTCCCTCAGCTGCTCCTCACCACACTCCTGCTCTAGACCCTTCCCCAGCTTCGTTGCCCTTCTCTGGCCACGCTCCAGCCCCTCAAGGTCCTTCGTGGAGTGAGGGGCCCAAAACTGACCCCAGGATTCGAGGCATGGCCTCTCCAGTGCCCAGTCCAGGAGGACGATCATTCTGGCCACAGAATGGTCCTGCTGGCCACACTAGTGCTGACCCAAGCCAAGATGCTGGTGGCCTTCTTGGCCACACACTGGCTCATCTTCAGTCACCTGCAAGCCTCCCCATGTTACTGCTTCCCAGCTTCCTACTGGGTTTTAGCATTTTCCAGCATCCGCTCCTAGCAATGTTTGATTGTCATTCCTCGTGTCCAGAGCAGTCACCTTCCTCCTCTAACTCCCACACCTGCTGCCTTCCTTGCTTCAGTTTGAACATAACTCTGCAGAGCTCTCACAGGAGCCTCAGGAAGCTGAGGAGCTGCTCTGCCCTGGGCCAGCCTCTCCTCAACGGGCACCGCTCCGCACAGCAACATGGCGAGCTCTGGGAAAGGCTCCTTTACTAACTGTCCAAGCGCGATCTGAGCCAGCCACAGCTTTCCTGTTGCTTGGGCTGAGCCCACAGGCCACGACAGGCACGTTTTGGGAGCAGGAGACCAGAGCCACATCCCATCTCCCTCTCCCAGTTACAAGGAAGGAAGCTGAATCCTGCCCAGTACGATTTTGCTGTGTCTCAGGAGTTCCAGTTTCTCTCCACAACCCTGGTGAAGCCCAGGATGCTCCTGCCCGCCCTGCGGTACCTGAGGGGATGACAAATGTGTAGCCCTGCTTGAGCTCGATGCGCTGGCACTCTGACACTCTGTCCCCAAGAAAAATGTCTCCCTGCTTCCCTGAGAGAAGCCAGTTTTCATAGAGCTCCAGGTTCTGGGGTGTAGGAGGGATCAGCCAGAAGATCTGCAGATAAAGACAACACGTGTATGTAAGTCAGCACGTAATTAACAGGTACTGACTACCCCCTGCTTCTTCCAAACCTGCCCTGCTCCCTCTCCAGACATCTAAATCTCTTCCTCTCTCCCCACAGAGGATACAAATCTGCAGGAATTCCCAGTAAAGCTGTCCCTCTCAGCCCTTCCTGGGCACAGAGCTGCTCCAGGCCCCTCAGCATCTTCACAGCCTCCACTGGACTCTCTCCAGCAGTTCCTTGTCTCTCTTGAACTGGGGAGCCCAGAACTGGACCCAGCACTCCAGAGGTGGCCTCACCTGGGCAGAGCAGAGGGGAAGAAGAACCTTCCTCGATCTGCTGGTCACACTCTTCTAAAAGCCACCCAGGAGACCATTGGCCTTCTCATCCACAAGGTCCCATTGCTGGCTCCTGGGCAACTTGTTGCCCACCAGGACTCCAAGGTACAAGCAGAGAGCTACCATCGCTTTCTTAGCCCTGACGGCCATGCTATTTCTAACACTCCTAAACTGAGCTACCACCAAATTCTGCAGCCCCAACTGCACCGATTCAAACATACTGCGAGGAGTCTGCATCCCCACCTGTATGGGGAGCTGAAGGTGAAACCCCACCTAAGGGCAACTAGGAGGACTGGCACCTTCCCAGATTTCTTCCAAGCCAGGCCCCAGGACCACGCCCAGCTGGGTGATGGATGCCTGGCACGGGGAATTCCCTGCACGACTGTAACTGGAAGCCACTCATCAAGGGACAAGCACTGCACTCGGATGAAGTTTGTAATCAAACTCAAGCCTGATGCGGCCTGGGGTTTGGTTTTGCTACCTTGGGCTGAGCTCAGCTACAGGAAGTGACTCCAGACAAGCAGCTCTGACCTGACACCGTTTCAGTGTCACTTTTCACCAGAAACCATTCAAGGGTTTCGCAGCGAAGACCTGGCACTAACCTCAAATGCTTCTGCTTTTGAAGTCACTTGATGTTTTAAGGTGACTCCTCACACATCTGCTGATTCTTTAAAACTCCTGGACAACTCAGCTTTAGGAGAAGCTCCCACTCATCTTTAATGACCTTTCTTCTCCTCGCTGCTGCTCCCAGTGTTGCATTTGTGCCACACCAGGAGGGGATCGGCTGACGTAGCCGAGCGATCTCTCAGAAGCCCAAGGAACTGGATGAATTGAGTTGCTCTACTCTGTCTTTTAGCCTTTTAGGAAGTTGTCTCAGCATCATGGGTTTTTCAGCCTGTGCCTGGTGCATCTCTGAGGCCTCAACTACTTCCATGAACCACAAACAAACAAGTTTAGGGTGAAAAGACTTCAATTCACTGTCTGGGACCTGCATCTTCAAGGATCCACAAGAGGATAGACCAGAAGTCACTCTCCTAAAGCATCTTTAACTTTCCCAACAGGGCCCGTCCTCCTACCTTTCCCCCTCGGTGGATGTGGTACCACACAGAAGTACCACCAAAGTCCACGTGGAAGTCTGTGTAGCAGCCCTTGACACTCATCAGACAGTATCTGGTGGAAAACAAGATGACGACAAGGTGAAAGTGAGCAGTGATCCACATTTCAGAGCAGACAGAACCTATTCAAAGGGAGCGGGCTGCCCAAACCTGGGCCATCTCCTTTGGGCAGTTTTCTTCTCAGAGACGTTTTGCTGCCCGCTCACTGCAAAAAGCCCAGGAAGTCACTTACTTCTGCACCTTTGGATACTGCATCTCCAGGATCGCATTCGTAGACTCTGTCTGACTCTCCTTCAGGTGTCTGGGCCACATGTTATCAACCCAGTCAATCAAATCCACCTACAGCAGAAAGGTGGGAGACGTGAATAGTGATGAAAGGGGCACAGGGACCCCCCTTCTGGTACCTCCAGGCTGCCCTGGAAGCTCAGATACCAACTGCCTGCCTGCTAAACTCACAGCTCACAAGCAGTTGGGCACTGGGGGATGCCAGGTTGCACCAGGCCCACCAAAGCCACTGCAGACCAGCAGCCAGCCCAGCTCAGAGCCCACTCACAACAAGCGATGGGCCCAAGGAAACCTTGGTGTCAGCTGAATGGCCGCGACACCCCCTTTCTGGCCTCCACACACCCAAAAACCTTCCTGATCCCACACCTAAAGGGCTTAGGACCAGCCACTGTGATGCCAGAACGAGCCTCCAAATTCACACAAGCAGCAAACGCCACAGCAAGATCCCAAGCACGGTACTGGGATGCTGGTCTTCTACTCAGGAGCTAGGTGGGAACTGCTGGGCATTATGCTTACAGAAAAACCACGCTGAGATTCAAAACCACGCTGGGATTAAACTGGCTACGCCTCAGGCCAGCCCCAGCAGGCAGAGATGTCCAGGCTCCCTCTGCAGTTAACAAGTGAGAAGTGATGGCCTCACAGAGCTGCCCCTTTCTCTCCACGACTGCAGAGGGAGCTCTGGATGGCCATCAAACCCATCCCACCTTCCTCACCTCACTAAGGGCAACTGGTTTTCCTGTCCCTTCTCCAGCCTTGACCTCCTCTGCCCTCAGATTTCAGCATCTGCCTCAGAAACTGTCCCTGTTGTGCTGCACAACCCTCTGGAGTCCCAGCTGAACATGGGGTTGATGTCCCAACAGGACCACGGTTTCCAAACACCAAAGAAACCACAAAGCTCAACCAGCATCCAGGGTTTAGCTACTCTCTCAAAATGCCACAAGCATCGCTGAGCTCTGCTGCTCGATTTAGGCCCTGCTGGAGTTTTATGGACAGAAGGTAGGCCCAAGACTGGAGGACAGCCAAGGTCTTGGCAGGCAGTGGAATCAGCTAACTGGGAGAGGCTGGAAGCCAGTGTCCCCATCCTGTCTACAACACTCACTGCGGCTGAGCACAGATCTGATCTCCCTCTGTTCAAACTCAGGTGCTTGTGCAAACTCTGTGCCTGTTCCTGATCACCAGCCAGCAGGAATCACAGACTGGTTTGGGTGGGAAGGGACCTTGCAAGCTCATCTTGTCCAACCCCCTGCAGGGAGCAGGGACATCTGCAACTAGAGCAGGTTGCTCAGAGCCCCGGCCAACCTCACCTGGAATCCTTCCAGGGATGGGGCAGCCACCACCTCTCTGGGCAACCTCAGCCAGGCTCTCACCATCCTCAACAGCAAAAATCTCTTCCTTCTCTCTAGTCTAAATCTCCTTCTTTTAGTTTAAACCCACCACCCCTTGTCCTGTCACACAAATGCAGAAGGAAGAGCCACGCTCACCGTGGCAGGTCTCTGCACCAGGTTCTCCAGTTTGGTGTGGCTGAACTCCAGGCTAATGACATTGTAAAGTTTCTCTCGCTCGGCCTCCGGTGTTTCGTAGTAACGCGCCCACTGCGCCATGGACATCTCAATATCCCTCTGCGTGTTCACGTCCATGACATCCACCATCCGTCGGCTCCCTGCCGGAACAGACAGACGTCACTGGAACCATCCCTGTGCACAACGAACCACCCAGAAGAGACACTCCAGGAGACAGGAGATCCCTCCTCAAAGAACCCACCCACACAAGTGTGACGTCTTAGTCTCTCCCATAACTCCATCTTCTTCCATACCTGCATCGAAACAGAAGCTGCTTCAGGTCAAACTAGACTCAAGCAGGTAAGACTTGTGATCCCCTGGCTACGGACAGCTCAGGTTCAATCACTCCGAGGAAGCCATAAAACCAACCCTCTCGCTTTGACAAACCCAACGACTCTCCCTGTTCCTCCCAGGACACAGCAGATGCGCTGCGGTCCCCGGACACTTACCGACACACAGCCGCACGTCATTCACACTGAAGTCCGGATCCGGCATCCTGCAGGACAAACACTTTGCTAAACAATTCGTGGAGCGCTTCTGGCTGCAGACCCTTCCCACCTGGAACCCCAGTGCTGGCACCCTGAAGATATCACCGTGCTTCTCTTTGGGTGTGGGTGAAGACTGTGCAGCTAGATCTTGGAGGGCACAGGTCTGGGCTGAGCGCAGGGGTGAAACAGCTTCTGGATAGGGAAGTGGGTTTGGGAATAGGATGGACCATCTCAAGAGCATGAGCTGCTGTACAGCAGCTTCTGGCAAACAAAGCAGCAGGCCCTGAGCTGAGCAACCGCAGCTCTCGGTCTGAAGACGGCTCGTACAAGTCACCCCAATGGAAAGAGCACGGCCAGAGCGGTACGAGCAGCGTATTTCCCTGACACAGCACAACTCCTCCAACTGTTTGTACTGGCAGTTATCTGTCCAAACAGCGCTGTCACAGGCAGGACGGGCGGGCAGCCGTTGAAGCAGGTCTTGACCCAGAGAAATAACCAAAAGCTCGGGAGAAACCCAGCTTCACCCATGGTGTAATCCTCAGTATCAAAACTCTGCCCTCCCAAGTCACCCAGCAGTTAAATCTGAGCCCAGCACAAATTCCCCTCTCATTGCTCGACTCTCTGGCAATCGATGCCTCTATTACTAGGAAAGGAACCCAGCCAGATGTTGCATCAGAGCAGCAGTGGGAATTTCCAGATGTTCTGCTGAGTTGTGACCACCTACAGCCCATTCAGCTCTCTCGCTTTGAGCCCCAACAGCCTGGTAAGAACGGGGTGACTGAGGTGGAGGATACTTCTCTCTGCACGTAAAGAACAGCGTGGACTGGACACAGTCACACCAACTTGGCAGAGCACTGATCCAGCTACCAGGATTGTCCCACACAGTACGGAGAGAGGCAAGAAACCAGGCCAGAGTCACCCACTGCTCTGTGCTGCCACTTACTTTATCCCCAGGCCGTCAGAGCTCCTGAAGATGAGAGGGTCTCTCAGGCCACCCCGCTGGATGTATTCAACTGTGAAGTCTGGTGAGGAGAGACAAGAAGAAGGATGGTGTTAGGGGAGGCTCCTTCAGATGGCTACAGACAAACTGAGCTTAGAAATGATCCCTGAAGAGCTCCAGCCCACTCCTGCTCCCAGCAAACTGCCTTCAGGCTCAACCGGGTTGTTCAGGGCCCTGTGCAGTTGAGACCCGAGAACCTCCTCGTATCTCTGGCCAGCAAAAGAAAGCCCCGTTCTCCACTATTTCTTCAGGGAGCCCAAAGCTCCTCTGCAGCAGTTCTGTGAGCAGTGTGGTGTGCTGCTGACAAGCCTCAGACAGGCCCCTCCAGGGAGGGGGAAATTTGCTCTGACAGGCTGTCCCAGACAGGGGAACAGCATGGATTTTGGACCTCAATTCCTCAAGAAGCATGCAACCAAGCAAGAGACATCGTGAAGAGATGCTCCTCCCTGCCAGTAAATCCTCACGAGGCCTGCACTGGCTGTGCGATGAAAAGACATCCCACTGAGGCGTATGTGTGGTGAAAGAAAGGGGAGAGCTCCCACATAGTCTTTAAATTAAGCATCTAGTAGACATGTGGCTGCAATTACAGGTGCTGACCCAAGCAAACCCTCTTGTTCCTGGCTGCCACGTGTCCCAGCAAGCCCGCAGAGCTGCAGACGGGCTCAGCCCTCCCCAGCTCCAGCAGCTTCCACGCTGCTTCTCACCCATACTCGCTGTTACCAGCTCCCCTGGCCCAAGGGCTTAGCAGGTTTGAGCCAATCCTTCACCAAAATACCCCACATGGCCTTTAAACGGCTCGGGGGCTGCCACAGGACTTTGGGGGAGCAAGGAGAAATGTTTCCCATCTGCTCTGCACTACTTAGGGTATGCAAGTGAAGTGGTTTGCAGCAGAGGAAAGCAAAGGACTGGTGGGAAGAGCTGTTTTCCCAACTTTACAGAAGGATGGAAAGTAAGAGGCAGCAAAACACAAGCCAATGGGACAACCAGCTCCCTGCAAGGAGGCTGGAGCCAGGTGGGGTCGGGCTCTTCTCCCAAGGAACAAACACCAGGACAAGAGGAGACGGCCTCAAGTTGTGCCAGGGGAGGTTTATGATGGACACGAGGAAGAATTTCTTTGGTGCAAGGGCTGTGAAGGGCTGTGCCAGGCTGGGCAGGGCAGTGGTGGAGTCCCCATCCCTGGAGGGGTTTCCAAGCCGTGGAGATGTGGTGCTGAGGGCCAGGGGTTAGTGGTGCCCTGGCAGCGCTGGGGGAACGGTTGGACTCCATGAGCTTAAAGGTCTCTTCCAACCAGAACAATTCTATGATTCTATAAAAGGATTTCATTAACACCACAATTGCCTTGTAACCGCCCTTCCAGTTGGCAATCAGGGACGCTCTGGGTGTAGGCAGATGCACACGAGAACCTCCAACTATGATCACTGTTAGCTTTCTAAGAACGGCTCAGGAGAAGGTCACCTCACACCTCCCTGGAGAAGCAGCCAAGCACAGTGACTGTCTGCTTACTGACAGCAGTAACACACGCTGCAGCGTAGCAGGCACAACACAAACCTTTGCCTTCCATGAAGACCACGAAGGTGGAGTTAAACTTGTTGGTGGACAGCTTTTCCTCGAGGTCAAACGTCCTCTTCCCTTCAATTTCATCATCAGAGATGCCATCGTCCTCGTAGCGCCGCCTCATGGTGCCACGCTGAGGAGAGAACACACCAGGATGGTCAGAGTTATGGACCAGGAGGAACCACCACCAGCTCGCTTCCCAAAGCCTTGTCTCAACCCAGCACAGCTCGGCCAGGGCCTCTGGGGAGCCCACAGCTTCTACTCCCTCCTAGCAAGGGCTATCACAGAAGGGAGAAAGTTCAGGATAACTGGGGCAAACGAAAAAAAAGAATCAGTTTCCCGTATTTATGAGGCCACCGGTGTTTTGCTGCACTGGAGGTAAAGGCACTTGAGAATTCAAACCCCTGCCAGAACACCAAGGGCTAAAGGAAGGAAGGGGCTTGTGCTGAAGACAACTCTCAAGTTTTCATACACAAAAGCTGATTTATTCCCTTGGTTGTGCAGAGGGGGGAATAGCGGAGGGGAAGTAGCTCTTCTCCTGGAGGGTCTCCTGCGTACATCTGTACTGGGATTCCTGACAGACATCCTCTCCTAGCATGGCTGGATCTGGAAGGAATTACTGTCCCCCAGCTGTTAGCCACCCCTCCCGAGACCAGCCGTGCTCCGGCAGAGATGTTCGTGGGAACGCTCCCGAAATCCCTGCAGATAAAAGTCAACCTGCTCTGAATTAGCCAAGCTGACTTCTCCCGATGAGGGATGCTCCCATTGTAAACCATTCACACCAGTTGTTGTGCCAGCAGACAGCCAGGGACAGGATGGGGCAGGAGGTGACGCAGCAGCTACTGTCACATCTGGGCCTGGCAGCTGGCAGCTGCCTGCAGCACCAGTGGTGGGTCACATCCCCAGTAACACCACTGGTCCCAGCTGCCAACAATGATGGAGCTCTGAACTGGTGCTGACTTCATAGGATCACAGACTGGTTTTGGTGGGAAAAGAACTTTCAAGGTCAACGGGTCCAACCCCCCTGCAGGGAGCAGGGACATCTGCAACTAGAGCAGGTTGCTCAGAGCCCCGGCCAACCTCACCTGCAATCCTTCCAGGGATGGGGCAGCCACCACCTCTCTGGGCAACCTCAGCCAGGCTCTCACCACCCTCAGTGTCAAAAATCTCTTCCTTCTCTCTAGTCTAAATCTCCCTCTTTAGTTCCAAACCATCCCCCCTTGTTCTGTCACAACAGGCCCTGCTCAAAAGTCTCTCCCCACCTTTCTGACAGGCCCCCTGAAGTCCTAAAATGCCACCGGAAGGTCTCCCTGGAGCCTTCTCTTCTCCAGGCTGAACAAGCCCAAGTCTCTCACCCTGGCCTCCCAGCAGAGGGCTTCCACCCTCAGATCTTTGTTGTGGCCTCCTCTGGCCTCACTCCACCAGGTCCATGTCTCTCCCATACTGAGGACTCCAGAGCTGGACACGGTACCTTTTGGGAGCAGGACATTGCACAACCAGGTCCCACACATCTCAGCTCCTGTTAATCCACAGGAGACCTCGCTGAGCTCCCCAGGCAGCAGAGCACCCACAAACTATGGCCAGGCGCTCACCTCTGGGTGCCAGGAGAGCACCTGCTCTTCTCCCCATCGCCTGTTGTCCCAGCCCAGCGCCTGCTTGCCAGGCAGGGTGCAAACACGGGGCTTTCCTGGCTGGGTCCCTGGAGGGGTTTCCAAGCCGTGGAGATGTGGTGCTGAGGGACACGGTTCAGTGGTGCCCTGGCAGTGCTGGGGGAACGGCTGGACTCAATCTTACAGGTCTCTTCCAACCAGAACAATTCTATGATTTGGGCCACAAAATCGCTTCGTGTTGGCTAATCCTGAGCACAAATTACACCTTTGAGGACAGATCCCACTCCCACCTTACATGAAGGTGCAGCAAATGATCTGGTCACTCACTAACAAACTCAGAGGCTTTATGACGAACCACAGCATGTTTCAGAGGACCCAGCTCCACCAGCCCAGCCTGCCATGGCCTCACGTTCCGTGGAAGAGCAGCAATACAAACCTCAGCTTACTCCAGCCAGATCCACCCGTGGATCTGCACTGCAGGATCTAGGAACCATCACCTCAAACTCGAAGCCCTTTGCAAAGGGGAAAGAGGGATGCAGAACACGGATGGAAGGGGATCAGCTCTTCCAGCCAAGCAAATTCTAAAGCCTAATCATCAGCCACCAACCCCTCTCCCTGCTCCCAGCCAGACCAGCTTCTCTGCAGGCAGGGAAGAGTCTGGCCTCCCAGTTTGCACAGTCTGCAGGAGAACAGGATCCCAGTTGTGGCCGAGGACCTGAGAGCGCTGCCACAATACAAACAGCTCCCACCAGTTAGACAACGCCTCTCGCGTACTGGGCCGGGGCTGCAGCGCTTTCATCTCATTGTTGTCTTGGGAGGGTGGGGAAAAACAATATTTCAGTGGGCGCAGAACGGGCCGGAGGAAGGAAAAGCTTCTGCGCTTCCAGGCGTGCGTTTCGGGAGAGGCAGCATCTGCTGGGACTTCAGGCAAAGTTCTGCAGCGGAGTTTTTCCCTCCCGGAGTCTGCAGCCTCCTCACGGCACAGCCACACAAACCACGGTTCCCCGACTCCCCAGATCTCCGTACAAGGGTAGATGTGGTCAGCGTCCAAGCCTGAGGCTTGTGTAGGGATCCTCCAAGACCCCCTTCTTCTCTGATGTGCTTTGGTCCTCACCTGCTCAGGTGTGGCTTCACTGCCAGGACACAAGGACTCACGACTTGGAGATTAGGAGATGCCTCCAAAACTGCCATCCCTGAGAATGTCCCAGCTGGAGCTCAGCCCCAGCAAAGCCAGGGAGCAGAGCCAGGCACATGACATATAGATCTGTTGGACAGCCTCAGCATTCTGCAGCGATATTTAAATATTGCCTTTTTTTTCCTCCCAGCTTTGTGAGCTATGTTAGGACTCAGGCATTTTTCATCCTGATGAGAGTTTTACTAAGGAAGAACTGACGAGCAGTCCAAAGCCTTTCTCCGTGGGTCAGGCAGGGTCAAGATAAAGGCAGTTTATTCATCCTCCACCACCACCAGCCAGTGATTCTCATCTCAGAGAACTGTCCATTTCTTCCTGGCTCTCTTGGGTACCATCCACTTACTGCAGGAGATCGGAAACATGACTATTAATCCTCCAGACAGCTCCAGCGCTACCCCTTCTACTCAGATCCCTTCACCCGCAGCCTCCTTCTCCCAGGGACATCAGGGGAAGTCCTTCTCGCTGCTCCACGGTGGTAGACTCCAAAACCCTTCCTCAGACACCTCTTTCCATCAGCAAGTGCTGCCTCAACAGAGCACAGCTACCTCTAACGGCAGAGGAACCGAGAGCTGGCTGCAGGGAACCACCAGACCACTCTCCTGTGGGGTTGGGTTGGCTTTTTTTTTTTGAGAGAAGAACGAGCACAGGGTCACATTTGAAAGAAGAACAAGCTTTCCTTTTGCTGGAAGGGCTTCACGTATTTACATGGTGAAACCAACAGCCACCACAGTATTTTAGTCACTTCCTGTCCTGTCTGCTGGCATTCCCTCCCTGATCTTCCAGCGTCTCCATCTCTCAGGAAGCCTCCTCTTGCTACTCCATGGCTCTGTCTGCATCAGGAGACCAGAGTACCCCTCACTTGTCCTCTCCCTCTGCTTTCTCCCCTCTCTGCTGTCTTCCCAGAGCAGCCTGCCTCCGAGCCACCCATCCTCTGCACCGTTACTCTGCTGAAACGCATCCAAACCAGTACTAAACCAACAAGTCCAACTCTCCTCAGTTTATGAATTTAACTTCTCACATGTTTTTACAGCAAACAAGCATGGCTCTTGTCTAGGTAAGGCCAGATCTTCAACATCCAAACTTGCTGATGGGTGTTTTAATCTGGAGCGCGGACCAGTGGCAAACGGCAGTGTCCAGAATTCCAGCTCCAAGGCACCGCACTGAGAGTCACCAGCAATTAACAGCCACCCCCTAAACATCTCATGAGACCCATCATATACATAGGCTGGGGGTTGACCTCCCGGGAAGCAGCTCTGCAGAGAAGGACCTGGGAGTGCTGGGGGACAAGCTGTCCAGGAGCCAGTAATGCGCCCTCAGGGCCAAGAAGGCCAGTGGTCTCCTGGGGTACATGAAGAAGAGTGTGGCCAGCAGATCGAGGAAGGTTCTTCCCTTCCTCTACTCTGCCCTGGTGATGCCACCTCTGGAGTATTGGGTCCAGTTCTGGGCTCCCCAGTTCAAGACAGACAAGGAGCTACTGGAGAGAACCCAGGGGAGGCTCTGGAGATGCTGAGGGGCCTGGAGCAGCTCTGTGCCCAGGAAAGGCTGAGAGCCCTGGGGCTGCTGAGCTGCACAAGAGAAGCCTCAGAGGNGCCCAGGCTGCCCAGAGAGGTTGTGGAGTCTCCTTCTCTGGAGAGATTCCAAAGGTGCCTGGACACGATCCTGGGCCCCCTGCTCTGGGTGAGCTGCTGGAGCAGGGGGTTGGACGAGATGATCTCCAGAGGTCCCTTCCAACCCCACCATGCTGGGATTGCATGATATCATGGGAAAGGGTCTTGCTTCTCTGGGAAGGCACAAGGCAAAGGCCACACCTGGCAGGAGGACAGACAAGCAGCAAGGCCACCATTGACCAGTCACAGGGCAGAGCAGATGCCAACGCCTGAACTGGCTACGCAGAGAAGACACTCCCTTGTGCGTATTTTCAGATACAGTGTGAAGAACCAAGCCACAAAGATTACGACACTCAACCAGCTGTCTGCCAAGTTACCGCTTATCTTAAGTACAAGAGCTTTTTCTTTCTATATTCCTCTCCTCCAAGCCTGCTCCTCCCACTTCAGCTCCTGGTCTAGGCTCCTCCAGGCACAATCCAGGCTGTCTCCAACTCTTCCATGAGCAGGCTGGTTCCAGCCCCTCTGGTCCCGCTAAGAGACAAAATCCACGGAGTCCTCCCAAGCACGTTACTGGTGAATCTCTCAGCCAGCAAAATGGCAGCAGGATTCTGTCCTCTGTGCCTCCCCACCTTCCACCACTTCAGCTTCTCCTCAGCTCCTCTTCCTCCTAAGCACAGGAAGCAATAACCACGACACCTCCTGTCACCCTTAAGGGTACAACAGGTCCTACAGAGGCGGGTCCACATCCTTCTGTCAATATTTTGGCTCTGCAGAGCCATTCGCTTTGCCAAATAACTGCTGGTGCCCCAGAGATTATCAGTAAAGTGGTCCTGGGCTCCCTGCTCCCCCAGCTAAAAGGAGGCACCACAGCTGGATCTGAAGAGAAGGCCATAATCCCCCAAGCAAGAGATCCCGGGCAACCTGTCAGGGGCCACGTCAGCCTGGAGGCCAGCCCAAAGCTCGTAGGAGCTAGCAGGTAGCTGATCTGGCAGCTCTTTGTGCCCTCTCCACCAATAATGACCATCTTGTCCAGGTAGTCATACTAAATTAACTCTTTTGCTGCTTGGTTTCACAAGAGGAATCCAAGAACTAACCCAGCAGGGCTTAACCCAGGTTTAGTGCCCCTCCTGTCTCTCTCAGGACCTGGAGAACAGACCTGGCGTATCCCAGGTGGCACATTCCTGGACAAAGACAGCCTCAAAGCACCAGGCTGAAGAGTGAACAGGAGTCTATGCAGAACTGGAGCCCTTCCAGGCTTCGCAGCTCCAGGAGGGATTCCTATCACGAGCAGGGCTGGCAGCGTTTCAGAACGAGCAGGGAGAACGTTTTGGTTTGCACTTTTGGGTTACGAATTTGGATGTGCACAAGGAGGAATTGGAGCAAGGCTGAAAGAGGCAGGTGGGGAGACAGCACCAAGGGGCCAAGGAGAACTCCAGCAGCTGCTGCTAAACCACACACTGACCAGCCAGGGCAGCAAACCCAGGACACAGAGGAATGGGCTCGATCAGATCACAGATGGGCAAGTCTGGCAACAGTACCGCTGAGGAAACACTGCTCCTAGGAAAGGACACGGCTTCTCATGCCAGTCACCTGCAGCTTACGTCACACGCGGCCACCATCCCAACTAATTTTTATGGCCTGGCTGACCCTCAGACTGCCCAAGCCCCTCACCAGCTGTAGCTGCCTGGGGCCTGGACAAACCCTGCTTGGATTTTAGGAGAGCCTGAAGAAGCTCCTGAAGGACCATCAAATTCTCCAAACCTCTTTAATTACCTCCCATCCTTCCAAAGCAGAAGTCAAAAACCTGCTCCCTGCCAGGGTGTCCCCAGCACATGTCCAGGTAGGTGAGCATCCCCCGCTCTGCTACTCCTCTTGCTCTGTATAGGAAAGCCCGAGCACAGGAGTACTTGGAGAGCAAAAGCTTTGGGGTTTGTGCTGCAACTCTAGCCAAGCTGACACTGTCCTTTAAAGAGAACAGCCACAAGCTGCCTGAACTGCAGGGTATAGGACCTAGGATGTCCTCATGAAGAAGGAAAACAACCCAGGACCACTGAGAAGAACAAAGACAGCGTGTGAAACCATCTCCTCAAAGGATATTTCCTCTGTACTCCGCACTGTTACACCATCACTGCATGTGCTCCATCTCCCTTTGCTCCACAAGCAGCCCAGAACTTGCCTCCTTCCCGACTCCAAATGGGGCAAAGGGGCTCAGGAGTTTGGGACACATGGAAATATTGACGCACAGCGACTTGGAGACGCTGAGTCAAGCCTAACTCTAACGGAGCATCCTTTCCTCTTCCAGCTGCCTCAGCTCCATCCCAAGATTAGAGGTCCTGAGAGCCAGGGGCACATGCACTCGGACTGAACAGCGCAGGACAGCTTCTTTTGATTTTGTTCTTTAAATACAGGCTTTTCTGCTCTCAGGCCTCTGATGCCTCCAGTATTCGCGTGGCTGGCTCTCCAAGTTCTGCAGCATCACCTCTCTTCTCTCACCCCGCAGATGGTCACCTCGTGAGAAGTTAGGCAAGAGGCAACATCAAAAAGGGCCACCCCCTCTGCACGTCTCGCTTGTAGGGGTTGGGATCTGCACCTCCGGATAAGAGTTCTATCAAGCAAAGTCCTGGTTCTTCCCCCAGTGCCTTTTATCAAGCAACTTCTCCCAGGCTCTGTCAGGACTGGCTAAGACACAACACGATCCTGCAGTCTGTTCCCAACCTTGAGGATCGGTGCTAACGAAAACCACAGACGACCATCACACCCCGGAGCCTCTTCCCTGACGTCGAAGGGTGTGAGGTGCCTTTATTAAACCTCTCCTTAGCGTACAGCGTGAGAGCTGAGAGGGAAAGGCAAAAAGCAAGGATGTCACCCAGATTTGCACCCTTCCAGGCACCCTATCTGGGTGGAAGCGCTACAGAGAACGCACATCCCATAGACCCACCTACCTCTTCTTACCACCCTGTGACCCCAGGCAGATCTCAGCCCAAAACCTTTTCCTGTTCAAGCTCCTTGAACTTCCCCAGGGATTCACAGTCCCTGGGCAGTCAGCTCATGCTGTTTACTACCAGTGTGGTTTCTACAGCAACAGAGATGCACAAGCATGGATGGCCAGAAACAGGACAGAGAGAAACCCTCTCCAATGGATCCACCTCTTCTCCATCAGGGGTCCACAGGCTACGCTGTCACCAGGTTTATTGGAACCATCTCGAGTGCCAGCACACAACCCCTGTGGACAGGGACGCTTCTTCCTCACCTTGCTCCTAGGAGCTGGGAAAAGAGGTAAATGGGGAGGATCAAAAGAACTTTGAGGCCATCACATCCCTTCTGAGCTCTTCAGATTAAGCTCCAGGCTGTATGAGGAGCAGGTACCTGAAGGTGTACACCTCAGCTACACCAACTCCTGCTCTCCAAACACCAGCAGCAGCTGCCCTCAGCCAGCTCCTGCCCCAGCAGCACGCGGTGGACAGACTGGCCACGGCCACAGCTGAGATTCAGCGTAGGATGCCATGTTCCTCCTCACCTTCTACCTCTTCCACTCGCCTTTAACCTCTTCAATGCAAATAAAAGCAGTGTGTAAGAAAGTCTGAGAGTTAATAAGTCAACTCTGGCAGCAAATGGAGCTTGCCAGAGCCAAGGTTAGCCGCTCAGAGCTCACCCGTTGTTTCCTCCTCTGGAATCAGCAACACTCTTCCATCATTAGCAGCACTAGACATCTCACCCTGAAGAGAAGTCACCGCCTCCCCTCACACATTTTTAGAGGACTGCATTAATCCATCACCTTGTTTCTCCACCTTCTGAGCACGCCACTGCTACCCCAGCATGGGCTATTTCTCCCCAGATCCCATCCAGTGACCTGCAGAGCCCTGGCTGGGCGGCTCCTGACATCATTAGCCAACAATAAGAAGATACTAGGGGCAGGAGGACTGCTCTCCTAACATGTTACTGTCACCTCCAGCTGGGATAACCCCACGAAAACCTGCTTATTAACAGGAGACATCGCTACAACCTGCAAATAGTGTTTGGTAACTCAGGAGGAAGTTCAAGCGCTCTGGTTGCTCCCTCCCTGCAGCCTCCAGGACACGCTCGAGGCACAGCCAGGATTGGGACAGCAGAGAGATGTACCTCCTGCATTCCTCTGACACAGAACATCATCCAGTTGGTTGCAGGGATGTACTCCCTCAAGGATCTGCACATTCTTGGCATCTCTCGGGATCCAAACGCTCACAGGGATTTCTAAAACTTTCTACGGATCGCCTTTAGTTGCTGCTGGCTTCTACCAAAGAGCAGCCCAGAGCAAATCTGAACAGTCCCTAAATTATTTAGAGCTCAATTATTATACCTGGGTCATTTGGAATGACTCATTTGGAGTCTTCCAGAGATTAATCACACAGGTCCTGTCTAGATGGGGAAATCAAGGTGTGTCCAGCAGACCAGCGACGTTTGGCCAGACGTTTGGCCAGACGGTTTCACACGGGGTATGGAACAAAGCCCGAGTCCTTTCAGGCAGCAGGATGGAGCATTGCTTGGCAGGGTATGGGGCAGCCAGGGTCGCGTTTCAGGTGGTACTCCACGCTGGCCTCCCTCTCCCAGCTTTGAGACCATCCCTCTCCTTGGCAGTGCGAGGAGAAGGGCTGGAACTTTGTCATGAGTGTCACATGAACACCAACATGCACGGTGCCATGGGTTGTATCCTGCCTTTGCCATCACCCCATCCCTGCAGAAAGGATTTGCTACCGCTGACGGGAACAACACGGAAGTCACAAGACTCTGGGCACATCAGAGCGAGCCCTGCCATCCCTTGGGCACGGGCAGCGCGCTCCTGAGCATGCTGGTGCTGTTCCACATGCTACAAGAGAAACCTTCTCCTCCACACTCCCCGAGCCTCATCCCTCAGCTGATGACTCCACATGCTGTGAAGCTCATGTGAGCTCTCGCCCAGGGGTTAGCGTGGACACCAACATGTAAGGACAGGTTTGCTAACTGCTGTTTACAGCAGAGGCCTCGGTTTTCACCTGGTAGGGACAGGCAGAGGCCTCCTCTCAGATTTCACGCAAGGATCTGACCAGAGGGCAGGGCAGGGCCGTGCTAAGGCAGGACATGGACAGCCCCAAGCCATGGGACAGGCAACATTTCACTCTCTGGCTCCCCCCTCATCTCTCATATGCTTCAGAGCACTTCACAGCAGGTGGGTCTCTTCACCCTCCTCCTCCTCCTCCTCCACAGGCCCATTTCCCTTCATGGGTGTGACAACCATCTCCACCAACCAAAACAAGGGTGCCAGCGCGCCCAGGCCGGGATGGTCACCGGGGGCCCACTGAACACCTTCGGCAGGAGCCCCAACGAGCACCCACCACCCCGAGGGAGGGTGCGGCCCCACCGCAAGCTCTCTTCAGCAGCAGAGCCAGTTGAAGAGGTTCCTACCCCACCCTACCTCCCCATCTCAGGCTTGCACCAGTCTCACCAGGTTTGCAGCTAGCTCACTAAGCCAGCGCAGACAGTTTGGATGACATGCCCCCCACCCCAGCCTACTTTCATCTAGGGCATGATCTACAATTCCCTGAAGCTCGGGGGCATCAGCTCCTGAGGCACTAACAGAGGGAGGGAGGAAACCTCTTAAACCAGCTCTGCCACACCAGCAATCCTGCCTTGGAACCACACCCTGAGATACAAACTGCTGACTTGACAGCAGCAGAGAGACCACGCCAGGCAGGATTTGTCACCAGGGTAGTGGCACTTGCCCGCTGCGCTCCCCCGAAGCCGATCCGAGGCGATCCAATGCTGCTGTCCCTTCATTCTGCACCCTGAGCATTGTCACTGAAAGTGTCCGGCATCACCTGGGTGATGTGCTGATTCCAACTCGGAACTCACGGAGTGCCGCCAGTCTCAATTCACAGGAAACACCTGGCAAAGCGAGCCCTGGCGCAGACAGAAGGTGAGACCTCCTCACTTCCAGAACCCAGGAATACCCAGTGACTCTCTTGCAGAAGAACAGGCAGACGCCAGCCCTGTGGCCTGTTGAGGAGCCCTTCAGCAGCTCCACCAACCTGGAGATGTACTGGCCAGTGTGCTGAACAGCTCCCGGCACCACCAGGACGTTCCTACCCTGCCGATGGCTTGACACTCATCTAACCTTCCCAAAAAATTAAGTTACATACACGCAACAGTTTCTCCTCAGTCTCAGATCACCTCATGGAGATCCTGGTGAGGATACAAACACTGTGAGGAAACTGTCTGGAGAGCCTGAACCAGGCACCACAGCACCAGACCAACTGAAGCTCTTTCTCTCCAGAGCTGCTCACGTTGCTGCTCCTGCCTTGCAGAAGTCCAGGCTCCTGCTCCAGGTGCCAAAGCGTCCTTGGCCTCCTCGCAGGAAGCTGAGCAGCTTGTTGTGACACGGGCTGGGTGCGACCACCCAGTGACAGTCAGTGGAAGCCTTCCAAGTCTCAGAGAGGGACCACGGCATTGTTAGTGCCAGGGCTGGACTGTCACTCAGGGCGCAGGACACAATAGAGCATTTCAGCTCCTCCATTAAGGGCCTGCAAAACATGAATCTGCAGCTTATAAAGCCAGCACCTCAACCCAGTCCCCAAATGCTCAGTTGAGGAGCAGCAACACGTATGTAGAGTTAGTAGGAAACTACTCCACGGTGCCTGACAAGTCCTGGCCTCTGCTACTCACAGTGCATGGAGGCCCAGATGAATCTCCAGGTGAGGAATACGGATATCCCTTATCCCGCTGCTGTGCTCACGTAGCATCATCCACAGGCCTTCCCCTACCTGTGTCAGCCTCCCAGAGCCGGCCAGGACACAGCTTCTGCCACAGCTTGGGTCGGATGGGTGCAAGACACCCTCTCCATGATACCCTGCGTCCAGACCAACTCACCCAGGCCTTCAAGATCCTGGGAGTGCTGGATGTAGAACCTGGGCCTGGAAGCAAGCACAGTTAGGGCAGCACGACCCACCCAGTGGAACTGTCATTGTACCACACGGGGAGGTGTGAACCGGCAGAGAATTCTTGTAGGAGTGCGACTACATCTGAAGCAGAGGCGAGTTTCTCCTCCAAACCCAGATCTTTCCCTGATACCGATGAATCCATTCAGAAAAGACACACAGATCAGGTTTTTGTTGAGCCAGAAGAAGGTTACAGTATGGCTCACTAAATACAATACCACAAAATGCCCAAGACTTCCTCTACATCTCGCTGGAAACCAGTCAGTCCAGAGATGCTGGTGGGGTCACTACCCTGAGACACCAGATAACAAGCTGCTTTTGCCATCTCAGCCACTGGCACCATCAAACCACGCAATTCATTCAGCTCCTTCACCACTATAAACCATTCTGGGCAGGGCTGTTTAGCTGGTAGGACTACCATCACTTGGATTTAGGTTTTTTAAAAAAATACATTTATTCTTTTGCTTTCACACCCCGCCAGATCCCCAGTCTCACAGAAGAAACACAGCTGACAGCAGCAGAAATGCACTGTCCTACCAACTACCTGTCTCCCTACCTAGAACTTTTGATCTAGGCATATTAAAACCAACTCCCAAGACCAAGGCGTACGTAGGAGGAGGATATTCAAATAGGTCACATGCAGCACTTCTCGTCTTCTTGGATAATTCACCCACAACACCTTGTTCTGCAAGGGCCAGAATCACCAGCTAAGAGAAGAGCTCCCCATTGCGAAGCATAAATAATAAAAAAATCACCTTTTAAAGGTCCTTCAACCACAGAGCGTCACCGACACAGCAAGAGTGTAACGAGCTGGGAGATCCGAGGGAAAGTGAAGCAGGAGGCCTCAGCTGAGCCTCATGTACCACCCAGGGTCATGCCTCCTCCTCTCGGCTGCAGGCCAGCAGGGACAACCTGCACACGAGGCCACGGAAGCCCGGGTGAGCTTCATCCCCTGTCCATGTGCCTTCCCAAGTCCCTTACGCACGTAGCTTGTCAGCATGCAGCCATTTATCCAGCTTAGCACACTCTGCTGCAGCCCAGGCCACCTACACCAGGACAGCAACTTCTCCCGATGACTTTTACTCGTCATTATAACCCCATTTTGAACGGGTAAGTTCCTGGCTGCTAGTCCCCTTCATCCGCCATGTCTTCACCCAGCCATTTGGGGCTATTTCTGGTCAAAGCGTAGCTAAGATCATAGCTTCAGCAAAATCTGAAGCTGGCATGGCCTCCAAGAGAAGCTGTCCTGGCCTCCAAGAGAAGCTGTCCTGCCACCCTGACTGCTGGCTAGAGAAACGGCCGCTTCCCAGTCAAACCAGCACCTTGAGCTGCGCGGTGGTGGGAACAAGCACGTCAGGACGAGGGAGGGTGTGGGATCGCTGCTTTGGCAGCGCTGCCAAATTAAAGCACCCACCAAAGCACTTGGGGAGAACAAGTCACCTTGAAGGGCTCACACATGTATTACAGCTTGTTTGTTTTGGGGTTTTTTTGTAAGCACCCTCTCAAAGGGGAGAAAAGATTTAAATCCACTTCAAATCAGAGTCAATCCTGGTTCCCGAAGTGGGCTGAGGCAGCTGACTGTAGAAGTGTAGATGCCTGTCACCAAACCATCTAGTAGGAGAATCCTCTCTGCAAGAGGAGAACACAATAGACACACGGCAGCCCCAAAAAGGGAGCACATCCTGGGTAAACCAGGCGTTCGGGCAAACCATGGCCTGTGCAGAATCCTCCTCTCCACAGGGGCCAGGGCTGGAATGACCGTTTCTACCCTCACAGGAGGATTTCCTACAAGGTGTGTCCTGGCTTTGGGTCCCCAGCACCCTTCCTACAGCCAGACACCCACCCAGCAGCGACCGAAGAGCAAGAACTGCGTGCTCTCGAGGGCAAAGCTGAATGCCACACCGCCTCGCCCCGAACAATTTCAGAGCATTAAAGGATAAGGATTTACCTTTCCAGGCAGCACCTGGAAGGTGAGGGTGCACATACTGCTGTGACTCGGAGAGGAACTCCATCACAGCTCCAACAGAGCTGTCACTTGCCTTCCCAGGGGCTTCGCAACTGCCTCAGAACAACGTGGAACCGACCTGCAGGAGACACGGCAGCTTCCCAGCTCCCCTGGCATCTCCAGGAATACCATCTCAGACTGGGTGCTGCTCCTGAAGCGCTCCCAGTTACAGCCCAACTCCCTGACCACTGGCTTCGCGCGGTGCCCTGAACGGCAGCGCAAGCACCAGATGAGCCAGAGCTCCTGACGGGGCCAGGAACAGCTGCCCCCAAAAGGGAACCCCAGGACAAGCACAGAATGGTAGGGGTTGGAAGGGACCTCTGGAGACCATCTCATCCAACCCCCAAGACTCCCAGAAGACATGCACACACATGCCCAGGCACAAGTAAACTTGAGCGTGAGGCCAAAGCTGGTTTTCTCAGATTCTGCAGCGTGCTCCAATCAAGTCTAGGCCAACGTAACGGTAACAGACAGCATTTCAGCTTCTCTGCTTGCTACAAACACATGGAGAAGACCTGCCGTGCCAGAAACTACCCCAACACTCATTTCATATTCCTACTTAGCAGCTTCGCAAAGCATCTTACTCAGTCTCAGCCCCCAACTTTCCCCTCTTCCAGAGTTCAGCAGCCAAAGATCCTTCATTAGAGCAAACTTTGTGTCACAAACAGGACCCGTGAAGCCACCTAATCCTGCACCAGCCAAACCAACCCCTCCGTGCAGGCCGCAGCGATCCACCACAACACTTTCCGGGGTTGTTTAAACCTGTTGCTGGTAAAAGCCTTTTCTTTCTTCAGTTGTAACAGAACCAAGAACAGAACGTGGTCGTTTAGGGCCAATACTGACCAGTCTTTGGCTGTAACGGATCCTTTCTTCCTCGGGCTCCATCTCTGACTCTTCTGAAGAGAGTGAGAAGGACACGCCAGGACTGCTGTCTTCCTCCTCTTCCTCCTTTGAAGTCAGAAGGACACAGTGAAGCAGGGCACACAGACACAAGACACCTACATCCCTTGTTCCTCGGCTCCTTTTGAGACCCATTCCACCCTCCTGCACAGGGCTATGTGAATACAGTGGACGAGCCCACCTCAACTTTCAACGCTCCCATTCTAACTTTAGGCATGACCTCGGGTAAATGACTTTACCAGCTGCTCTGTAACACGACATGAGCTGCAGGTCTCAGACCAGGGAAAGGCCTCTGCTCCACACCACTTCCAGCACCACTGGCTGCTCCAGTTGGCCCATGCTGGGATACGGAGCAGGGAAGCTGCTGTCAAACACCCAGCGGCAGTCGGGGAACAGCCAGAGTACAAGATTACGCGTTAGAGAAGCGACTCCTCCAAACACCACGATTGCCATCCTCTGGATATCACGTACTCGGGAGAAACTACACAGGTACAGAGCATCTCCCCGGAGCGGGGAAGCCATCCGGGATGTCTCTGGCTGCGGGCAGGGCACTAACTCCTGTCTTGAGGAGACCTACGTGCTCAGATCTCCAAACCTGCCACCTTGTGACACCGCACAATAACATGGGAAAACCTCCCAAGGCGTCAGTTGGCACCTAAACTTTTTTTTTTTTCCCCCATGAACAAAAAGAACCCAAAACCTAGATCTATCACAACTCTTAACCCCCATGACTATGCCTAACCTTCAGGGAAGGAATCTGCCACCCCGTGTAGTGTTACAGAACCGCTACTGTAGCGTGGAGACAACTTGTCTCACCCTGCTCTTCCCCGACCCTCTGGTTTGACGGAGCGTTCCCGGTCCCGCCACCATCTCCCCCATCCCCGCTCCCGAAAAGCCCAGCTCGGCCGGGGCAGCCCAGGCGATTTCCCTACGCTTGTTAAACTCCTGTTTATCACCAGCCAGACAACCGGACAGCAACACAGCAGCCAGCTCCCAACACCCGCTATCACC
>VZZY01021274.1:0-301052 GCA_013400335.1 Eurystomus gularis | reverse complement strand
CCCTCCCCTTCCCTGATTTACATACTGTAACATGAAAATATTAATAAGGATTGCATGCAGCATAAAAAGGAGTGATAAGAAGTAAAGCCACTGTATAAAAAGTGCTGAGTCCTCAGAATGCCTAAGTCTGTATTTCTTTTCTGCTGTCACAGATAACAACTTGGCACTGGTCTCCCCTGAGGGTTTAGTAGGACTGGCCTCATTCTTTACTTAGAAACTATGGTTAGATAAACAGCAGGTAAAGACAGTGTGTGAATTTGACATTAAAACAAGGCTAAGTCAGACATAAAAGTTGCGTTAGCCTTGAGTTTTTATAGGATTGGTTCAGATAGTCTGACCTAAGCATTGCTATTAGCACAGCTGAGTTCATGGAGCGTGTATTCAAAGCACACTTTGATATTGGAACTAAATTAAAATTGATTTTGTAATGGGAATATCTTGTATTTCTTCCTTAGTTAAAAATCTCACTTCAAGCTAAGTGGCTTGAGTTTGACAGGTCAAGGAAATAAAATCATTTATATGTGATGGCAGGCAAGATCATAATAACTATATGGACACGAGAATATCGATAACAATGAAAAAAATTGTATTGCACACCACATACTGTTCTTTCCTTTGCAGTTGTGCCATTGCTAGGCAACTGAAAATGGATGAATAATAGATTTCAGAAGTCTATCTATACACTTACATTAGGCTTCATTTGGAAGATCATGAAAGGGATTTGTGAAAAACAATCATTATGTTTCTGATGAGGACCCAATATGTCTTTACTGCCAATAAGGACAAGAAAAGATTATTTCTAATATGAGCAACTTTTGCAGACAAACACCACAGTGTATACAGACTTTTTAAAAAATGCAGTTTTCTCTTTATTGACAGAGAATTTTCTTAAATTTTTATGCTGTATTTTTTTAGTCGTCATATCGTGACATTGTACAAGCTACTTTCCACGGCCCATGAAATTATCATTTGTGACTAATCAGCATTTACATTTAAAAATATTCATAGAATTTCCTTCAATAGGAATTGCATGTAGCTGTTAACAGGTGGTAACTTTTCTTACTTGAGTAGGTAACCTAATGACTTCTCTCTCATTTAAAATCCAGTGATTCAACTCCTACTGCATTTTGTACATGCTTCAGTAAACATTTAAATTCTTATTTCTAGCTATGTTACAACAGTAAGGGAAGAGAGACTGCTACAGGAACATTACAAGTAACTGATAATTCACACTTTCTCTGTAGCCTGCTGCTCCTTAAAAAAGGGGAAAAAAAGAAAAAAAATCCGGTCCCCTGATAATTAGTACCCTTTGTCAAAGCTTCAGTTACAGTTTGATGAAAAAATATTCCTAAATGTCAAGAACCATGCAGTCTGATAAATATGGATGACATTTAAAAAGCAGAGGAGGCAGTTTCTACAAAAGCAGAAGAGGCAAAAAGAACTGGAATATGTACTTATGGAGCAAAATTGTTTTTCTAGCATGTATTCTCCTCATATATTGACCATTTTATACTCATGATTCTGTTTTTCACAATGACTGTGACCCCTTTGTCTTATATCAAATGCCTCATCTGCATTTTGTGGTGTTTCTTCAGTGGAAAACAGTACATTTTAATGGCTCAGGCCTTTCCACTTGTGATCACTCAGTATAATTGATTGAGAAGACAGAGTCAGAGAACCCTCCAAATATTTTAATTCTTCAGTTGCTTAAATTTAGCAAAAAAATGACACTCTGAGAAAATGAAATGGCATGTACTCATAAATTGCTGAGTGATACAGATCAATCACAGCCCTCGGTGATTACTCTTTAAACAAGTCTGCCTCACAAGCAGATTCAAAGGAATTGACTTGCTGAATGTTAACAAACGGAAGATATTTCACTTCTAACACCTTTGAAAACTCTCAAGTTGGAAATATTGAAAGACAAGTCTTTTTTAGCAGCTTGAAGCAGAAAGCTATGTTCTCCATATTGCCCATGCTGGGTGTGACAGTACCTCCTACTGCAGTCTGTGTCAGAACAACACTCACTAAGAAAGCTGTAACAGAATGGAAGATCATAGTGTAATAAACAACTATTTGAAAAGTAATGTGCAATGAGAAAGAAATCAGTGAATGAGCTTTTCAATGCTAGGGTTAGAAACGTGTGGGTCAGTGTGCCTGCAATGCCAGTATGAGAGACAAGGGATGTAATGAATTCACAGTCTTCATTTCCTGATTATCATCCTTCCAGAGCTGAGAGCATCCAGAATCTAAATGCAGTGGAACAAAAAGTCCTCATCTTAGACAACCAGCATTGTCAGGGCCCAGATATCACCACCACCAAGTTACTATACCTGCTCTGGCTTATTTTTCAAGAGATGGCAGTCAAAACAGCCAGATCCCATCCATAAGGTTAACAGTAGAGTAACTGGACTACACTGTCTAGTGAGTGACTGTCATGGTAGCCCTTACTCCCTGAGGTATTCTGGTCTCTGTGAGCTGCTTAACCAAGGCTACTTTTATCAAACTTCAGTAGTTATGAACAAATACTAGCCTACCATATTACAAAAATAAAATAGGAAATTTTGTTTCTGGACCAATTCTATAATGTGCAAAACTATGTTTGACTTATTTGTGAGTGTAAAATATATGTCTTTCCTAATTAATTTTACAGAAGAATGTAAAAATAAATACCTCTCAAATTACTGTGTTAACAAATATTGATCCTTATTATAAAGAGATGCTGAGGTAGCTTTCAGATGAAAGCAGTAATATATAGCAAATTAATCTTAGAGATCAAAATACACTTCTGTTTTAAAATACAGTGCAGCTGCCATGAGTTTACTTACTAATTTGAAAGCTATTGGACAGCTCATTAAAATTGCTGTCCTTTAACCATCTCTGAGGCCTCCATCACTTTGATGCATTATCTCAGGTATGTCTCCTACACTAACTACTTGGGCTTCACATTACTTTGCAATGCTGAACTACTATGATATTAATTCTACAGTAACAATTACTGAGAGACCTGCACAAAAATTACATGGGAGATCTACTAAGTAAGCGCCTATATCCCATCCCTAAACCCATGAACAGCTCAATCCACATAATACCAATAGGCAGTTCACAGGCATTCCCCTTTCCTGAACTTTTTGAGGAAAACAGATGCTTTTCAGATTATTGCAAGATTGTTTTTGTCCCCAGACTTCCCCACTAATGCATGCCGAAGGGAAAGAAGAGCTGCTGTCATAGCACTGCAGTACTTCTCTCTGGGCTTAGAGAGATCGGACTAGTTTCAGATAGAAAGAGGATGGCCTATCAGCAAATATCCTTTAAAAGAGGGATTAACATATCAGCACTGAAAAAGAGCACAAAACCCTGTGAAATAAAAAATATGTATACATATATATATTTCTCTGATAAATGAGGAGGAAAATGCAGGAAGAGAAAAAAAATTGTCAGTATTGAGTTTGGGGAAAGATAGAAATCTGCAAGCCCTCTTACAAGGCATGTATCCAATCTCAGCCCTGTGTTTCTGAGAAAACACAGCTGTTCTGCCAGCGATCAGCTAGCATGCAGAGGTGTGACATTTTGTTACAGTATATGCTGTTTCATCACCTGCACTATGAGAAGGTCCCAAAATAAGGACACAAGCCAGCAGTTTCAGTTGTGCTCCTAATTACTATTCCATCCTGTTTCTGGTGAAGTCAGGGAGAGCTTTGACGCTGTTTTTGTGGGTACCAGAACTAGATCTTTGTGACCAAATGTCTGCAGATAAATAATACATCTAAATATTCAGGACATTTTGTTTTCAGGCTTATTCACAGCGTGGCTAAGTTAAATGTCCTGCAGCACAAATAAAATACTTTTAGGTTATCTATTAAAAGAATCAGTGATGTATCTGCACTCATACACAGCTGCAGCAGCTGTCGAGAAGCCATGTGATTTTCTATATATTGTATTTTAAGTCATAACCTTGCTTATAAAAATTTGCTCTGCCCCTGTGTAGTCTGTTGTGTTGGCTTGGGCTTTTGCTTTTCTTTGTTGATTTCTCAAGTGAGCTTTTCTTCTTGCACAGGATGATTTGATATGCATAGCACAGCAGTACCTTTAACTGGTATGGTATTTATACAGAGGGAAACGTGGTGTTGTCATCTCCCTTCCTTCTGGGAGTGCTTTGCTAAAATTGCTTTTCATAAAAAAAATCAGTATCTTCTTAAGGCTGTTAGAATTCAAGTAGCAAAAGACTAGACAGAGGGTTATTTAAAATGTAATCCCTTTGTTTAAATATTCACATCCCTTTAAAAGAAAAAATTATAAAAGTAATACATGTTTAAAAATTAATAAAATATAACTTTTCAGATGCAGTAGGTCTTTTCTCATAAAACCATGCATTTGAGAATGAAAGCCATCTGGGTTTTTTTGTAGCATTGTCATATTTTTCTAAGGCAAAGGTAAGAATATCTTTGTCTTCAGGAATAGCACTTCAGCATGAACTTTGAATCCCAACCCCCAGCCATCAGCCTCTTCCTAGATTAGCTGAGTGCATTGGGTCTATTTAACCATTAGCTTTTATTGAAGGATAGATGAGTATCAGTCCCTGAAGAATAGTGAATTAGCTACTGCCTTGTAGCAAAGCATTTACTCTTTTCAGTCTACAATAGGTCTGCTATAAGCACAGCTTTTCATAATAAAACTAGCAAGAAAAGTAGCAGGTCGGGAGAAGAAAATGGAAATCTTTCAGAAAAAAGAGTCTAATGTGCAAGGGCTTTTGCTTTCATTTTAGTAACCTGAGAATAAGGTGATCTTTCCAGAATAGACTTTTATGATAAAAGGATTTGACTGATGCTTAGCTGGTCCAAAAATATTCTAGTAAGTATTAAACAACATATGCTTAATAGCATATAGAAAAGTGATAGCATCTTAGGAAAAAAAGAAAGACTCCAAAATCATTGAAATGAGGGACATGAAATATGAAATAGGTCCACATGAATCCTGAAATGGAGAACTTGAAAAGTTTGATAAGGAATATTTATGGTAAATTAAATTAAGAATTTCTGTTGCTGCATCTATGTTTATCTCACTTATTTTCTCTTATTCTTTGCCTACATATGAGGCCAGACGACATTACATCAGTTTAAGAAAAACGATGAGTCAGAATTACTGGCTTTTTTCCTTTATTTGAAAATATCTGTGTTTACTTTGAAAGAAAAATATTAAGGCCATACTCTATTCTGTGTTAGCTCTCACCTAAAGCTCATACAGAACTTGGATTTCTTTCTTTTAAATTTGAAAGGATATTCTTGCTAAGCCAGCATAAATAAATCTACATGTTTTCTTCAACAGAAAACCAACAGAAAGAGGGAGGAAAGGAGCTACAGATGCTGAAGCCTCAGTCCCTGATTACAACAGTACTAAAAACTTTAAAGGCAGGCAACAGATGCTGCAGAGGTATAAAAACCAGCTCACTGGGCACTACAAATTCTTTCCCTACCCTTTAAGCATCAGGACCCTTCAAATTTAGTCACTTTGTGACTAAACCAGAGGCTGCAGATCTGGTATCATAGGTCAATTTCTAGTAACAGGCCATCTTTCATTGAGTGAATTATAAGATGCTTAGTCCAAACGGGCAAGATATGCAAATAGATTAGAAATAAAAACTAAGGCTCACAAATACTTCTTTGTAATCTTACCTTCTCCTTTTGTACTATAGATATAAAACCAAACCCACTTCTCTTATACTGCACAAAAGTGCAAAAAACAATAACAAAAAGGTTGCTTAGGTTCTATTTGGCAGTCTAGGAAAATACAGTTAACTTAGGGTTTGCAGTTTCTTAGCTTTAGCTAAATCCATAGCTGAGGAAGTACAAAGTGCATCTTGCATGGTAAATATTGGACTATGATTAGGCAAAGCCTGCATGTAGCAGAGGAGGAAAAACACACCATAATAATATTTCAAGTGGCAGAACAGAGAAATCTGAGTGTCCACTTTTGAAGTAATTTATTTACATATGTCACAGAGCATTAAACTACACAGGGAGCAACTAAACAGCATGTTAGTAAGAGAGATGGAGACAAAAAGGAGTAGCTATGTCTTGAGATGCTCTTTTTGTATAGTAAGCAGTTGAGTCCTGGTCAGAAGCTGCGCCAGCTCATGCAGCACACCTGGTTTCTCACCTTACAAAGTGTGGCAGCCCTCCACCCATTCCTGAACAGAATCTCTGAAGGAAACCATGTGGAGAAGTAGAAAAACATCTTGAATTCAGAATTGGCTCAGACTTGTGTTTAACTGATAGTGTAGAAATCTCAGTTGCATCATCCGCTGAGTCTAACCCATGTGTGCCTTAGAAGCACAAAAGCTTTTTAAGGTCTAAAGACAAGCCTGAGCTATTAAGCAGTGTATCAATGTATCAGGCTAGGCCATTCTCTGAACTAATGTTTGGGACTCACCTGGTTTCTAGGTGAATGAAGTTTGAGTTACACTTCTCTACAGTATCAGAATGAAGGATAACCATTAAAAACACAGATAAATAGAAGATTACTGCCCAGGGAATGAATATTAGTTGTGTGGGAATGAGGAATCATTATCAAAGAGTTCAATGCCTTCCAGAATTTACTTGTTTTGCCTTGTGACTGATAAAAATCCAGGAAGTGAATAAAATAGACCTCCTTTGGACACCAACACTGTGATTTGGGACATTTCTGAATGCCAAAAAGTGGTTGTAGAGCTTTAACTCCATAAAGGCTCCAAGGTTTTTCATCCTTATGGACAACCAAAGAGTTACTAAGCCATGAGATCGGAATATGTCCGAAATAAAAAGTTTCATTTCATAGAATCATGGAATGGTTTGGGTTGGACTGGATCTTAAAAGTCACCTAGTTCAATCTACCCTGCCCTGGGCAGGGATAAGTTCCACTAGATACAGTTGCTCAAAGCCCTGTCTAGCCTGGCCTTGAATAATTCCACTTTCAAACTATGACACTGAAAGCTAAGAATAAACAGCCTTAGTGGTCAATAATAAACAACAATTTTATTTTTAAAGCTCTAGAAGCTTCACTTCCATACACATATACAAATGTTTTAGCTTGGAAAAAAATAGAAATATGTACTTCAAATGGCAACAGAATTGCAGTAGATTGATGTAGAGGCTGCTAACTCGGGAAAGTAAAACAATACATTATCCCATTCCTTCTCATGTTTGGTGGCAGCCATGGGACCCAGCAGCTAAGCAGTGACAGAAACATTTCTAGTGACATCTGGCTCCTTGGCAGGTTCCATTGGCAGCTCTGGAGTTGCCTCTAGGCTTGTCACATGGTTAGTTTATTGATGGGCTGCCTACAACTCCAAATTACGTAATAAAAATCATTTAAAAATTATCAGAGGCACATGGAAATTTTTGGAGTTGTATCATAATCCCTTTGTCTAATATCGCTAACATTTTTAAGACAGACTGCATGCTGGAAAACTTTGAGCACAGTATGCCCCAGATTTGTGATGAAACATGGGCAGATTTTTAGAAGTAACATTTCAGCTGTGTGTACTGATTTCCTCATCTATGAATTGTTCTGAAGTGAGCATTTTTGTCTGAGAGCTTTGCTGCACAAAACATGGTCCACACAACATAATGGATAAGCTTAAATGGGCTAGATTGCAGACCAGCTAGAACAATCAAGTGGCTGTGAAAGAAGTAGCTGCTATATTCATCTTCAAACTTCAAAAGGCACTATGGTTACTACTGTAAATGACATTTACTGTTATCTAGATTGTGTTCTTTTGTGGACACAATTTGTGACTTTCCCATCTATTTAGATAAAAACACATATCATTTGCTCATGCAGGAGCCACAGGCCAGTATTATCATCTTTTCCCTGATTTTTTATTCTTCTTTACAAGCTTTGATGAGTTTCATTCATCCCAGGGACTTGGGGAATAAGAGAGTGGCCTTCTTGCAGCACTTTCTGGCTGTTTGTATGTCTGAGATTACCTTCAAGCAATTGCAAACCACTGCTTCATCTTCCTGGTGTTTTCTAGGTCAGTGGTTCAGAATCCTTGATCCTGGCCTTAAGACTGCAAAGATTAAACCTCTCTAGCTAAGAAGGAGCCAGGTAGGGATATTGACCAGTTAACAGTGCCTCCCCTACTAAGGAGCTTAATTTTTTTTTTCTTTCTCCTATTTTAATTTTCTCCTTACTCTTCTCTCTAAAAATCCTCATTTAATTACCCCTATGCCATCACACAAAATACCATCACACTGATAAACTCAATGTTTGGCATAATGTAATGAAGCCCCTAAAGCCAGTGATTTGGAACAGGAACACCAACATAGTCTGTGCTGTACGCCTTGCTGTACCTTGGGCAGGTGCTGTTTTAATATACACAATTGGAAATAATTTTTCTTTTAAATGCATATTATTTTTCCTAGAAACTAATATACCTTCCATTTTGTGGATGTGCAAACTGCAGCGCTCCTGTGTTTTTGAAATATGCAAGGAATTTTTAATCTTCTACTCAGTATAATTAGTTTAATCCTGCAGCCCAACGTGCAACATGGGAAAACTTAAAAACAAACAGTCAGAGCAAGTCAGCTAAATGTAACATTGCATCTGCTAAGGTAAGAATATTGACATGCTGACAAATTACTTCTAAGCAGCAACATCCTGAGTCATTAAGATACTCCTCACAACAGTAATGTGTATCCTTAAACCCTCTGCCCCTATGGAGGTCATGGCCTACAACACTGTACGTCACACTTGCAGGGACACTGAGGGCTGAAGCCACCGTGGTGGCTGTGGTGGCACACAGCAAAATACAGACTGGGAAGCTGTAGCTAGGCAAGTTTGTTCCCATTCTGCCCTGTAAAGGGTAAAGGTTATAGGAATGCTGCTCATAGTACATACATCTGTCATGGTTTAGGCCCACCTAGCCACCAACTAAACACCACATGGCCACTCACTTGCTCCTATTCCCCAGCGGGATGGAGAGGAGAAAATATAACAAATGGTTCAAGGGTCGAGACAAGGACAGGGAGTGTGCACTCACTAATTGTGGTCACGGGCAAAAAACAGACGTTACTTCGGGAAACAACGTCAATTTTATTCAAATAACAATACCACCACCAATTTAATTAAATCGGAGTAGGATAATGAGAAACACTACCAATTCTTAAAACCACCATACTCCCACCCCTGCCTTCTTCTTGGGCTCGGCTCTGCTACCAATTTCTCTACGTTTTCCTCCTCAGGAACACAGGGTGTGGGGAATGGGTGTTGCAGTCAGTTTGTCATGCAACGTTTCTACTGCTCCTTCTTCCTCAGGTGGAGGACTCCTCACACTCTTCTTGTGCTCAAATGTACTATCCCTCCCATGGGAGACAGTACACCATGCAATTCTCTAACATGAGTCCTTCTGATGGGGCTGCAGCAATTCATCGCTGCTCCAATGTAGGGCCCTTCTGTGAGATGTAGACCTCCTGATGACAGACAGTTCCAAGGTGGGCTTCACTCCAAGTCATAGCCTTCTTTGGGCACAGCCACCTGCTCCAGTGTGGCTGCAGGCGGGCATCTGCTCTGCTGTTAACCTCCACAGGCTGCAGGGTCTCAGCCTGCCATCTCACCATCAGCCGAAGGGGAATCCCTGCTTTGGTGTTTCTCTAACATCCCTCTCCTTTCCTCCACTCCCCAAAAAAGCTTGCCAGCAATTTATCACAGAGGTGCTGATTGGCTCAGACTTGGCCAAAGGTGGGTCCAACTTGGAGCCAGGATAACTTCTAGACGCTTCCTACAGGAACCACGCCGTAGCCCCTCCCCTGCTACCAAAAACCTGCCACACCGAAACCCAACACAACATCGCAAAGCAGCATCTAACAGAGAGCTATATTTGGTATTGCACTTCAAAAATTAACAATTGCAAGGTAAATCCATGCATATTTATAAGCTTTGATTAAACTCACATATCCTCTAACTTTTTTAGAAGTAATAGTTCAAAACTGAGACTTTACAATAGTTTATTTATGCTATATCCATTTCCTACTCATCCCCCAAATCTATGCAAAGCAGCATTATTAATTAGTTTGCCCACTGAGATTGCTAACAAGGTTACTGGTTGTTAACAGAGCCTTCTCAGTGTAAGTCGTGAAGTCTGAAACATCATTTCACTTAAGATCAGACAGTCTTAGTCCCTCACTGCTTTCAGGTCACTGTCAGTCACTGTTCTTTGCTGCTTTATTTATTCTTCCCACCACAAAAGTTTCAGCAACCTAAGAGATTCAGAAATGTTTCTGTAATGTATGAGACCCAAATCACTTAGCACTGGAAAACAGTTTCATGAGCTGCCTTTTAAAACGCAAATACTTTTTCACTTTATACAGTTCAGACTGATATGTTCTGGTGTTTACAATTTAAATAAGATTTTACTTTTGGAAAACATACATTAATTTTTCATTCAATAAAATACTTATAGACACTAAAAAGTAATATAAATTTAAATTTTTATTTGTAGTATACAATAATATAATTTACTCAAAGGAAACATTGCGGTCACTTCAAAGTTTGTGAAAATTGACAACGTGCTTAGAATAGAAGAAACAAAATACCACCCATGGGACAAACGTCACCCTACCTCTCTGTAAGGAAATGGGAAATGAAGCTTAAGATTAGGGCTAACCTTAAAATCCTGCCTTGATTTGTACTCCCTATTTCCCTGATCCAAGGAAAACGCCTTCATTAAACTGGCAATAACCCTGGAGATTTGCTCTATTTCCAGCCCCATACTTCATGTACTTCTGGCTTGGCAATCACCAGAAGAAGTAACAGTATGAAGGCTACTGTAATTTGTATTCAACTAATAATATGTAGTAAGAAAAGCTGTAATTTTAATTAAAGTGTAACTCTCTTCAACAATCCGTATCAGATAGGCAACAGCAATCAATCGCTTGTAATCGGTCTTATTCTCAGCCAATTGCTATATATCTCTCTACTGAAAAAATAAGCAGATTCACAAGAACATGGATATTACAGAATGTCAACTAATAAACATCCAGGGCAATGGTGAAATGATTCAGTGGAGCAGTTCTAATTGCTATGGACACAACAATTTGTGGGAACACTTCCATTAAATTCACTGGGACAAGAATTGGTCATTATCTGTATAGAAACCTAGGTTGATATTAAATGTCTCACTTTTGTTGAGGCTCAGCCGTGATGTCTGACAGAAAAGTGATTCCAAGTGCTACATTCTGGTAGGTCTTTTGACAATTTTTGAAGGTATATCTCTACCTATCCTTCCAAAAGATACCCATTTTACATTAGTTCTGTTTAATCCTTTTCTCCATTGATTGCAGTCTCACTGACTCATGCTAAAGAAGTGGAGTGCTTTGCAATCAAAATATAGAACCTCAGAAAGGTCAAAATTAGTTTAGCATATTACAATAATTTCCAAGATTGCATTAAATCTCCAAATCCTGATTCCCTGTTCAGTGAAAAAAAAAATTATAATACTAAATGTAAAATGCACAACAGGATTCTACTCCCTTGATAAGAGGCCACAAAAGACAGGCAAATGACCCCATAATTACAGAGTAATATGTAGTACAGAGTTTTATGTAAGAGAACATTAAATTGCGAAAGTCAGTCAAGAAATAAAGTTATGTTCCAGCATGGCCGTGGGGAAACATGCTCTAATTGACCCTTCTCTGAGCAGGGGTATTGGACTAGCTCGGCTCCAGGGGGGTTTTCTAACTTCAGCCATTCAGAGATTTTACAATTCCTTCAAATATACCCCCCATGCACAGGCATTATATATTCAGACATAATTACAAGGTCTCACACTATTATTTTCCCCAAAAGCCCTGACCTGGTCAGAGATTGATCTAAAGCTCACTGAAGGTCACGGGAGTTTTCTGATGGACTTCAGCATGCTTTCGATAATAGTACAATTCATATAGTGGATGATATCTCTTGAATCAAAAAAAAAAAGGCTGACTTTTGCTTTGAAATAATAATTATCACAGCAGCAAAGAGCAAGACAGCAAGGAGTACAATTGCTGTCAGTGCAAATGTTATTTATCAATGGATAGAACATTAAATAAATACAATTAAATGTTAGTTAACCAATATATTAAATACTTTTTTTTATTCAGTGCTCAGTGAGTGAGCACATAAAAGCCATGCATTTATGTGTGTCCTCAATATATGACATAATTTGATCTGCCCATTTTGAATTAGGGCTCACTCTGAATTACTTCAGTATCAATTTAAAATAATTTCTTTGCCATTAACTGAACCAGTCCAAATTTATGCTGATATGAATGCAATAGAACTGGGCCCATGGTCAGGGAGGAATCAGTCAGGCTCTCTTCTCTGTCATGATGGTTGAGTGCATAAGTGAACATGGAAGTTAGTCCAGCATAGGGATCTATTCAAGGTATGCAGTGCTTTAAACTGCCAACATTGCATTCAATACTGAAAAAGCTTTATGATAATTGACTGGAATGGCCTCTGTGAAAAGAATGAAAAGAAAGTATTTCTTCTTTGATAGCTACTTAATTTTTTACCTTGTCTTTTGATTATTTTGCTTGCACAATAGTTCTTTCTCTCCCCTCTCATCTAATGCAACATCTGTTAAGTCTTTTGGGATCTAGCTTTCCATCCAGTAAGGGGTACTTCATAAAATTATGTTTTTTCCATCCATTTCTGTTTCTGTGAAACAACTAGTTTAAACAATAATCAGTAAAAAAAAAGTGAGGAATTGTTGCTGCTTGACTCCAAGAAACTAGTGAGCCATTACTGAGTCTTGAAAAAACATTCCTCATTACAGAAAGCACAGTATCCTTTCTGAATTTGAGTCCAAGTAATTTGCTTTTTCCTTTTGGTTTTGTAGTCATTTTATGGAAAGTCTGAGAGAAGTTGTCAAGGAGTTGATAGAAGAAAGCATCTTAGTTTGCCTCATGCTCATCTCCTTCTGTTTCCTATGATATCTTACACTTTCTAATTCAGTTTATCTCAGCTCAGTTATTGAGTTCTTGGCAGAAAGGCTGATAATCTGCCCCGTAACTTTATAGTCAAAAGCAACAGACCCTTAGACCCTGATTATGGTCTCTGACAGGTATGCAGGATAGATCTGTAGTCGTGGGAGTAGCTACTACTGAATGCCACTTCCTCGAGAAGCTAGTATTCTCTAAGTTAAGTGACCATTACAAAGCTTTCAGAAATATACTAGGTGCTACACAGTGTCACCAAAAGGATATTAAAGCCATGACCGAGGCAATTTTAAAAATTTCAATACTCTGAGGAAGCTGTGCATCTTTTGCTAGAGACTTGTTTTTTTTCTTGGAAAAGAATATAAGTTTTTGTCTTCAGGATATCACAAATCTAGAAGTAATGAAAGTTTTAAGGCTAATGGTCTTTTGTCTATAGGGAGTATATTTTGCTTTTTTCTTGTATAAACAACACTTATATGCTGGTATGTTATATAACTGAAAATTTCCGACCAGAAGTATCAATGCTCACTAGTTTATCTTACTTTTGGGCACAGGGGGAAAGAATGAAATGGAATTCCCTCAGTAACAATAAACTAAAATTGTACCTCATTTTATTTTGATGACACATTGTATTCTTTCAGTTGCCTTTTCACCTTATCTTCCTAGTGGAACAATTGCCTTTGGAAGACTGAGTCATATAATGCAAAGCAAGAAACACAGGAACTCAGACAGAAGGTAGTTCAGAGTCAAAAAAATAAACAAGGAATTGCATTTTTCATAAATTACAAACAATAAACTATTGCTAGTATTAAACAGTGTAAAGTAAATTTAACCTTGAACATGTACAAAATTTTAATAAACTAAGAGGTAACAAAATTGGAAAATGTATTCATATTCACTTCTGAATAACAAGATTCACAGATCCACTGCAGTGAATATTTTAGCCTGCTATCAAAACTGCAGACAGAACTAGATCTATTAGCCCAGGAGCTTCAGGAGCCTGCTAGCTCATCTTTTGATTTTGTCCCTTAATTAAATCACTTCTGTTACCAGGATAATTTAAGTCAAATTTCTAAAATTAGAAACGGTGTTGTCTACAACAGGAAAAAAAATCACGAGCTGTTTTCAAAGTAGGCTGGTAGTGGGCTATATACTGGCACTATCATGATATGTGTGATACTTACTCTGAGCCTCATTTTGCATCGTCATGTCACAGTGATACTTTTGCATAGTCTTTCCATTGTTAAGAAGAAATATGAGTGTAAATGGCTAGGTAATGATCTTCAGCTTCTTCCAACCTTACCATTGCCTTCCAGGTGGATTTAAAAAGATCAAAAGATAACAAGAGAAGAAATGGAAGTTGTCAGATATGTGGGAGCAAATCGTCTTTATACTGCATCATCTTTGCATGCTTTCAGTGGGACACTTATCTGGTAGAAGATCTTAACTATAGCTATCAAAGACAAGTTATAATACACATATCCTTATTTTTGACTTTTTCATTAATTTCTGTGACAGATCTTACTGATAAGACAAAAGTCAGATGAAAATAGGTGCAAGACTGAGCTAACAAGCAAATCCTCATCTATGTTTGCACCATAGGAAAGAGCTGAGAAGTATCAGTCTTGAATTAGAAAAGAAAGGAGGAGAGCGAGAAGTTGGAGACAATAAGACAAAGTACAATACTATGCTTCTCGTCAACCAGTTGTTGTGATGGCCAGTGTTAGTTAGTCATCGGTTTAGACAAGCACTGGACAGAATTTGATTTACATGATCAGTAGTGCAGAAAATGTTATTCTGCCATGTCATCTCTTTCTCACTAACAGTCACATTTGGATGCAGGGATAACTGGCAGATTATTGGCTTACCCCCAGGCATGGTTTTCTGATGATCCAGACTGCTTGAAATTATCTTTTTCTTCCATGTTATGCAGTATGGATAAGGTCAGGACATGTGTTTTTCCTATAGCAGGCACCTGCATCTCATCCCTAAATGGGAAACATCTCAGCAAGCATAAATGGGAGACAAGGATCATAGCCTGCCACTGCACAGAACTACTGTGTCCCATCCTTTCCACTCCACTGCTTTTGCCTGTTGGAAATATGACAGTCCTAGCAATCTGGATCTCCCTGTGAAGGATTTCCATGCATTAGGTCTAGTTCTCTTTTATTTGTCTGTGGTAGTGCTGACTGTCATGAAAGAATGGTAGCAGTCATTAGTTTTCCAGTAATCTATGCTCTCTAGGCACTCCTGAAACTGGATAAACTAGTGAAAATATGTGTGGTGCTGCTGCCTGGAACCTGAAATTATTTCATTTTCTTCTCTTCTCAGAAGCTCCAGCAACTCCATGTCTTCTTTTAAAAAACACATGGGAAGCCCTTGTCGTTAGTACCCTTAAACCACGGATCAGGAGGCCTCCAGCTACTGTATTTTCTATAACTTTTTGATTAATAGAATGTATGGTCAGAAAGGAAGGCAGAATATAACAGAGAAAAATACCAAACAAAACAACCCAAACTTATTTGCCAACACAGTTAGTCAGAGTTCATGGTTTTTCTTCATTCTACCTGTTCTAAATGGAACTTTGTTAACCAGGTAAAACTGGGACATAAATCTCAATAGGTATATATTGATAATAAAGATAAATGTCAATGGATATATTTCTCATTTCTACATCCCATACCATTCTTAATGATATTCTTATCCAAGGAAGGTGAAACAAAATTTTATGTTTCCAACATGCTAAACTCAACAACTTTAAAGGACAGCAGAGAAGGAAAAAAATTAAAAAGAAAAAGCTGTATGTTTTGAATGAGGTATTCATCTATGTGTACTTACTCAATTGCTGAGGCATTTTCACTGTTACCTGCACCAGGCACCACCCACCAGTCGTAAAACTCAACAGACAGATATGAACCCCCCCAGATCATTTTGGATTCTTTCACTGCATGTCACAGGAAGGCATGAACAGTCATTCCATTATCATTGCTTGGATTTCCAAAGCCCCTTTAATTTTAAAATTAGTCAACAGTAACTAACAGTAATTGAATTTTATATATTACATATATATTATATATGAAATATGTTTCTGATTAAGCATTCAGAAGAAAGTTAAGTGAGAATATTTCACTTCTCTGTTCTATTTGCAGGCACAGTCTAATCCTAATATTCCACCAAGACAAAACTCACAAACTTAGTCGGGATTGTTCCAGCTAGAACAAGAACATGCTAGATAAAGAACAGTTTTCCAAGTAACAAATGGTTGTCTGTTTGTCCAAGCAAAGGAAGGGTCAGCTGTTTTTTTCAAAGAAGTAAAATAAATTACAAGTATTTTTGTAGTTCCAGTAGAGAAAACGGTCAGCAAACATATTGTGTTTCTTCTATGTCTTTTTAAAGCATGGCTTTCATCCAGGTGACTCAACTGGTATATGAGTTTACAAGTACACAAGGGCAACTGGACCATCAAAGCTTACAGATGCTGCAAAAAAGTTATTTATTCATGTCTGGGAAAAAATAATTATAGCCTTTTCAGAGTAGCAATTTATTCAAGTTCATTCAAATGCTTTAATAATGCAAATGTTTTAATGTCATGAATATATTTACCCATGCTTTAACAAAAGAGAAATAAATGAGCTATCCTTTTCCAAACTGAGTATTCACAGTTGTAAAATTAAAAGTCGTAGTGCCTGACCTTCAGTCACATATTGTCTGGTGGAAATCAAGATTTAAGCTGGCTTTTCTAATGACTATGCATAGCCTTAACTTTCCATTACGTTTTGATTTGTAACCCTGAGATGGCTGGGGACAGTAAAACTAAGAATCTGTGTAAATAGATCCACTATGTTATTAATTTATTTCAAGTAATGAATGCCTTTGGCAGAATACTTTGCAGGTTGAGAAGGGCCATCTCTTATCAAATCCATCCACTGTAGGATATAAAGGTGAAAGAATGACCATCTGCATATCATCCACATAACAGGAGGCTATTTGCTGAGAATAAAAGGAGAGTTCCTGACAAACTAGGAAAACCATGAACAGTTATTTTTGAGAGGGACACAAGATTAATCTCCTACTGATGCATGCTGAGAAGCCTTCTTTTACAAAATTAGAAGCTGAGCTGGAAATATATAAATCATAAACCAAAAGGTCCCATACTGCCTGCTGATTTTTTTAGTGAATTGCCACCTGCTTTGAGGATTATAGTGGATGTAGGTGGATATAAGTGACATATGTGCTGTAACATAAGCCAGAAATGCTAAACTGATCAATGGGATATAATAGGCCACAAAATGATTCGGAATGACCACCCAAAGCTTCTCAATCTTCTAAGCATGCTTGGAAATGCCTGCCCCAAACGACACCCTCCTAGTGTCCATTAACAAGTTTTCTTGTCTAGCTGCAAATATCCTAAACATAACCTCAGGATGTTTTCTGGGATATTTCCTATGGCTCTGCATGCTATAGAGCTGGTCTGTTTCTCCATCTAAGATATTTGCCTTCATGTGTAGGGTTCTCACAGGTTAAAAAAGGAAAGCTAATAGGAAAGAGTGTCAAAACACCACTCAAAAGTACAGTCACTGGTGCAAGATATAGCTGAGTTCTTGTCTAGGCTTCATCTTGCATGTTGACCTTTTGGCAAGCTATGAGAGTGGGGTAGGGACTAGATATTCTCCAAAGCCAGTTTCTCTTTATTTCTTGCCTCCTTTCCCTTCTTGTGTGGGAGCAGTTTATGTGGGACTAAGCTTTCAAGCAAAATTCACTTGATTTAAAATGTTGCCTGAACTCCCCAATGCACCTCCCAGGAAAGTGCAAGGAACAAAAAGCACTGATTTTTCTATGTTTAGCCCATAGTGCAACTACCTAACAAAACAGAGAAAAAAAGGATTTCCACAGTGAAAATTTCCCTTCCACAGATTGAAGACCAATCTGAAGATACAGAAGCCAGTTTTTTGACCTGAGATATTATTCTAAAGCTTGAGGTTTAAAATTCAAAATTCTCAGAAAAGCACTGCAGATTAGGGAATTGGTGAGTCCAGTCCTTCCTGCCTCTTAGGAAGAAAAAAGCTGGTGACAACCTTACAATGTACAGAATTTCCCTCCTGCATTGTCGCGGTCGGGCGCGCAGAGGTCGGTTCACCACATGCATGTAATGAATATGTCTCATACTGCTTTCAGTCTACTAGCAGGCCAAAATACCACTACAATAAACCCAGAGACCTTAATACAAGAAAAAAATAGATGGATTCTAGCTGAGAGACTTGCATTTAAGAACAACCTAGCATGCGCTAGCCAAGTGCAAATAACTAGTCCTGTAATGATCTGAGAAATCTGTTTCAACTCCTGTGAGTTCTCTTTAATACTGCAGACTCTCATTGTATGTGTCAGACTCCAAACAGTAAATTGATTGAAAGTTTTGTCTATCAGGGCATCTTTATCTTTGTAGAAGTAGAAAGTGATACAGGGCTAATAGGAGAAGGCTGCGAGTCCCTGGTGATCACTCATTCACCTGAAAGCACCACTGGCTGAAGCAACTGGCAGCTCTGCAGAAGAGACAGCCAGGCCAAGGGTACCAGTAACTCATCAATCAGTCACTTGGCAAAGTAGAACAGCTGACTGTCAAGAGGAGCTGGAATTTATTTCTTCAAGGGCTTAAGGCTGGTTGTTTTAGACAGGAAAAATGACAGAAAAGGAGAAAATGTGGAAGAAAAAAACCCCACCAAAGTAAAACTTGGAGGATTTTGACCAGTTGTGCAAAAAATATACCACAAGGAGGAAATAAACCCCACCCTAAAAAGCTGAGGAATGTAAGAAAGACATAGAGGTATATCGCTTTTCTGTCTCATCTACTGTGAGTTCTTTTCCGGGTTCACAGTTCAAATTCAATAGGATGAGGTCTGAACTTGCAGAGTAGTCAATATATATGATACCATTGCCAGCAATTGCCAGCTGTTGCCAAAGCTTCGGTGATATAGCACATGCATCCCCATTGCCCCTGAGAGCAGTTGCCCCAGTTGCCTTCCCTACCCTTTTCCAAAGCCCACACTAGCAGCACTCGTACTTTGTCTACGAGCAAAAAAGTTTATAGTGGCCTTTCAGGGCACTCAAAACAGTGGAAAACACTAGAGAAATCAATACTCTAATTCAGAATTGTATGCCTCTGTAGCAAGAGGCTCAGCCCCCTCTGTGGGTCAGACACCAAGGACCACGTGCCACATACAGAATGTTGAAGTCCTAGCCAGGCTGCTTTCCATCCCAACCAGTGGGAGCAGCACAGATAGGAGGCTCAACACAGCTTCTGGGGAATGCACTGCATCCCTCTATACCTACCTCCCTGAAACGGTGAGGCTCTTCATTCAGCTGCTACAGCACAGTGCCAGTAGTGCGTATGGTACCAAAGCCATTGAGCTGCAATAACAGATAGGAATGAAATGCCTCCTTGCTCCCCCTCTGGCATGTCCATGCCTATATATTAAAGTGTCAGAATTGACTCTCTTGTGGGAAAATGAGAACCTGGAGGTTTTGGACTTCTCCCATAATCCATCCAGCTGGAACATGCTCATCATTATTGTCTCTGTGTTGCTCCTTCTGTTACTTTAGTATCAATCTATTCTCATTTATGTCTTTTTCAGAAATATGAAATGAGTAAAAAAATAAACATATCAGTGACAAACTCCTTCTCAGCTGCCAACACCATGAAAAAGGATTTAGCTGAGTAAACCTCAACTTCTTTCTGGATTCACAGCACAGATGCAGAGTTAATGTAAGCTGTTTCAAAACTTGACACTGTTTCGATAAATGTATACCAGGTATAATATAAATGTATTGCATTTATAATATGAGCTACTTTCCTTAGCTATTGTTTATGAATCCCATCTTAGTGCAGTTAATGCATCCTGAAATTCAGATAAACCACTTAATTATTAACAGATACATTTTAAAAATAGATTCACTTCTGTTAAGATATTTCTTAGAGCCTCCAAAGTGTATCTGGACTGGTAGTAGGAGAGAATAACTTCCTTCTGGTGCATCAGTTCAAATCCAGCCCAGACTGGTAGTAACCTGAAATTGTTATCTTCTAGAAGTTATCTGGTTGTTTTATTCCCCATAGACAAGTGTGCCCATTAGAAATATGTAACAGCTGGCACAAGTCGGCTTCTTGCTGGCATTCACAAGAGTTAGGCTGGGGAAAGTGTGTGGCTGGAATTTAAATTATTCCTCCCTCGAGGTGGTCTGGCCAGCATGGGTAGAAGCCCTTTAATTGGAGAGGGGAACTTGAACTTTGTATTTAACGGGTGAATCAATAGAAGGCTTCAGTCTTCAGGACTGTCAGATTGGTAGCTTTCACAAACACTCAAATCAAATACCACAACTGAGTGGGAGAAATTAAGATGTAAATATCCAGGAGCCAGTGCCAATCCCAGTGAAATCAGAAAACAGATTTGCACTATTTTGGTTCAGTGCCTCAAAATATAACAATACATCAAGATCTTGTTGCCTATAAAGATGGTTTGTCATGTTTTGAAAAAGGTGCAAAGAACTTTTTATCTTTACCCTGTGATCTGCCAACAAAACAGAAAAAGAAAGACACTTTAAAAATGGCTTCTGTAAAAAGTCAGGTATTTATGTAGAGAGGGGTTAATTGGACACTACCATTGCTATCGATAGAAATGTCTCTCTGCTGAACATGAGCACTTTTCTGAGAACTATAAGCAGCCCACTCCTCATCAGTAAGTATGTCTACTTACAGATGAATCATGTCAGTAAGGTAATTTCTAGGGCTCTCAGAATGACCACTGGACAAGTCATTGAATACAAACTTTGACATTCCATAAGTTTATCCCAAGCTATTTTTAAATGCAGTAGTTGAGACATGTTTATACCAGCATAATCTAAACATGTGTTGAACCTCCTGAGCTTGTAAGCAAATGAAGTTATTGCTTTCTGGTCTGGCTGTCCACTGCAGAAGCTCTGACTCAAGCAGGGTCGGCCGCTAGCACCAGGCTTCATTGTCATCCAGGGCAGAAGATGAGCTGCTGGTCACGGACAGCTGCTGTAGACTAATGCATATAGTCCATAGTCCTGACTGTCAATGTGTGAAGCACCAGCTGTAAGGAAACGTAAATTGTACAGTTGATTTGGTTTTGCATATCAAATATGTGCGGCATATTATTCACAGATTCTGTTAATTAATCCTGATGAAATCATAATGAAAAGAACATTAACACTAATAGACTTAGATGAGATGAAATTTCAGACCTTTCTGACATTCTCATTTGTAGCACATACCAAAATGAAAAACAACCAACCAGCTTCCCTCTTGTGATACAAGCATTAGCTTCCCCAAAGGTAAAACAGAAGGTCAGCTTAAAAGTCTCATTTTCTACAATGAACAGCAATGTTTAAATGACATAGAACAGCATGCAAGCATTAGAGCTATTGTTTTCATAAAGCTATCCTGCTAATGACTATTCATAGCCACCCTTTGGCACATGATTCCTTTCCCAAGCAGCTTTCCAATTTAGGTTTCCATAGACTACAGTCTGACTGAGAGTTAGAAGAATTCACACGTGTACGTTACAAAGTTTCATTATCTGTTTTTTTTTTTTTTTTTTTATTGATAGCATTGCTTACAGGACATGTTCTCTGGCTGCGCTGCGCCAAGACAGCATTATTTGCACTTCTTTACACTTGGGCTCACTTCAGAGACATCACAGGGTTGTACAAAGTTAAATCTTTTTTTGAAGGCTCAGGAGAAGGCAACTTCTGATGGCAAGCAGTTTGACCTTCATGACAGTCCCTCTGGGAGTAGTGTGAACTAGCACCTCTCCTGGGCTGGTCCCAGGCTGGTGACTGACTGCCATGGGACACCCCTGGGAGCTCACCACAAGCCCCTACTTGCAAGCCTTGTGAGTAGCTGCTGATGCCAGACACCAGGATTATGCAAACAGAAATCATAATCCAGGGCTGAATCAAGCCCACCAGACATATCTTTCAGCCAAGTAGGAAACTGTTGCATAATTTCTCACCCAGACTCTAATAGCATTTGTTTAATCAATCCTATCCTTCAGAGTGGTAGATAATTCTAAAGCTGCCCTTTTATTTTCTCTCTCTCAAGCAAGACCATGTATTTCTATTTAAAATGCAACTGACAAAATCAAAGTGTACTTCAAGGTTTTAATATCTGCTGTTCTGATGCTGTAACACCTCCAGCAGACTAGGTAAACTGATGATCAAATCAGAACAAATTTTCAGTAGAAAACGTAAAAGGTGCAGTTTCATTATGCAGAGGGAACACGTTGCTTACTCCAGGAAGTTCTGCAGTCTTCTGGAAAAAAAAGAAAAGTAACAAAGAAACACTGGAATAAAATATCCACCTTTGACTACCCTACAATACAGTCCCCTGTACTCATCTTAAATGGCTATGAAAAGTTCTCCACTTTGCACTTGCCTAAAGTACGCACAAACAGGATACTTGTACCACAGTTTATCTTTCATTTTCTTATATATTTGTACTCATGGCTTGTGAAGGCCTAAAAATGAGTATGTATGATGCCCAAGTTATTTCCATCTGTCACCAGCACTAAAGACTGCTGCATTTTAAATCACTTCAGCATACTGCTTTCACAGTGACTCAGCCCTGACAGGGGTGTCCACCCTGAGGGTGAGAAAATGATTCAGTATTCATTAGTCTACCTTAATGCAGTCTCTCCTCAGGGGGAGAATAGCCAATCATGTGCCTTATCTGTGGCTGTTTCCGTGATTTATCCACTGAGGACTGACCTACAATCAAGAACTTTACTTAAAACCTTTTGACAGACAGTTAGCTGCCAGTCTGGAGATAAAGCTGAGCTAAATACACCCATGCTAATTTCAGACTTTGCCTTTCTTCCATTCTGAGAGCTCTCCATAAAGTAATTGAACAAAATAAGTTAAACATGCTGCTTAGACATGTATAATTTTTTCATAAATCATAGATGTCATGTTTTCTGAAGTGATCTTGGGGTTTTTTTTTAGATAAATAAATTGAAATAATAACCCTACTCTTAGTACATCACTTCAAAGATGTGTGCCCTAACCCTGTGCAGGATTTCAGGATGATGTTGTAATGTAAAATTAAAACATTAAACACCTTAGACCTTCTGGGTCAAAACTCATTTGTGAAGGTGGGAAAACAGACATTGTTTCACTAAAGAACAGAGAGAGAGAAGATTCCAGCATACTCTTCTCAAATAAACCTGAAGTTGAAGTATTTTGAAGCTCCCTACATCAAGAGACAATCTAAAATGCTTTCCAAGGGTGGCTGATTTGTTAACAGGACATGAAGAGAGGGAATGGAGTGACAGACCTGTCAGTCTACCTATATAAAGAAATTGTCTTTCTATTCTCTGTGCTGATATTTCCTTGTCAACTTTTCTTGTGTTTGCGGGGAGAAGGCGAGAAGAGAGAAGGCAATAAGCTGTTTTTTGTTTTGTTTTGCTTTGCTTTAAAGACACTGCCAAATATGATCTTTTCTTTCAGGCTGTGATATACTGTAATTTCTGAAATAATATTCATAACAAACATCTGAATCTCAGCATATTTTCCCTTGTACCTTTACAGAGCCTTTAATTCAGTCAATACAAGATGCTTGGTTTCAGTTTAGAGAAGTCAGGATTGAACACCTCAGCTGACAGAGAGGGGGAAATGAGAAGGATGAACCCAGAGGAAGCATAATTTTTAAAGTATTCTTTGGCTTTATGTAAATTTAAATTCAGAGAGAGGAAAAAAAAAATCACAATTTTGCTTGCCTAAGGGTGCAATTATTGGACTCCCAAGGAAGCTAGATAGATTTAGAAGATATGGGTGCTTTCAAATACCTAGTCAATTTATAGATAGCAGTTTTCCATATAATCCTATGATTGAAGAATGAATGAATCTGACAGCCAGCATCTCAGTAAGGTGAGGACCCAGGCTGTTTGGTTTTTTTTTTCCCAATGTCAAATCAGTGTCTTTTTTTTTTGGTTTTTTTGAGAAGAATATCCCTATTTGAACTTAGTTTTCTGAACTTTACTCCTGACTCCAAGAGAAAAAATGAGAGAAAACAACTGTATTGCGTCTGGCTGAGCTGGAGTTGATTTTCCCCATAGCAGCCCTCATGGTGCGGTGCTTTGTGCTGGGAGCTAGAAGGGTGTTGATAACACATCCGAGTTGTGACTACTGCTGAGCAGTGCTCGCACAGCACCAGGGCTCTTCCCAACATTCCCCCACAGTGGGATGGGGTGGGCAAGATCTTGGGAGGGGACACAACCAGGACAGCTGACCCAAACTGACCAAAGGGACATTCCATACCATATGACGTCTGTTAATCTATAAAGCTGGGGAAAAGGAGGAGAGAGGGGCATCCGTTGTCCTCTGGAGCAACTGCTACACGTCTTGGAGCCCTGCTTCCTGGGAAGGGGCCAGGTATCACCTGATGATGGGAAGTAGAGAATAAATCTTTGTTTTCTTCGCTTCCGCATGCAGCCTTTGCTTGGCTTTGCTTTGTTTTCATTAAACTGCCTTTGTCTTTACCCACAAGGTTTTTTTTCCATCTTATTTTCTTCCTCCTTGCCCTACTGAGGAGAGAGGGAAGGGAAGGTGGGTTGATAGAGTGGCTTGGTGGGCACCTGGTGCTCAGGCAAGTTCAACCCAACAGAGCAACCATAATTAATATAAGTACAAACATGTTTTGATTTGCTATAATATCTCTCCTTTCTGTGAACTCCAAGCACTGTCAGATGGAGTTAGCATTAGCCATCAGATAATTCTCAAGAAAACTTGGATGTCTACAAACTATGTAAGCTGTGAGATATTTTTCAATAACCTTTTCTTAAATTCAACGAAGAGTTTCCTCTAGCTCAAGAATAGTATGTTTGGGTTTTTTTGTTTTGGCTTTGAGGTTTCTTTGGTGCATCTTTGGTGCATAAAAGGAACCCATGAAATAAAAAACAGAGCACTGAAGGCTAATGTTGGAATTCAGCCTGTTTACTTGCACTCTACAGGTTCTCTGTCATTAGAATCAGTTTTTCTAATTGATACTAAGTGACATACATTTTAAGTAACTTAGACTGCTTCCTTTTAACTGATAAAGCTTATATTTTAAGTAGGTCTTTTAATTTGTGTGTGTGTAGGAAGTAATTTTCTATATTGTATCATATGGAGAACTGGGATTTCCTGCTATCCAGCAGCCATTACACCATCCAACACTCATGGCAAAAGTTCTAGTGAAGCTTCCTGAAGCCTTGGTACTGTGAAAAACTTTACAACTCTAGTTTAGAAAGAATTTAGTTCTCCGTACAAGCAATAGTTGATTTGTATGCACCTGAATGTTACCATTTTTAAGACTGCCAGACAAAACCAGTAATAATGATTTGTGTGTCTGGTATGTATGGGTATTTTTGATCCTTCTGCTTTTCATATAAGCAGATGGGAAATGGATGAATGCTGTGAAGCTGTATGGAAGCATATGGAAACATAAATAAAGTGGTGTAAAACAATGTAAAATTGGAGCTAGCCTACAATTTTAACTCCTGCAACACTACAGTAAAAAGATTGGTTACACTTACAGTTTAAGGATACAAAGGCTATAGTCAATCCATAAACTAAGATAACTATGTAATCCTGGGATTTTAATTTTACATTTAAAAAAATTCAAATTGTCAATAATTAAAGCCTCAGTGACATTTGAGTAAAAATCCCAAAGCTGAGAAACACCAAAGTAGTTTTGTGCTTTACTATATGGCTTATCCTTGTTTATATTTAAATGCAAACACTGTGGTTTATTTTTAAGCTTGGTCAAGAATTGAGACTATTTAGAGTGCTTCTTATGTTTATTTTACTTTAAGATGACAGAAAGTTATGCATATTTGATTTTGTAACCCATGCAGTAGCAGAAATTCACTTAGGCAGTACCTTTCACAAATGCTTTCTACCACTAACCATAAGAAAGTTGCTCACACAACACTACGGAAATATTCTGAAGACTCTGGTACTGCAGCTGGAGCAAGAGCAACAACTAAATTTTTCCTGCTTGACTTTTGGTGGTTTGGAGAGTTTTTCTCTTTACCTGAGATTTTGTTGTTTTGTTGTTTTGTTTTTTGTGAAGAAAATCACACTGTGCTCATTCTACCAACATATGAGTACTGGGATGGAAAAGAGGATTTCAGGAGGAGTTTTAAAGTGCCCTAAACTGACCTTTACTTTTGTATGTGGGAATTAATTAAACATATGAGCTTTTCCCCACATTACCATTTTTGGTTTTTCTTTTTTCTTTTTTTTTTTTTCCCCCAGAGCTGGAAATTATTCACACTGTTATTTACAGTCTTATGAATATTATCTACTTTCTGGACTTCATCTTATGTCCAGTCAAGTTAGCAAAATACTATAGATACTCACCCATATAAATTAACTTAGAGTCACACATTTTATCCCCCAAACAAGTAGAGCTGTGTGCAATGCTTCTCCTCCAAATTATTTCTAAGCCATTTAAAAAATCTGATTTTTTGGTAGTTTTGGTGCTTCTTCAGGAAAGAAGACATCACTCCAAAATCTATCAAGAAATAAATAACTGTCTGATGTGACAGGTTTCCACTCTTCTTGTGAACACACATATTTAACTCTAAACAATTTCCCTTTCATATTTTACTGAACCTTTCCACTCATCACTTGACTTGCTACCCTGTCTGTCTCTCCATATAAAATCCTAAGGTGGTCCACAATGACTTAGAAGATCACGCCGTTTTGCAATCAATTTTCATGAGTACTAGTTTAGCAAGGTTAAAATCTTTTTGCTTCGAACACTTTGATTCCTGCTGCTTAGGGGGATGAGATTTAATTCTATCACAGAGAGAAAACGTAAAGTGATTTTGTCATCTAAAAGCTGTGAAGGTCAGAAGACATGTCTGTATTCAAGTTAATGCAAAAAGAATATGGTGTTAAAAATAAAGCTAGAGATGTGGAAATGATGTTGCTGTAGCCACTTCTTTACTCCGTAAGCGAAGGGTAAATAGAAATATTATTTGACCCCAACTCTTCCTTTAAAATAGCAACATAATAAATTAAAAAAGAAAAGCAGACCAAAATTTAAAAACTATATATTCAAAACAGATTGCAAGATATCCTCTGACTGCTCTGATCTCTCTTAATGGGTGCTAGTATTAGCAATTGTTATCCTGCCACTTGTTAAATACTTCCTTAATTGCTTTCTGAAGGGTATTCCCATCTAAAAGGGGAAGGGAGGAAACCATTGGTGCACAATGACTGCAACTCTACATTATGAATGATATTCTGTTTTACATATGGATAAGTTGCTTCTTGGAGTAGGAAGTTATGGAATATGCATTAGGTCACACATTGAAAAGGACCAGTTCAGAGTATATTCAGTGCTATTACATTTCCCATAGTTCTATATATAAATGCAAATAGCTATCAGTGACTCTTTTAGTTGCTTGTAACTTCATGACTGTTCATAAAAGAGTCTGGTATTCAGAATTTTACAGGTACTTGATAAGCTTCTCCTTTTCCTCTTTGCAAGAGTTTAATTTCCTTTACTCATTTAATTGCTTGTATTTCCAAACTTTTAAAGCCTATCCTCTTAAAAATGGATTTATAAATGAAGACAATCACTTCAGCAAATTTTGCATTATCCTGACAGAATGTAGATGAACATTATTCAAGACTAAAACAGAAACATGTCTTTTCCTATAGATATTCTGTTTAGTGTCTAAATGTTAAGAGTTCACTTGTAGCTGTAGCTCAGAATTACAAATGCTCATCAGCAGCTATTTGGACTTTACAGGACAGGGGAAATTCAGAGTCAAGCCACCTGACACAACTTGGCAAACTTCCATGATATAAAACAAATGGAACAGATCCTCTCATTTCTAGTAACAGCTTTTGAGCACTGTGAAGACTTAAACATTTGGATCCACTTGTCTGTAACGACCAATTCTTTTGCAGCAATGCAGTCTCTTTGCAGAGAGGTTCAAACAGGGTTAAAAAAAGATCTCAACACAGTGGATGGGAGTGTTCTGAATATACAGAAGTTTTTTTCCATTTTTGGTTTATTTGTTCTTTATGGTAGTGACAGAATATCCTAATTAATGCTAAGAAATCATGTCTTCCATACTGTTCAGTGGTAAACAGCACATGATGGTGATATAAACATACTGTTACTCTTCATTTTCATTTGCTATGGTTACCGTTGATAAAATAGCTAAAATGTAACAAAAAATAATAATTTCGTATTAATAGAGCTAGAGTTGAGGTTATACTGTGTACTTTCATTCCCCATGGTAACCATGAATAGGATGTATAACTTTCTATTTTAAATGAAATTAATTGGATTAAGAACCAGAAGTTAGGGTTTATCAATGTATCAATATCTTGTGTCATAAAAATGAGTCATTGCTTTTGTGATTAGGTGAAGGAGAGGGAGGATGTGCTCATGGACATTCTATTTTATTAAATCTATTTTTGATATGTAACATTTATGTACTGAATGGTCTGATTGACTTTTAAGAGGGAGTTCCATCTCTATGAATTTAGATGTTGCACAACCCAGATTATAGCTAGCAGAGATCCAGAACAAAGGCAGTGACAAAAACATTTAAAAGGAGTTTGATTTTAGGCCCTGATCCACTGAACTTTGTGATCCTTACTAACTCTTTTCTTCAGAATGCTTTTTTTTTTTTTAAATTTCAATTTTGCTACAGCTTATCTACGTTAAGATTCAGATTTTCCATTTCCTCACAACTCAACTGAAGAACAAAAGACTAATTGTATAATTTTAATTAATTATATATCTAAAATATGTATGGATAAATAAACTAAAAATAATTACAGAGCCCCCAGTGCTCTCTTTTCATTTGGTATGTACTTTCTTCCACAGTCATCTTTCCACTTTTGACTCCCTTTTCAAGATTTACATGCTGCTCTTTAGCTATTACGACTGGCTGTAAATAAAGTAGATCACTATGTTACTTTCAGAAAATATCACCTGTCTTGCTGACTTATCAATCTCACTTTTTTGCTTCCTATAGATAAGTTTGAATTTACTGTTGCTGATCTTGTACACGAAGGAAAACACTTTGGAGGTGGCAGCTAATGTTGGAGCCACAGCCACCACCCCAGAGAGCAAAGGGAACATGGAATTAAGCACCTGCTCATTTGACTTGGCTGATTTGCATCTATTTTCTGTTTGCTTTGAGTGCCAGTTGTTATTGTCTAACCTTGTTATCACAGTTACTGACTGTATTCCCGCTCTCCTCCCAGACTGATGCTGGCTCTGTTGCTCTCAGCCAGGACTCAGCCTGCCAGAAAGGGTGGGAGACATTCAGGTCTCCTCAGCTGTGGGCGAGACCTGCTGCCTGCAGGACCCAGTCAAGGCAGACAGCTGTCCAGTGCCTGCCCTTGTATTAACTGCAAGATCTCTTATTCACCACTGACACAGAAATCACCTTTGAGGCAGACTCCCTTCACTGTTGGCAGTGACCCAACTACGTGGGTGGCTGTAGTAGGCCTTCCTTTGTTTCACATACAACTGGCTGTCCAAATCTGTAACGGAAACTCAGTGTGTTCCTTCCATCTAGTTGAGCTACCTAAGCACATCCTGTATCCATTGCAGTGGAGAAGCAGAAGGGATTGGTTTCTAGCCTGGTGTTTTCAGAAAGGAGTCGTGGCTTTTTCATGTGGTGGAAAGCCCACCTACCCCAGTGCACATCACCCTGCAGGAAACCCAGAGCTGCACTAACAGAACCTAGACATGGTGGGAGTAGGTGGCTGCGCAGCCAAATGTGCTGGTGTAATGCATGAGAGTGTGTGGACTGCAGGGCCTGGCTGTGACCTCCAGCAGAAGGGATTTTATGAGAGAATATAAACAGTACCCGTTTTCTTGTACCGTGCAAAAATAGGAAGCAGCAGTGGTGCAGCTATCTAGCTCTTCAACATTGTTTATGAACACTCCATTCTCCTCTAATCATTTTTCATTGATGGCAAGTGATTGTGCAAAAAAAAAATAGATGCTCTCACTAAGTTGAGTGAGTTTTCTACCTCAGTTCTAATACACAGACAATGACACAGGTCTCCTTCTAGAATGGGAATGTGCCATGCAGGGTTTGTGTCTAAAAAGATAATACCTCCTGTTTGGCTGAATTAACACTAAAGAAGAGGATCAATCAAACTGTGATAGTTTTTTTTTTTTCTAAGTTCACCTTTACCACTGTCCTAGTTCTTTCATTTGCTTTCACTAGGGATCTAAAGTTTGCTACATCCAGAGCAAAAAAGGCCCACCAACATCATTGAGAATAATAATGATTAAGAATATGTTGTATCTTCAGCATTTAGAAGTATTTTTCATCAAAAGTACATGACACCCATTTGTTCTTAAAAAGCCTGATTATTTTCTTGAAGTTTTAAACTTTGATTCTGTCTGCATTCCACCTTAGTTTGCTTGGGGATAGAAGGGCTGCACAACTCTTTGGAATGATTTTGAGGCATCTTTGTGTGATAACAAAACTTTTGTTCTTTTTTTTCTTTTCCTTCAGAAAAAAAGAAGAAAAAAAACAAACCTCCAGGCACAACGGCAACAGATGGATGTCATATCAGTACAAGAACTTGGAGGAGGACAGTAAATTAGAAATGGTTATGCAGAACATCTCCAGACTGGAAGGGGGCACACATTAGCTAAGCCAGAGGTTTGAGAGTGTTATATGTGCAAAAGTTGGGCCAGATGAACAGGAAAAGCAGAGTCCAGGAAAAATGTCAGACCAAAGATAACTCTCCAAAGTTTACAAAGATTAGTAGAAATTCAATATAAATTTAGAATGAACTTCAGCATTCCTTTTTTTACTCGAATGCTACCATTTTTAATCTTCATCAGTACTGGTATACTCAATTATAGGACATCACAGAATCACAGAATGGCAGAGGTTTGAAGGGCCTTTGGAAGTCATCTGGTCCAACAGCCCTGCTCGAGCAGGGACACTGAGAGCCCTTTGCCCAAGAACATGTCCAGATGGCTTTTTAATATCTCCAAGGATGGAGACTTTACAACTTCTCTGGACAACCTGTGCTAGTGCTCTATCATCCTGACAGTAAAAAGTGTTTCCTGATTTTCAGAGGGCGCTTCCTGCATTTCAGTTTGTGTCTCTTGCCTCTGGTCTTGTCACTGGGCACCACTAAAAAGAGCCTGACTCCATCTTCCATACCTTCAGTTGTTTACATACATTGATATAATCCCTCTGAGCCTTCTCTTCTGCAGCCTGAACAGTCCGTGGTGTCTCAGGATTTCCTCATATGAGAGATGCTCCAGTCTCAGTCCAAGTCATCTTAATGGTAATGCACCGGACTCTTTACATTATCCATGGCTCTGTTGTGCTGGGGAGCCCAGCAATGGACACAGCACTCCAGGTGCAGCTTCACTGTTGCTGAGTAGAGGGGAAGGATCATCTCCCTCAAACCCCTGGCAGCACTCCTAATGCAGCTCAGGACACCACTAGCCATTAATGTGCACGTTGCTGGCACATACTCAGTATTTGACAGTATGGGAAAAAAAGGAACATTTAAGACTTTTACTTTTAAATTTTATTTTATTTTAGAAAAAGCTTTATTTTGTTAAGGAGTCTGTAAAGAAGAGCTATTAAATCTGTACCAGAACAAGAGGAATGCAAAGTCATTAGCTATGGGATTACAAACCAGTCCTTTAAAGGGACATTTGATAGCAAATGGTCACTCCATAATAGGTTTTCAACAGTTAAAGTATAGAAAGCCAGTTACATCAATGTGAAAAGCAAAGTCCCTCATTTGTGACCTCCTATGCTGTTTTTCTATTCAACTATACTGGGCATTTATCATTGCATTCAATTCCTGTGAAATGAACATAGACAGTGTGTTAAAGGGTCAACTAGATTGTTATTCCCGATACTGAAAAAAGTGTTGCTCACTGTAGTTTTTGCATGCATGTTCATTGAAATCGTAGCTACCTTTCACATCTCACCGACCACATATTTTACAATGTAGTAGCTGTTAGGTCATATGAATTAATATGCAGTGGTAGCTTTTATAAGTTTTTATACTTTGTCATACTTCTCTCTCTCCAAAATATTTCAAAAGTTAACATGTTCAGCTGTAAATGTTGATCCTCTGTTTAGTCAGAATGATTAAGTGACGGTCATTGTAGCATGACTCATTGCTTCTGGATAGGAACATTTACACAATATTATCTTTGTTATGAAGTGCGGTTATGATTCACATCAGTCCAAGCCTTCTTCAAGTGCGAATAGTTATGATTGCATTTGGAATACTTCATTCTACTTGGTGATTTACTGGTAAGTGAGCTCAGTACTTATGCTGATACTTTCTAAAGGAGAAAAAAAAAATAAGGCTGACTGCATTGCTTAAAGATTGGTGCTGCCAAAACCATATGTTCTCATTAAATGAAAATGAACCTCCTTAGAGTAAAATTGTTGAAAAATTCTGTATTAGAACCTTCCCACAGAGAACAGGAGGTTGCTGACGCATTTGGTCTTCGTACAAGGTACTGACAGAGACACAGCGTAAAGTCATAGGCAGAGCTTCAGTCCTCAGTGAAACTTTGGCTTTACTTATGCTACTAGATCTGCAGAAAGATTGCAATAAAAGAGGGTGATTTGGAATAGAGTTACTATAAAACATGTCCCTGTTAAACTGAATTATTTGAACTGGTGTTTGAAATAAAACAGCTGAGCCCAGCTTGTATACTAATACTGGTTTCTGGGATTGCGTCCTTGCATCTGTGCATGATCTTACCTAGCTTTTTGCTATGTCAATCTTCCACACTACATTCAGTGTTTCAAAGCTAGCTCTGATGGAATATGGCCATTTCTGTCTCATAAAAATGATGTTCTAATATTAAAGCGAAATAGGAAGTTTCTAATGCCTGAGGGTTTTTTAGTTATAGGGATAGCAGCATCAACTAAACTACATGGTTTTGACAAACTTATATAGTTTTCTTTTGATTAGTTTATTAAGGTAAGAGATAAATGTAAACATACTCTCTATTTTAGGGCATATAGATCTACATTTTTATTTTCTCTTGCAAAGGAAGAATATGACTCTTGAAACAATCAAAACATTCCCGGTGTGCTTGAAAAGGAAAGGTTTTGACCTTACCAAAAAGCAGCATTTCATCTTTTTCTTCCACAAAACAAACAGACACATTGACAGACATCAAGGGAAATGCTGAATTTTAAAGATGCTATATTCTCTGAGAGAAAAACAACATTTGTGACTGCCATTTTTGACCGCTACTACTTCACATCTGTTAGTGTGCACTTTTAAAAAGTCACAGAAATGCCTCTGCTTGTCTTATGCAGGGCATGCCTAATGCATGAGTTAGCTATGCATTAGTTCTGCCTTCTTCTACATAATGAGTCAATCAAGAAGGAGTTGCATTTGTCATTTATATAAGTCTTAGAAGGTGTGAGCCTGGACTGACCTGTCTTTCTTTCACAGAATCACATTTAGCTTCTCCTTGCTGCACTTCCACGTCACTTAGGCTGTAACAATTACTTTTTACAAACAAACATTTCATACAGGACACATCTTTCTTAGTCTAAGCCAAGTAAAATGGAGGTGGATGATCAGCTTAACTGCTTTAGAATTCTATGGAGGTGAAAATATTATGTTTCTTTAGTTGTTTCAATTAATTAAAAAAAAGTAAAAATAATATGTCATCCTTGAATATGCAGAAAGAGGCCTAGTAGTACTGTTGAAACAATCAAGAAACGCTTTTGCAATGTAGTTTGGCAGCACAAAGTCTATAGCTTCTTTAATAGCATTCATTCTACAGAAGGTATTTCATCTATGTAGGACAAAAAATGCAACTACACCTGCAGCAGCTCTGGGCATCTCATTACAGGGAGACAGAGACAGATTGGAAGAAATCCAGGGCAGCAAAACACAAGTGATAATTCACTTGCAAGACAGACTTACGGAAATATTAGATGGGCTAAACACATACCTGTTAAGCCAAAGAATAAGTAAATGGAGACAGAATTCTCCATTTAGCAGAATTTCACTGCTATTTGAATAATGCAGACAGAGAAGATGGAGATAGGCGTTGCTTGGTTGGTCTTAACCTTGATATAAAGAGATTTCACTGAGTTCATAGCAACAAAGGAAAGATTTAGGACAATGCCAGGAAAAAGTCCTCAGCTGTATCACTCAAAATACTGGTCTGCACTGTGTATACCATTTCTAGTTATAGATACGACTACAGAAAAATGCTCTCCAAACTAACCAACTACCCAAACAACAAACCCTCTCCATCCTTCAAAGAATACACCTCAACACAAAAGCAGAACAAAGAACTGCCAAAGTACACCTACTTAGCTGCACAAAGGGGGCAATTTATTGTTCATGCAAAGAAAGTCTAGCAGGTAAGGTTTTGTCGTAGTTATTGTCTTAACAGATTGCTTTAAGTAATGAGCATAGTCAAGACATAGTAGTGATCCTATCTTCCACTGGCTGAACAAAGTTCATATCTCAGGAATAGCTGACAATAAAATGACAAATAAGTTACCTGGGGTTACTAGGGGATGAAAAGCTGGATGTGAGCCACCAATGGGCGGTTGCAGCCTGGAAGGCCAATTGCATCCTGAGTTGCATCAAAAGAGGTGTGGCCAGAAGATTGAGAGAGGTGATTCTGCCCCTCTACTCTGCCTTGGTGAGACCTCATCTACAGTACTGCATCCAGCTCTGGAGCCCCCAACAGAAGGACATGGATCTGTTGGAGTGTGTCCAGAGTAGGTCCACAAAAATGATCAGAGGGCTGGAGCACCTCTTATGAAGACAAGCTGAGAGACTTGGGGCTGTTCAGTCTGGAGAAGAGAAGGCTCCGGAGGGACATTAGAGTGACCTTCCACTACCTGAAATGGGCTTATAGGAAACAGAGGGAGGATTTGTTCGCAAGGGTTTGTAGTGGTAGGATGAGGGGTAATGATTTTAAGCTAGAAAAGGCTAGATTTAGGTTGGACATTAGGAAGAAGTTCTTTAATATGAGGGTGGTTGAGCACAAGAACAAGTTGCCAGGGAGGTAGTGGAGGCCCCATCCCTGAAGACATTCAAGGTCAGGCTTGGCGGGGCTCTGAGCAACCTGACCGAGTTAGAGATGTCCCTGCTTATTGCAGGGGGGTTGGATTAGATGACCTTTAGAGGTTCCTTCCAACCCAATACATTCTATGATTCTATGATTTTAAGTTCTTATTTTCTGGAGAGCCCTCAAACTCTCATGTACAGAGGGTTGGACTCTGCATATTGGAAGTTTGGAATACAGAGGAAAAAAAACCCACATCCTTAGGACATATGGTAGTAAGAGAGAGGAAATGTCACTGCACCTCTGAAAGTTTATTCCTGCATGTCCAAAAGTCTGCTTTTCCAGTTCAAATGCTAAGTGCATTAAAAAATTTCTACTTAGTACAGAAATATTGAGAAAATATTTCTAACAGGGAGATAGCAGAACTATACACTATTCCCTATGCAAGATTTATCTAGGAGTCTTTCTGGATCCTGAGAGATTCTTCTCCAGATTAATTTCCAGAATTCTGAAAAGGTATAATTTTCAAAGCTTTGTCATATACAAAGTGTTTCCTCAAATATATTCAGAACAAGAGGATTGTTTTCTAAAAGAAGTTATAAAATATTTTCTACAAATAGCCATTACTTGAAAATAATTCCATTTCCATGAGGACACGATTAATTCATTCTATGTTATCACTCGGGGAAGAATTCATAATTTCATATTTCTATTCGGAGATTCAAAAAGAAGAAGAGCTAAATCCCTCTTATCGTATTCAGTGAGGGAACAGTCATGGGACCAGATGCACCAGAAGGATAACAATAATCTGATCAGTAATGGTGCTGATTTCTTTTTCTGCAAGTGCTCTCTGTTTTGAGGGATCTATCAAAGATAATCAATGAACACTACAGTGATCCTAGATTAGTTTTGTTTATTGAGCTTGCTATGTGAAACCTAATTATGAATAATAATTTGAACAATGCCCAAATCCAAACAGCAGTTTGCAGTGACAGTGGCATTTTTTTGAACTATACAGGAATGTGACTCAGTTCTCCTTGCTGAGAAGTCCTGCCATGATCATTTAGCTTAAAGTAAACAGAAAAATTAAATCCTAAATGTTTAAGGAAGGCAAGAATTTTCTCTCCTTGTTTAAGAATACAACATGCAACAACTGAAGACGACTCAAAGCCTCCAAATAAACTTGTTACTGGCTCATATAAAAGGAATTACAGGATGAGGAGCATTTTCTTCAGATATCTGCATAACCAAAAAGGGGGAAAGTAGTAAATTATACTCCTTTGTGAGATAAGAGATTAGACGTAAATGAATTAGACAGAAATTAATGTAATGTAGGTTTAAAAGGAGTGACAACGATAAGAGAATTGCACTTAAAGTCAGGCAGATGGGAGAGGCTGCTCGGCAGGACAGTGTACAAGTGAGTCTTGCTTGCACAGACTGGACATCAGTGTCTGACAGCTCAATTCTGTCTTTCCAGAAAGGGGGCCCTAAGCTAATGAAAACTGCTGCCAACAACAGCCTACACAAACCCATTTGGCTGCCAAACTGCAGCAACATCGGGCTGTGGTGTTGTTTTTCCCTGTTGTTGCCAGACTTATGAAGAGACTGTCACTTTGATGCCCCCTTTTTTTTTAATAATGACAAATTAGCAAATACCTATTTTTTTCAAATTTTCTGTGACAAGACCGATGGGGCACCAGTACCAACAGCATGTAGAGCTCTACATCTGCATTTTTATTTTACAGAGGAATAAAATCCAAATGAAAATAATAATCAGTGAATACATATTTTCCTGTTAGTAGCTAGGTTGGCAGTGGTTTTGTTTTCTATGACAAGCCTTCATGAGCAGACAGAAGAGACAGCTGTGCTCAACATTGTGCACCTGTACCAGAAGTCCTCTCTACCAGCTGACTGTGGGGTAAAAAGATTTAAACAAGAAATAAAAAATCTTGGCAAGATTTTTTAATACTGTAGAAAAATAATAGAAACATTAAACATGCTAAGCACTGTCTCATATCTTATTAGAAAGAGTTATCAGTTTGAAAGCAATTTAGAGGCAGACACCCTATACAGTACATTCACTGACAACAAGCAAGAACCCTGCCTCAGATTGAGAAATCATTGAAGTGAAGAAAACCAGTGAAGATGTGAAGACAGCTAGAGCCAGGGTGGGGAAAGAGGAGAGTCCAAGTCAGTTTATAACTCTCTTAACCAAAACTTCAACATCTGCCTTCATCTGTGAGATGATCCATTGCAAATACCATAGATAGCTAGCCTACATTCTTAGCCTACATCTGTAGCATATCTCTACAGATAACTGTAAGTATGGTCCCTATAACTGAGGATCCTGAAGGTTTACAGTATCCAGACAGACATAAATGTGCCTTTGTAGACATAATTTTATAATAGTCAATAATGTGACTTTGAGGTGACCGATGTGAGATGCACATTAATTTTTCTCCAGACGTTCTATTTTTGTGTATTTTGAAGGAAGTGTGTATTAAAAAATATCTTCCCCTTTATAGGGCCCCCATAAAAGTATCTGCTATATTAGATTTCTTGGGGAATAGGCAGCCTATTGAAAACAAAATTTTTCCTGCTTCAATTAGTGGGCTGCTGTCTTACAAAGTTTTCTTCATGTCTCCCAGGAACTCAGATAATACTTTCAGTTTCTGGACTACACCAGCTAGCTTTTCTTAAGTCTGCCTGAACTCAGAGCTTTATGCACATTGAATATCAGTCAAGGCTTTTCTACTTTTTGCATGTGATGCTCACCTACATACTCCTGCGAGCCAGCTGTGAGCTGTGCAGGTGTTGCCACCAGCCTCACACAGCCCACACAGCAGCAGTGCTCTTGGACTTTTCTTTGGGGCAACTGCTTTCTGTGAAAAGTTGGCAGTGCACAATGATGCCAGGTGAAGAACATGCACGGCCTTTATTGTTAGCCCACTTGCTGACTCTGCAGGTTCTCAAGATACATGTGGTTCCAACGCCCACAACTGTTAAAGACCCTCCAACACCTGAACTGGTCAAACCTGTTGAAAAATTATAGCTATTTCCTCACACCAGCTTGGTAAGTCAGGATGCAACAGGTTAGTTTTGATGCAGCAGAGCTTCATGATACTCAGGTAATGCAAATTGTCACTAGTAGGCACAATGGTACCCTTCAGCCCTGTGTGCAATGAGGGGTGAATAAATGCTTTTATGTACATAATAGAATTTTAAACTGTTACTTCCTATCACTGGAGTTTTTCTGAGCAGCAGCACTGGAAAATCTTTACAGTGGAATCACACCTCCATGAGTTACTTTCAGTTGTGGCCGCTGCATAGCTGTGCACCATCTGTCATGAAGGCAGAAGAGAGGAGCATTGGAATAGCAGCCCAGACTCATTTGGGAAACATTGGCACTGGCTATGTGGCAGAGCAACTGGGAGCTTCACGAGGGAGGTGACAGCTTCCTATTGTGGCCTCCTGAGAAATGACAGGCACTAAAGAAATCAGGGCTCTCAGGGAGCTAAAACAGCAGGCAGCACAGCTAGCAAGGAGTTGTTGCAGGCAATTCTCTGCACTTGTATGAGACCTCTAATGTGCTCTTGCCAGAGAAGCCAGAGTCTATGCCCTGCAGTGCATTTCTCCCCGCACTCTCATATGCTCCCGTTAACAAAAATGCCTGTATGTGGGTAAAAATGTATTTTGGCACAGAGAGCATGTTTGTGAGCAGCAGTAACACACTCAACTGCTCTTATTGTTGATCCAATATGTGAGGAACCAAGTGTGCATCAAAAAGACTAATGGGAAAGATTTGTTATATCTTTAAGCTCTATCTACCTGCAATCAAAGAAAAGAAACGGAATTTACAGTGAATGTCTCCCTTCATTTAATACTCTTTAGAAAGCTGGGTTTGAATCTCACATGCTGTGGGATACATGCACCAGGCATCATTATGCATGCCATGCAAAATTAGTAGCAGTTACTTAGTGCCCAGCAGGGCATTTGGCAGCTGTTTGAACCAGAAGCTGATCATCAAATTTACAGAGCTGTCTAGAAAAGAAGAAAGACTGGGAAAATCCTATAGGGTCACAGTGGAGGCAGAAGGCTTAGTTCAGAGCCTTGTAAAATCAGAGAGAATCTTTCCATTAATTTCGCAGTGAGTTGTGTAGACCTTTAGTAAGGAATCATATAAATTGAGTAGGGTCTGACCAGGACAGAGAAGTGGGTATGAACACTGTAGGACTGGACAAAGGTCTTCTTTCAATAAAGAAATAAATCAGCTGGAGAGGCTCTGGAGTTTTGTAGGGATCGGAGTAACAACTGGAACCCTTTCAAGATTCACCAGAGGCTGGTTAACTTTACAAATAGGGTTGATCTTACAAAATTTCCTTGAGTGAAAGATAAAAAAATGTACTGGCCAGTCAGAAATTGTTGTCTAGGTTTTATCTATAGTCAGTGGAGAAACAGGAGCAGTCACAAAGCAATTCACTCCATCTACTTCTTTCTGCTGACAACAAAGGAAGACAAGATGACTATCTTATGCTGCACCAAAGCAACTCTTAAAGAACTATATTTATGTACAAAGAATGCAACTCAGTTGTTATTAAGCACTGTCGCTTGAAAGCATGCTTTGAAGAACCCAGAAGATAATCTAGGGTCTACTTCTTGAAACCTGTTAAACATTGCCTCTTTACAGATTGAGTTGTGATTTTATAATTGCATCTCTTTTAGAGAACGTTTACTTGAAAGAACAAAATTACATTCAACTGTACTTTTATTAAATAAGAGAAAAGCCATTTTCTGCAAAAGTGCCTATTTAGAAAACACTGACACTGTAATCGTCATTTATGCTGGCTGTGCAGAACTTGAATGGGTGGAGGCTTCCCAGCATTAGTAGCTATGATAAGAACTGTTGAACACTTCAGTCTAGAAAGTCCCCATAACTTGTCCCTTTGTACTGCTCTGAGAAGGTGTAGGAAAAAAATCTTGTAACGGTAACGCAAGACCTTAGGCTGGGCTTTTGGTGTGGGGGTGGTGGAAATTACCCATAAGAAGAGGTAAACAGTTAAAGAGATTTCTTAGAAGGCTTATTGAGCTGTGAGCATTGGAGATTTTTAGAAATTACATATTATCAGAGAATCACTTAGGTTGGAAAAGACCTTTGAGATCATTGAGTCCAACCATTAACCTAACTCTACGAAGCCCACTGCTAAACCATGTCCCTAAGCACCATATCTACACAACTTTTAGACACATCCAGGGATTGTGAGTCAACCACTTCTCTGGGCAGCCTATTCCAGTGCTTGAATAACCCGTTCAGTGAAGAAATTTTTCCAAATATCCAACCTAAACCTTCCCTGATAGATATTCCTTTAATGTTCTGTGAGTACGTCAGAATATTTTGACCATTTGTTCTGCTTGTTATCTTAATTTGAAAATCTTGGAATAAAATATCTATTTTCCTTTACAGTCTGAGGCTATGTACTTCTAGGAAGTCCATGCTGAGGTCCCATAAGAGCTGTTTCATAACAAACATACAAGTACTTAGTCAATGAATTTCTGATGCATGATGTAATTGAATATATTTCCATTCTTGAATTGTTACAGAAGCAAGCTTTGAATAAGTTAAAGACTGACATTAAACACACAGAATTGTGCTATATTCAGATGAAATATTGAGATTGAATTCTGAGCTTGATTTTTTCCTTCCCTTAACTTAATGGGTATAGTAAGTACTAAGGAGATCCATCAAAGAACACAGCACCTCAATTTAATAGGCATACGGCATAAGATGAGCTTTGGAAAACTGTCATTCTCGCATTACAACTTTGCCAAAACATTGTTATTCAATTTTAAAGACACTAATTTAGAGTTTTAAATAGAGAATGACATGAATATATCTGAGAAATGCTGGGGTTTTGTTGATGGTGTTTTCATATAAGACCTGTTCTGGCTGGGAATCATAGATTGTCAAACACCACTTTCCTTGCTGAGTCAGGTTTTAAACTAAAACCCGTGGTGCTGGCCCGACTACACAACTCCCAGTGATGCAATGACAAGAAGCAGGGGGAAAAAAAATCCCCACTTCAGTTTGTGTCCAGCTGCTCCCTCTGATCTCTCATTTAGCAATTCACATAGGATGCTCGTGGCTGATCTCTCTCTCTAAATACTTCCGTCCAAGCCTTTCCACAAATACACCAATTTCCATAAAAGGTTTCAGTCTTATTGCCTCAACTGTAGCATTCCAACACCAAGTCATACCTTTCTCATCCCAAGAATTGGATATGACTTTTACTAGGTGGCTTCAGTTGTTCCTAACAGCCAAGTGGTCACCATCAGAGCATGGCCAGTACATCCCCCACCCAAAATATGTTTAATGTCTGTACAAACCCTTGCCTCCATGGGTTTGTGCGTGATGGTACCGCGAGACGTGGTATAAGGAGACACCTTATCTCTTCTACTATCTACTGCCATCAGGGAATTTATTCTTTCTAACAGAAACAGCTGCCACCTTACAATTCTGGACCCCTTCCCACGGCCACATGAAGGTAGAGCTGCTTGGCTGAGGCGCTTATGTGTGACGCGATCCACAGCTGGGACCACCTCAGCAGCCACAACTGGTCAGTTCTGCAGATCCTTCTCTTGGATGAGGTGCAAGTCCAGCCTGCTTGTGCCACACCAGACCAGCGCTCAATGCAGGAAGTGAAGAGAGCTTCAGCATAGAGGTTTCAGCCCTGCTGTCCCCTCTGGGCTCTTTGGTCTCTCACTTGGTGCTGCTCAGCAGGTTTCCCTCTGTCCCCTCGTCCTTTTTCCACCCTGCTGCCTGCAGAGGACCTTGCACAATTGTTCAGGGTTTTTTTGCTTGAGATCTGTTCAGTACATTTCTAGGAGTCTTTCTCCCTCCATTTTTTAGTCCTAAGACCCTAATCCATGCCTGTGTCATTTCATTACTGACTTATTTAAAAATATGGTCTCTACTTCTTGACAGAACTGTAAGTTTTCATCCATGGCAAGGGGGAGACATATTTTGTGTGTTGTACTACCAGCAGAGATCACAAGATAAGAACAGTAGTGTTTCACAGTTAAAGATGTTTCAGCACTGCAGCCCCCTATGACGTTATGTGCTCTAATAAAGCTACAAATAAAAAAAAAAAGTACTGAGAATTTGAAAAATCCTATTCACTATGCACAAAGTTAGTATTTAAAATATGCTCAGATATCTATGAAAATTAATGAAATGTCAGTTTGAGAGCTGGAATCGTGTTATTAGATTATATTTTAATACAAGCAGGTGAAGATAAAGTACATTCCATGTAGTGAAGTAAACAGAAAAGTCTGCAGCACTTACTTGCCAAGCATACTTGCAAATAATTGCATTAGTTGAAGGGGTACAGTATTTAGATGAACTGAAAATTAATACCATGTCTAGGATGCATGAGAAAATGGATATACTGCTTCACCTGGGAGATGCATTCTTATTTCCATATGAGCCAAAATTATGTGGAATTACTGTCAGAGGTTTCAGCACCTTCTGTTAGGTACAGCCTGATGATAAAGCGTGCTAATGGAAATCAAACAGTACGAGGAGAAAGTAGCTGTAATCTTCGTGCCCATTAACAGCTCTAAAATCAGTGACATTAACTGTAATAGCGTTTGGCCAGGACAGAGTTTAAGCCATTGGGCAGATGAGGGAAAGGGAGCACATTTTCTTTGGAAAATTGTATGTGAACCTGTGCCTTGTCTTTCATGCCTACTGTCCCACTAAAAAGAAATGTCAGCTTTTTTTTTTTTCTTTTAATTGACCAGTTTCAACCACATTTGGCAGAAAACTAAAGATCTCAGGGTTAATTAACTTTGTCAATGCTTATGCAGCTGTCATACCTTTGCAGTAGCCCCAGTAAGGAAAAGGCTGGTGAAAGCTCATCAAACAATGGAGAATTTGCACTGGAGAAATGTCTTATAAATGTCCTCCATGTGCTTTGATACTTCTTGTACATCAAAGATGATCAGTCACAGGACATTGACCTGTAGGAAGCCAGACCATGGGTTTCAGTGGTTGCTGAACTAGTTTTTTTAGTTCGCAGGGCATGTTATTAAGACATTCAATCCTAAACTAACAGCAGAAATGTTGCATTCTACTGTATCTTGTAAAATGGCTGACTGTTGTTTTTATTTTTTTTTTAAATTAATATTATATTCACAAGTGTCTCTCGTTGAACAATATGCACAAGACTTTCATCCCTTCCTAGTGAGAGAAAGCAAGTTGCCACCTACTTCTTTTCTATCTGAAGCCATAATGCTGCTTATGTGGTCACAATTTCATCTCAAATACTAGGATATAGAACTATTTCAATGAAATTCTGCATCAGGAGTGGCAGGGAAAGAAATGATGAAGAAGATGAGATGTTAAACAAAATTGTTCCTAAGTAGGGTGGCTCTTCAACAGTCTCCAAAAACTGGTAGATGAACTTTAAAGGCGGTGTATGTTTCAGCAGGCAGAAGCTGTGCTTCAGTGAACCTGAGACTAAGTGACAATAATGTTAAATGTATATTGCCCACTTCTGGAAAAACAGCAGTGGAAAAAAAATATCCCCAAACCACGCTTGCCTAAGGATTTAGGAAAAAAGGTGTCTTGTGGGTGGATGAGATTTAAGCATCATATAAATAAGCTAAGTGTTTTGAGGCAACTTGGATCTCTTTAAGAAACAGAATTGACACAGAGGAATCAACGATTATAGCAAAGCTTTTAAACACTCTTCTGAAATAAGTAATGAAAAGAGATAATTTCCGACTCGGCAATTGAATGTTATAAACAGTTTTAAAGACAACAAAGGAACAGCAATGTTATATCCCATTGATAAAGTATTGTGGCCTTGTGATATATGTTTATTTTTAGGGAATTTCTGTTTAAGTGCTCAAGTACTTTAATGTCAATTACTGTAGTGTAATTTTCTCTTTTATGTCTCACAAAAATTTATTCACAACAGTATTTAAATATGTTTATTTAAAGCAATAATATAGATAAAAGTGGAACGATGTTCAAGATATTAAATATTACACAGATTTTAATAAGAAGGCATTTAGCAACATATGAACCTTGTTTGCTATAAATTATAAGAAAATCTTCAGATACAGCATGCAGGATTCTTGACAATATCAAGCAATTGTTGTTGTAAATGAAGTTACCTTCCTTCTGAGCATGCTTTTCAAGAAGCACTTTTCAAGAGATTCTGCTTTGATATTTATGGAAGCAGTTAGAAAACAAAGCCTCAGGTTGTGAAAACATATGAATGTCAGTAGCTTATGCTTCAAATTGACAACTGGTGCATCTTTCCAACAAGCCTGAAATTCTTGGTAGTTAGCTGACCACATTAAAGACTTAAACTCTCAGGGTTAGTGTTTGCCGTTTTCAAGGGAAGACAGTTTGCTATGTCTTGCGCTCTTGCAGACTCTCAGTGCATCCTTTCTCCTGACAAATGGAGATAAGGCCATACCAAGGTTTCAGCCCTGCCGTCCATCACACTGCTTTCTCATAAACAGGAGCAATTTAGCTGGTGACCAGAAAATGTACACTGTTCAGCTTTGTCAAAAAGGACTGTCAAAAGAATTTCGTGGCTGGAGAGGTGTATGCCACCGTTGGCCATGCAAATTCATGGACCTTCCTTCCTTGCATGTTTTTTGGTAAGTTCAGTACAACTGAACTTCTTTGTTTCTGATGCAGGGCCACAAGACTACTCCTATAGTGTTTAGCTGCTAGCCCTTTGTTAGAAATTCACTTACAGTTTATGTCTACACTGCTGGAAACCCTGAGGCAAAGGCCTGAGGTTAAGGCAAAATAACCGTGTTAGCATGGCTGAAAGTGAGCATCTCCCAACTAAAGGTAGTTTCCTTTCCCTTTCTTTTTGTTGTCTTTAAATTTTATTCTTCTGCCCAGTATTTTTACCCAAATAGGTAAACTGAGGCACATAACTATTCAGGGGGAAAAAACCCTCTTTTGCATTGTTTATTCTATTCTTGGATTTTGTTTCTTCCTTTAAATCTTCCTTAAGAGGCTTTCAAAAATCCATTTAGCTTGACTCAATTTAAAATATAAATAGCAAGCAGATCACTGTCCCAAATATCGTGTGTACAACTCTCTTTAGTGCTTAAACAGCATCCGGTAAGTGCCTGGCACACGCACAGAGAAATGAGTCCCTGCAAACTAAGCTGATTTAAACACACGTCATGAGACTGACATGGTAGTAATTGCCAGTTTACACACTGAAACTCCTGGCTGATCTAAGGGCTCTTAGCTGGTAGTGAAGGGGAAAAATTAATTTTAAATTACCAGGGAGTAAGTTTTACTGTAGAATATTTTTATCATGTTAATTCTTTACAGGGTCCTGTGGTAACATTCATGTGGCTGAAGCCAAAGATCAGTATTTCCCTGGAGAGAGAGATCTGTATCGCTGTTAAAGTAACCATCTTATCTACCAGACCTTTTATGTAAAGATTTTTAAGAAGAAAACAGACCAATTTAATTTCTATGGTTTTAGCACACTTCACCCTTGTTTCTGTGCTACAACATGCCTTAACTTACCAGAAATACCACCTGGAGGATAACCCGTGGACTCTTATCTCACTTATGGCTCTGCATGGTTCCAGATGAGGTCACTACCTGCCTTGGAGGTGTAAATCCTGGCCTTAAAACATGCAGGCTCAACCTGTTTGTGTCAGTATCTTGTTTATCTATGCAGATATATGAAAAGCTTATATGTAGGACTGATAGGATTCAGAAGGTATTTTTATTAAAAATCAATGGCTAGAAATAACACTGCCAAATTTTACTACCAAGCACAATTTCCACCAAATTTATGTTTTGACAAGATATAATCTTATGATTTCTATAGCCATGTTTTCCAACAATGTCTTCGACTGCTTTATTTAATGATTAAATTATAGCGCATGATCTGTATAATAAAACCACAATCAGAAGAAGTTTTACATTGTTTTATATCTTATATCTTGCTTTATATTTTATATTATGTATCATGAATCTCCTCATCTCTGTTAGATCCTACATTGCACAATACAGCATCCGTTTTGTGACAAGCGTTTTTCCATTCTGCAGTAATATCTGCAAGCCACATTCAACTTGCCTGAGACACTTTGCACAATACACAGAATGAAGATCCAGCACGGTGAGACAGGACCTGTAGGCACAGTGTTCAGAAACTGGCAGCTGCTCACTTTTCCAATAGCCTAGTCCAGTTAGCTCTTCATTTTTCAGTACAGCAGATACATTCACTCTCAGTCTTTTGATGGTCACACTAAAATACTTGCAGGAAGATTTATTATGCTCATGAAAAGAAATGTGACTTTTTTCCAAAATAGATTCAGTGGTAAAACAAAAGTTGCTTTTTGTGCAGAATTTTAACTCTCTTGGAAGATGTTATCTTTAAGGGTGCTTATCATTCTAATGACTATATGTTTAGCAAGAGGCATAAAGAAGACATACTGCATCAACATCTTTGAATTTTGGAAGTCTATGCTCGTGTGGGAAAACGCAGAAAGTGTACTATATGCTAGAGCCACTTCGAATATGGAACTTTATTAATTGTGTTATTTTTTGGATCATGATCCAATGTATAATGAAAACAGTTTTTTATCAGTATTAATGTTTGTTACAAGTAGGTGAAGCAAGAAAATATATTAAGTGACATAAAGTAGAATTAAGTGGAATCACTCCTCAAAGATTATCACAGAGACTTATATATCACAGAGCCTGTGTCATCATATCGTGTGGAAACAGCTTCTATTTTATGATTTTTTTTTTAATTTCTATCCTTTTCCCTCATTTCTACAGACACATTTTGCTTGATGTCAGAGGGAATGCTTAATCACTCTGCATATAGCCTTACCAGGCATTTGAACTTAATACAAATTTTTTTAGCATTATTTAACTATTAAAATCCACACCACTGTTTTCTTTTTTACATTTAAGTAGTATTTTCCATTTTGTTGCCCATCCATATAAGCTAGAAAAGCTCTTTTAACATAACACAGTCATGTTTTTTGGTTATTGTATGAATGTCTGTTAGACACTTTTTGACTAGCAAGATATTGCAATGTCCTGCATATTCAAGACCAGTAATTCAAGAACATACTTAGAAGATCATCTGAAAGAAGTATAAGTATCAAATATTTGCCAATCAATATATCATTTTTTATGACAGAATTTTTGGCCAAGATGAATGATTTTCCCATTGTTTTATTGGTCTCTTAGGAGAAGAGTACCAAACCCATTTATATGTGTGTGCTTGTGACACTGAAAAGCAGTCATGATTCTTAAGGAAGTGTTATGATACAGTTGAGAAACTGAGCTGGTTGAGTGAGGTAATCATCTGCTCAACATGGTAGAGAACTCTCACGCTGCATGGGCAAGGTAAATCTTAATTCAAGGCTGATTGTGGCTTAATTCTAGATATAACACAAGTGCTGGATATAATACAGCACTATGGTTTATCTGTATATTCAATTGTCTAATATCCATTTAGCTGATATTTGGAAAATTAATATAGGCTGTATTTTTCTAAGACAGGTCAGTACTCTGAGTTCAAAGTGCCCCTTCCTGATAGAAGATGTATGATCCTTAAAGATCCATCCATCTGTTCAAAATTAGGATCAGCTGCATATGTGTTTTCCCTCTGTACTCAGCACTGGTGAGGGCACATGTTGAGTATTGTGTTCAGTTTTGGGCACAAGAAAGACATCGAGATGCTGGAGTGGGTCCAGAGAAGGGCAATGAAGCCAGTAAAGGGTCTAGAGCACAAGTCTTATGAGCAGCAGCTGAGAGAACTAGGGCTATTTAGTCTGAAGAAAAGGAGGCTCAGGGGAGACCTTATTGCTCTTTACAGCTACCTAAAACAATGTTGTAGAGACATGGGTGCCAGTCGGTTGTCCCACGTGACAAGTGATAGAACGAGGGGAAATGACCTCAAGTCATTATTGAAAGAAAAAGTCACAAATTGATCAAAGTAGGTTATCTTCCCACAGAAAGATAAAAAGTTAGAGATTAACTGTAAAGTAAATCTCTTTTTTGAAAGATAAAATAAACATTGTTAAGAGCTTCAGCACCCGCATACCTCTCCTGTTTGACAGCTGCCTTTTATGTCGTATTTTACAAAGAACTTTTGAGCACCTATGTTTTCAAGGATAGTAAAAGTGCTTAAGGGATGTAAAGATCCACAAATGTAAAGCCATCATTGTCCACCACTAAACACATATTTCTACTTAGTACAGCTAAAAAGTAGCTACCTGATTCAGTCAAGGAAATTTGCAGTACATTTTTCTCTATTGGTATCAATCAGAGATGTGAATACAAACTAGCATATGCATGGCTAGAACTTCAGGGTGAACTGTCTTGAAATAGACATTTTTTCTGCCACTTTCACTTCTATTTCATTATTAAAAAAATGGTAATAAACCTATGTAACCTTAAACAAGCCCAGAGTAAAGTATTGTTTTCTTCCTTTGTAATCCTTCATTGGACTAACCTACAGCTCTCCAGAGATAAGTCAACTAATCTGAAAGGATTCCTTCCCATGATGATGTAAGGAGTACCACCAGCCTTATGGCCACAGCTTTTCACATTCATCCTCAGTGGTGTGCCATGTGCCCCAAACAGGATGGTGCAAAACTGTGCTCTGACATCCTTAGAGTGCAGATTTCTCAGGGTTAGTTTGGTTTTTGGGTCAGCAAAATCCACATATTTAAAATTCCTTCCATATGTTTAAGGAACTTTGAACATATGCACACAATCCTACCCATGCTTTCCTAGTCTGCTGTCAGGGTCAGGACAAACCACAACAGGCAACAGCTGGGATGAAGCTGGTGCATGTGGACCCACTGGATGGACATATTCCTCCTGAAAAGGAGGACTAGGAACCTCCACTAAAGATGGATGCAACTCTAAGTTGGTGGATGAAAGTCTAAAGATCATTCCAGAAGAAGTACTCCTCTCGTTCTGTCCTCCTAAATGTAGTAAAAAAAAAAAAATAAAAAAATCGGTAGGAACATAAATATAAGTTGCTGCTCTCATTTCTGTTGACAGGAAGAGAAAGGGTTACTTAATTTTTTTTCCTTTGCAAATTGTGAATAGCTCACAGATTTGGAGAAGTGAAAACTGGTTTACTATGAAAGCAAAATATGGGTACAGTCCTGCTCTACCCACCTACATAGTCACAAGAACAGGACAAAGCGGCAAATTCCCAAGGCAGATTCTAAGCAAGAGGTGGCTGGAATACTTTTTTAAAAAAAAACCTTAACAGGAAGTTATAGGATACATATGGCTTAAACTATAGCTCTTGATGAAGACACTGACAGTACAAAAGCTTTCAACGGTATTGCATTGTCTGAAATCCTTGCAATACTCAGCATTGAATTTAAATCTCGGAAAATACATTAAGGATGATTGTGTACTAGCCGGAAAAAGCAAACTGTTCCTTCCTGGCTCTGGATGAATCATATGAATGATGCGATAGGACAGATAGTGCTCTAATGGTCAATACTTTATGGAAGGCTTCCTTGAGATGACAACTGTACTCCGTAATGTGTGTATTACTGTTCAGAAGATTTTTGGGGAATGCAAAGGGTCTTTAAAACAAATTTTACTGCTGTGATTCTCAATCAGAGTTTCACAAAACCAGAAATCAAACCAGAAGAAAAAAAAGGGAGAAATAATTGCATACTTGAGAGAAATTCAGGTTAAAATCTGAGGAGATGAGGGTCCAAATACACTCACATAATAAATTCATGTGGGTGTTTTACAAGTGAACTTCACAAATCATAACAAAGTCAGAGCAGTTATGCCAAAATATAGCTGATTTATTGAAGTAATATGTGAAATATTAAATACAATGTGTTATTAGCAATATTTTATAGTGCAATAGTGGACATAATACACAATAGTATACGCTGCATGGCTGTTAATATACTGCTGAGATCTGTCTCTGCACACTCTAGGCTACTTTTGTATATCTGAGTAATGACTTTTTAAAAACACACAGTCTGAAATTTTCATTATCACTTTCAAGAATATTTTATGGAGATTTCTGCTCACCAAACTAGGATTAGCTGCTGCCTAGCAGGATGAGAATAATTCAAATTGCATTCCTTGCTTCTGTAATTATTTTAAGTGACTTCTAATCAGGATTTAAGGACCATGCCTATACTCTCATTTTTAATTACAAACTGAGGTTTGAAGGACTTTAACTTGACTCAAGTGGTCCTGATGTATGCAGCTTGTGACTCATTCTTGCTAGCCCACCAATTATTCCATTGTGGTGAGGGAAGGGAAATCAACCTTTCTTTCTAAAGATAAATCAGTCACTAAAATACGTCACTCTTCAAATCACAGTATCTTAAAATCTACATTATATAATATGAAGCTTTTGGAACCAACCGAAACAACAAATAATTTCAACTAGGTCTGCACTTCAATGTATCTGATAAATACAAGTTTTCTTTAATGAGAAATGTTCTACTGATTAAGAAAGATCTCTTTAACCCAATTTCCAAGATTGGCTTCCTGGCAGAGTTAGTTTTAAATTAAAGCTCTCCAGGAACATGCAATCAACATTGAATTTGGAAGCCATAAGACCGTGAAATTTCCATATTTTCCAAAGAAAATCTTAGGCAGTGGGTAGGTATAGATGGGCAATGACTGTTTAAATATGACATATCCTCCTCTAACCTTGGTGCAGGCAGGCAGAGTACATCAGGCATATGAGAGGGTTTGGTGCAGAGAGGTATGGTCCAAGGGGAGGCAGAAGGAGGCCACAGCCTTGACTCTGGAACCCCTCTACAGCTGCTGCCAGTTCAGAGATGCTGGGCCCTTTGTCCAGGCATTTCAGGGCCACTCTCTCAGTGCTGGCAGAGGTATCTTGCCTGTCTAGGAAGAGCAGGAACGCAGCACATTTCCCAGCAATCTGAAGGTTAGAGTATTCAAGATGCTTGAAAGTTACCCCAGCTTCTTCCAAAGCAGTACCTCATGTAAGACCCCACCCGGAGTACTGTGTCCAGTTCTGGAGCCCCAATTATAAGAAAGACATGGATGTGCTGGAACGTGTCCAGAGAAGGGCCACAAGCATGATCAGAGGGCTGGAGCACCTCTCCTATGAAGACAGACTGAGAGAGTTGGGGTTATTCAGTCTAGAGAAGAGAAGGCTCCAAGGAGACCTTATTGTGGCCTTCCAGTATCTTAAGGGGGCCTACAAGAAAGCTGGTGAGGGACTTTTTAGGATGTCGGGCAGTGGTAGGACTAGGGAGGATGAATCAAAACTAGAGCTGGGTAGATTCAGATTAGACATTAGGAAGGAGTTCTGCACCATGAGGGTGAGATACTGGAACAGGTTGCCCAGAGAGGCTGTGGAAGCCCCATCCCTGGAAATTTTTAACACCAGGCTGGATGAGGCTCTGAGCAACCTGATGGGAGGTGTGTGGGAGTACCTGGGTGTACCTGCCTATGGCAGGGGGGTTGGAACTAGATGATCTTTACAGTCCCTTCCAACCCTGAAAATTCTATGATTCTATGATAACATTTAGTACACAAGTCAGTTAACAAAATATCAAAAAAATTTTTGCATTTTCCATTCTCCAAATACAATTTTAATGTTATGCCTTTTTTTTTAGACAGTTATTAATCCAGCAAGAAATTATTGAGTTTAGGGGTAAACATGATCCAAATCTGTGGAACTGACTCAAAGCTGTTAACAAAAATGGAGTGATCTTGACTTCCTCTCACCTCATTAGAAGACAAACTGAGTTAGTGAGTCCATATAAAGAAGATAGAATTGTTCCAGGACTTGTCTCCTTGCCTGTGAGTGATTAATATGTAAAGTCAGATGAAAAACATTTTTTTTCCTGGCAGGTGAAAACAGAGATACCAGGACCAAATTCATCTCCAGTGACAATTCATTAGGCTCCACAGAGTTACACTAGGACAGCTTTTAACATTGTTTCAAAAACAAAACATGACAGAAACCTCTCTGCTTTTCAATGAATAAATATTGAACAGGTATCTTTTCTTCATTTACTGAGATTGCTTTAAAGGAAATAATTTGCAAAGCTATGAGACATTTTCCATTTATTCAATCAAGACTTTTATCCTCACAAACCTGTGTCTTCCAACCTAGAAAATTAATCTGCTATGTTCTGCTAATGATAAAGTAGTATGTTTTTAACTAATTATGTGGAATGCTCTAGCAAAATGTTTCTGAATAGGAGGGTAAAACACTATCCCATTTAATATGGTAATCAACAAAAGCATAATTTAGAGTCACTTGCTGTAGGAAGCCACTGTGGTACCCCTCCCTTGCAGCACATGGGACTGGGATCAGGACACTAGGCTTATGTTTTGAGTTCTTTGAAGGAACTCCTCTCACATCCTGATCAGATTAAACTGTCTACTTGAGCTGTTACAAAGCTTAAATAGTAAGAAACTGATTTTGGTAGCCCAGTTGTCTGTGAGCAGACACAAAATGCTTGAATGTATGTTTTGGGTGGTGAGTGGCATACTTACCAGTGCTCTAAAATTAGAAATTCTTGATGATTAGTGTGTCTGTGAGTTATGTATGTTCCCACTGGTTTGGCTTAGCTTTTGTTTGAGACACAGGGAAGACAGAAGTTCTCAGTGAAAACTCCAGCTCAGTGTCTCAAATGGAGACACACTGTGGTGAGCAGCCAAAAGTCCATTATTCCCAACAGCACTCAGAGCAGAAGTTTTTTTCAGCTGTAACAGAAAAAAATCCTCACTAGTTCTATGCTCTGGAGTGGGAATTACATGGGATTTTATCTTCTTTCTTTAAAGCAAACAATTCAATAATCCAAAGAAACTGATAGCACTTATGAGTCTCACTTGGTATAAACCACCCTTCACCATCTAGATGGTCTGATAGTGCACTAAGAATTATGCATTTATGTTAATCTAGAGTGGAGAATTAATAAAGAAAAACAATAGCATTTTACAACCATACTCTTAATGGTTCACTTTCACTTTCTGGGGGATTCTCTATAGACAGATGAAGTTTTGGGGGTGGTAAATTCACAAAAAACAGTTGAGACTCCCATCCATTTGTATCTGTTATAATGCATAAAATATTACCTATAAAGTCCTCCTATTCTTACACATGGATACGATTAATGGGAAAACTCTCAAGAGATTAGAACCTTTTATTTTAAACAGGTTCTTCACTGGTGGTAAATATGAGCAGGCAGGAAAGGCATAGGACTGAGGTGTGGCTGAGAAGGGACTTCTAGTGTATCATTCCCTAGTCTCAGAGGTTACATCAGTGATCTTTTTATTCTTTTTCTCATTGCAGTGTGACATTTCACACCAGTAAAACAACCAGCAAACCTCACCCTGATGTGGCAAAGGAGACAGAGTAAAAAGAGAAGGATTTTTTACTGTCTTGTCCATTTGAAGAATATTTTGCCTGTTTTAAATATGCCAGGAAAATGGAAATGTCAGAATTCCCCTAGTGAAGATGCAGTTATATAAGTGTTCGTGGCAATATAATGTCATATCAGCTCTGTGAAGCACAGCAAGAATGGTATAAAGAAATTCATACCAGCACATTTCTGCACTGTGCCTTTTCACAACAGGATTATGTACGCATGAACAGTTGTTTTGATAAAACAACCAAAACAGTTGCTTTGATAAAACTTACCAAGTCTGAAAACTATAGGGTGTCTAAAACTGAAATCATTGGGATGTCCCATTTTTGTGGTGGTGTAGGCTGATTCAAGAGTCCTAAAGATGAAGTAGAGGATGAAAATTTGACAAACAGTGTGGCTGAGTTTGTACCAATCTTTTTGGCATAGACAATTTTCTTATTGCTACCACACTAGATTTAATTTTTTTAACCCATTTATTTGCTAAGCTATGGATATTTTCCCCTTATTTTTGACAATGCTGGTCAAAATGATGTTCTTATTTATAAGCAGCAGTTCCATTACCCTGCTGGGAAAGTGGGGAAGGCAGCAAACAAGCTTATTTTCCTACTTAACTTCTAAAAATATTGAGCATTTTGGATGTTCATGTCATTATAAAGCAATAAAAAGGAGCCTCTTAAAAATAAAAAAGAGAAATTAAATTTGAACCTCTTCTCAGTCATGCTAGTTGTAGAATATATGATTTTATTAGCAACTGCATCAGGTCAAGAGAGTCAGTTTTGATCCTTTGCAGTTCAGTCTGGAATTAGAAGCAGCAATTTTTGTTGTAGTTGCTGCTGCTGATTTGTTTTTTTCCTGCCTGCTCTCACTCAGCTGAACAATTCCCCTTAGCAGGAAGATGAACCTTTCTGAGGTTGAACTATCCACCAACATCCTGGAGCTGAGATGCGGAAAGATGAATTTAACTGCATGGTGTTATTCTGTTCTGTTTCTTCCAGGGACAGGTCCCAGCTCAGGAGGGCACTTTAATTCAATTTGGATTCTATACTAGGAACCTTGTATATAGCCCTTCCAGCACTGCTTCTTTATGAAAGAAGGCTGCACCTCACAGATAACTGTTTGCCACGCAGAAATCAAGTTATTAAGACAACTTTCTATTTTTTCTTTTTTTTTTTCTTTTCTTTTTTTTTTCTTTTTTGTTTTTTTGTTTTTGGTATGTATATGTCTCAGTTACTAATGCTGTGGCTAGGAAGTTGGGGAGAAAGACACAAATTATTACATTTCTTTATCTGAATATGTATTCTTCTTTTTAAGCAATTTGAAAGAGAAAAAATACACCATGATTTTTATCTTTTTTTTCCCAAGTTCTGCACTCTTTAATTTGAATAAGATATTCTTTCCTATACCACACCAGACTCTAGAATTTGGCTTTAAGCATCACTTTCTTTGATGTAAGAATATAAAATCTTTGTATATGACTTACTAATTATCTATATTTGTATTTCACCACTATACTTTGAACTGTCCCAGGCAGTTTGTCCCCCTTCAAACTGCCCAGTATTTTGTACTGCTCATAAAACATACATCTACACCGTTAGTTAAACATAAACATCTCTTAAGACCTGCCTAATTTCAGTCCTAGTACTCCTAGCATCATCAATAACCTCCTCTTCCCAGTTTATAAACAGGCACTCTGGAGAAATTCTGAAAGTGATCCTCTCTAGAGAAACCTCCCCGGTCTTATTATACACTGGACAGTCTTATTATACACAGTTATAGGGAACTGCCACCATTTGATCTGGAGAAAATGCAATTTTTGTGTATGTTAACCATCCCATGGTGTTTTGGGGCTGTACATTTTTAATTTCAAATTATGGACTTTGTCTTAATCATGTAATTAAATGTAATAAATTCATGGGTGTTCTCTATTATAAATAAATAACATAATACAAAAGCAAGAAGAGCAAAAGATATCTGAAGACTATAGCCGAAAACTATGAGAGAAATACAGAGAAGATATTACAGAAAAATAATGCAGCTCCAGCTTTTCTGTGCAAATCCTAGCACGGTTTTCCCTTCAGTGCCAAATCCTTCCAGAAACATGGTGAGACTCTTCTTCTTTAAGCATTTTCTATTCTCTATTGATTCATTTTTCCAACCCCAAATCTTACAGATCTGCATCAATATTCATCTGTATTTATTGATAGAGGCTCTGCTAAGTGTTTCCATTTAATTAATTGGTTTGGTTTGTTTCAACACTGATTGACTCAAGTCCCAGCTTCAATTAATCTTTCTTGCTGGCCACGGCAAAGCTCTCATAAATTTGTCCCACTCACACAAGTGGCAGATCATTTGTCAACTTCATTTCATGTTACATTGCGTGGGAAGAGCTTCTTGTTCCTTTGGCCAAGGGCAGTGCTTGTTAAACAGCTACGCAGCATTTAAGAAGCAAGTGACAGCTTCTGGTTTGGTTAGGCAAGGTAGCCTCCAAAATAACTTGATACAGAGCAAGGCCTGAACCAGATTGCCAAATAGAATACAGTTTTGGAGCAATTGCAGGAGTGTGTTTCTCTCTTGCATAAACATCTTTGTTATTAGACAGAAAACGTTTCTCTTAATTTTAGCTGAAATATGTAGAGAGTTTACAGACATCTTTCTCCTAGATTGAAAACAAGAACTGAGCAATTCAAGGCCACAAAATTGGCAAGTTCAAAATGAATTCTCAGAGAGCTGACTGTCAGCTGAATTCCCTGATAAATACAATTTTACAAAACCATTATTTTGAGGCCTGAAGAACAGGGTGGTATCACCCACTGCAAACATATTTTCTACTGGTCCCTTCAGGGGAAATGGTTGCCTCTCCTCCATTCCTGCTTCAAGAAGTTGAAGAAGACCCGGCAGATATATGTATTCATTCATGGCAGAGAGAAATTTGGAGGTAAAGGATAAACAACTGTGTGCCTTGGGATGAAGGAACAGTAGAATTCCATAAATCAGCTATTGGGAAGACTATGGAGACCTTCTAGAATAGCAAAAGGTATTCTTGCACATTAGCTTCATCTTCTTAAAACTGTCTCTGTATAGACAAGTTTTACACTGTCATAAGAGGACAGAACATCACAGTGGAGATGTGATTAGGACAATTAGACCCATGATCTGTCATTAGCTAAGAAGCAGATACCTAGTCCTAAATGCATCTAGGAAACTTCTTCTTTAATAGAGAAAAGGATAAGAATAAATAGTCCATACTCATTAAATTAAATATAAACAATCAAATTTCCAGCTCCAGCTTTTCTACAGAAATCCTAGAACACTTTTCCCAAACCCTTCTGTATGATCATCAGCAGAAGACATCATGAAACTCTTTAGTTGTCATTAGCCAAGTAGAAGATACTTATTGCTGTGTATGCAAGAAATTTATTTTTAATAAATAGGGTTTAGGACAAGGATTAACATTCTATGGCCATTTTGTTTAATATAAGATATAAAATTTCACTTTCTCCTTGGGAACTTCCACTCTCCTCACTGTCTGTAAAACTCTAAACATCTCTGGAGTAAACATCCTTTTGGGAAACTATCAGCTCATAGAGAGGCTGAAACAACAGTACTTTTCAGGCTGACATTGAACATCATCTCTATTTTATTATGCAAAATAAACCTTTTCCTGATAGAATTTAAAAGGAAAAATATATCATTTTCTGTGGCATGAGAGGAATTTATCACTTAGCCAGGATGTTTAACTGAGGTGACAATGAAAACTCATCTGATTGTTGGAAGTGAAATGCTGTTAAAATTTATGTAATTTGATTTTGTTCTATTTTTACCTTTGGGGAAACAATATTGGGTAGGGCAGCTTTCAGACAAAGTTGAAGGATGGAATTTAAATGCTTCAATAAAGCTACAAGCACCCAAAACAAACATTAGAATGATAAGTGTTTTGCAAACTTAACTGGAGCAGGCATTACACACATTGCTGCACTTCAGAAATACATCATTTCTAGAACAGGTAATTGAAGAAATCATTTCAAATTTCACAATGCTAGTAGCATTATTTTTGCCAAGATTATCCCTTGCTACTTACCCTGTTCACACAGCATCACTTTCTTCCTTCAGGCAATTCCAGGCACATTAGAAGGACTGAGAGCCGTTCATGTGCCAGCAGTACTGCCAGCTGGACCGAAACCTGAATGTGCTGAGTTTACAGAAGAAAAAAGGGTCCAGAGAGCTGGTAGGAGACTGCAACTGAAGGGCAGTGTTGTACCTGAAGAGAAAGTCAGAGAGAGAGCAAGAGAGAATAAGAGATGGAGGGGAAGGGAAGAGAAGGGAAGGCAAGGCAAGGCAAGGCAAGGCAAGGCAAGGCAAGGGGAAAAGTCCAATCATATAACATGCTTTCAATTTCATTGCTTAGCTCCAAAAACAATGAATAGGCAGGGACAAATTTTAGGAAGCCTGATTCTCTATGACTAACCTGTTTTAGGGCAATATTTCTGGAGTAAGGCAATTCATGTTAGCCAAATTAAGATTTTGCTGTATGGCAACCTTCAATGCCCTGGGAAGAAAATGCATTTGATTTCAGAAGATAAACATTTTTCTTTCCCTTTCTCCACATCAGCTAGAGTTTAAAAGTTAATCCTTAAGCTTTTTACTAAGTGTTACCTTGTCTACACTGATCAAATGTTTCTCCACTCCCACTGATTCAACCATTTTATTAAAGACTGGATGCTTTTCTTCTCTTTACTGGGCAGATAGTATCTCCATAATCCTTAGTACCATCTGTATAGTACACAGCTCACTGGTGGTAGCAGAGCTGACTGACTCTCTGCATCACTTGCCTTTTGATCACACAACACAGGAACATCAAATGTGATGCTGGGAGAAAGGGAAAGAGACACAGTCCAAATGAAAATTAATTTATCCTGCCCAAGTCCAGTCTTTCCCTGAGGCAGAGCAGCAGGATAATACAGAGACAAGCTCAGTCTCTTTCCCAGAACTGCACAAAACACAAGTAGAAAAAGCCCTGTGAAGTCATATAGTCCTCTGTAGAACTGTCATTTACAGTATATTTTACACCATATTTTTAATTTACACAACCACTGAAGAAACCAACATTTCCCTTAGGAGTTGATTCTACAATCTACTACATCTTATTCTGAGGAAATAAAGGAATAGTAATTACAAAATCTTGCTATCTGTCAAATTTGACAGATATAAAAGTAATGTATAAAAAATTTCATAGAAAACTACATTAAAAGGTCATGGAGTATAACACTCCAAAGTTTAGAAATGCAGAAATTAATGCTAGAGCACTTTACCTTATGTACATCTACATGATGAGATATTCTCCAGTTAAACAATTATATACTCTTTTTTTTTTTTTCCCTAACTGACCCTGCCTCATTCAGAATGAACAGAGCTCACTTAATGAGCTGCCTATGACTGTTTTGCCTTTTCATTATTCAGGCTTTGGATTCAGGCAGTACACAGAAAACAAACTCTTCTGAAGATTAATCTCCTTAAAGGCTTTTCTCTGGTGCTCTTCACAGTACCATTTGGATGTTTCACATACACAATGCTCAGGGCAATCTTTGGATCTGCTGGGAGTGGTGTTAATTCCATCTGACAGCCAAAGAGCCCAGGCGGGGAGTCGTCCCAATGTTTGGGTGGTTAGTCTGAACTCCCAGAGCCTACATGTTCAAAATACTCGGACTTAACACACTACCATATACACCCCAAGTGTAGCTGCTACTGCATTAATTACAGTGAAGTGCATGTAGTACTCCTGGATATCAAAGCATATGTCCCACATCAGGTACTAGAAACCAAGAGATGAAAGCAATGAGAATCCACACAAAGTGCTGGATAGGCCAACACCCCAGACGCTACAGACTGGTCCCAGTCTACTTACAGGCTTCTACAGCCTTATGCTCCCTGTAAGATTCACAGACTTGCTGAATCACAAGCCCTCAGTGGTACCTATTTCTCATTGCATGAAATAAATATTTGCTGAACTAGAGAAACAGAAAAATGCTTCAAACTTAATAGATGGGCAGTCATGGACATGCACTTACAGGTAATATGTGTGAAACCAAGGGACATGAGTTCCGATCCTACTTCAGGTGAATGTTTTAAGTATTTTAGTCACAATGGACCAAATTCAGCAGAAACTACTGAGCTTTTTCAGCCAAAGAATACTGTTCATTAATTCATTGTAGTGGCTGGTTAAATAACTTAAGCCAAGTTTCTCACACCTAAGTATATGTTCTAAAGACTGGAATTCTGGAAAAATACTGGTGGCAGTGCCTTTAGCAGTGGCACCCTGTGTTGTAAAAGGCTTAATCTAATAGGTAGGGTCTGAAACAGATACATAATTTAAAAAAGACAGGCAAAAGAATGGCAATTTGTGAAGCTTGACAACATTTAGTTGTAAGATAGATAGGTAGTTATTCAACACTATCAAGACCTATGAGACTTAGATAGGGAAAATTACTGGCACAGACATAGGTATCTGAAGACTAAGAGTGAGGTCTTCCACCAAAGGTGTGAAAAAGAGGCAAAGTTCAACATGATGTTCATGTTGACATTATCCTCTGCCACCACATTTAGCACAACACTCTAAATGGTTTACTGTAAGCAATACATTTTTGTGTATGTCTTTGTGTTGCTCCTTGTTTTCTCTAACAGTAGCAGCTGTGTATGTGAGAACTCTCACCTGGATCAGAACTAGACCAAACTTTTGGCTTCTGATCTATATGTGACCATTTTTCGCCTAAGAACTGGGACCGTCTATCACAGACAGCAGTAGGAGTGTGTATCAACCAAATAGCAGTGTGGAACATCACCACAGTGTGTTTATATACTATAGTATGTTGAAACATATGTTCATTAATGTAACCCTAGTGCACGTCTGGTGTCAGGGGTCTTAGCATGAATTGGGCCCTTCCTGCATCTCTGATTAGGTGCAATCACACCTAAAGGAGATCATATTGCCTCATCCTTATTATTACCTAGTCTAAATAGAGAAAACTGGCATGGGTAGCATATGCTGAAAAACAGATGTACACCTGGCCATCACTGGAAACAAAAGTACAGCAAGAGGCCCTGGGATCTCAGGACCAGAGACAGGCTTTGTAGAAGAGTGTGCTTTAATGAGAACAAACTTTAATAACTTTGTTTCCCACCTGCTCCAAGCTTGATTCAGTGCATCCTTTCTCCTCAACTTGCCTCTGCCCTTCGCCTGGTTGCTCCTAAGATACATCTCTTCACTTCACTGATCCCAGAAGTCCTCTAAGTTCTCATCCTGCTCCTGGTACTTCTGCGTAGCCAACCCTCCTCTACTCTTCTGCATTGCAGTCTTGCAAACTGTCAGATAAAGGGACAGGAAGAGAACTGGAGAAACATGCAACCCATCCAGTGTGGGTGTGTAGAACATGCACAATAACAGCAGCCCAGAGCTGCAATGGCAGGAAGAAATACCACTTTGCTCTACATTCAGAGAAAATGACACTTTCAGGGCATTTATATGCTGGAATTTCAAGATGTGTGAGCTGTCTACATTGACTTATCAAGTGTGTAGGGGTTTTCATGTATAAAGAAGTTACTCCTCACTAAATGCCAAATCCAACTCCAAGCCAAGAACTGATGGAGTTTCCTAGAAAAAAGATAGCTCTGATAATGTATATTCTTTCCAAACCTCCTCTACACTGATCTCCCTCTTGAAAAAAGAAAGTAATTTGTTTATAAGAGCCTGAAACATTCTTCTCAGCATTCTGGTAAAGTTGTCCACAATAGAACAAATAAGTTAAAGGGGAAAAAAATCCAACAATCTGTTAATGCCTCCCACAGAGAACAATCATCTGAAGACCGAAATTTGAAGATTAAACCAGAGAAATGGGTATAAGAAAATCTTCCCTTAATGTGCTGCAGGAGTAACCTCTTATCTTTTCAGTGGACCAGCCAGTAGCATGGGAGTATCATGAACACTCAAAACAGTGAAAACAAATCCAAAGCACTAACATTGGAAAAGTAAAAATCAAGTCATTATTGTCCTTGATCTGCTTTACCCCATTTATGTAAATTTGGCACACAAACGATGGCAGATATGAAAGATCTACTTGGATAGAATGAACCGTGTGCTGAAGGCAATATGTGTGATATCTTGCATACACAGACATGTTTATCTAGTGTTTTTCTACCTCCGTAAGGGATATACCAAGCTATTTTAAAACAGTAATTTTGGTTGTTTCCCTTGCAAATGTTTTTTTCACAAGTTTTAATTAAATATAACAAGAAAAATAGCAATTGGGTTAAATAACATGCTGTGAGAGTAAAACTACCCAGTAGTCAAAGAGAAATAATAATGTGAGTCCTAAAATGCTAACGACATACTATGAATGTAATGATCAGCTGATTAGCCATTTAATTTCTCATTTGAAATCAAATTTACATACCTAACTTATCAATTCAGATGTGACAGTAACATTAAAATTAAATATGTGGTTTAGTATTTCAGTAAATGACAGCAATTGGTTAAATAGTAATAATACTAGCCTTTGGGACAAACATCTAGAGCACATTGCCTAATTCATTTCATTTTCAAATGAACAAAGCCTGGCTCTGAATGCCCTGCTTTCTTACAAATGTGCCTGGAAGGGCTTGTTGTTAACTCTGGAGACTGAAAGATGGTGGCTGCAAAAATGAGCCCCGTTTATTATGTCAAAACCCAACCTCTCAAGCAGAAGGGTACTACTGTTCAGACAGCACAGCAGCTCCCCAGAGAGGAATAGATGCTTTGGATGTGGTCTGTACAGATCTGCTCATCAGGCATGTTAGGCCTCCATGCCTCAGTCTTTCCAGCAACTAATAACTTGTAGGATTATACTCTCAAGAAAGAAATATGAATTTTTTAAGCCTTTTTTAATGAGAAACATCCTCCTTTCCCTGAAAACTAATGGCTTATGTGATATTTAATTCATTATTTTTCAGAAAAATGGCCAATATGGATCACACAACCATGAAACTTGGGTTAATATCTGCTCTGCTGTTGAGTGAATTTGGGGACATAAAGAGTAAAATTTTGCAGAAAAATAAAGATATCTCTTCTGATGCATTTTTCAGTACTGCTAATTAATGTATTGTTGATTAGGACCATGTGTCTGAGATAACTATACTTTATAACAACTATCCCATTATAAATTCCTCTTTATAAATCTGGAAACAGAGACACATTGAGATCCATCATGGATGGATTATCACTTTGCTTTTTAAATAGGGTTGAGAAATAGTAAGGAAAAGGAAAAAACTTCTTTTCTTTTCTTTTTAACCAAGAGAATAGAATTTGACTTCCCCACAGATAGGTTACCTTTTCTTCCATTTTCTCTTTGTGACAAAGGCACTTGCCTGGAATGTTAATTCACAGAGGAGAGAGAAAAGAAAAAGAAAAACCTGGCAGATTGGGACTCTATCTGCTACTGCACATTTGGAATGATGGAAACACAGCCTAAGGAGATGTAGAAACAAGTCATAATGCAAGCTAAGTGGCAAAACTCACATGTAGAAATCACATGGCTATAAAGATTGTCATATAGGGCTGTGTGTTATCACGCGATTATCTTTGCTAACAATGTGTATATATATAGTGCCCAGCTATACGCAAGAATGAGAAAATATTCTTTGCCCTGTGTTGTTTAAGGTTTTTAGTCACTTTTGTTGCTACTTAACATGATTATTTGTCCCATCTGCACAGCAATATGCTGTGCGTCAACCTGTGAAAACTATAGGAGATCACCACCTACATAAATGAGAGCATAAATGGGAACATATATGGGCTGAAAAATTAGATTGAAATGTTGCCTTAGTTTTGCCTTCATTCCTTACTGAGTTTTGCATACCTGTTTTCCCAGAATTTACAGTCTTTCAGCACAGAGCACTTTCTGTGTTGTCAGTCTCACAAGCAGCCTGCAGCTTCAGAGGCAAGGTTTGTTGTAAGCTTATTTCCTTTCACTTCTTATGTTCTTAACAAAAAACTCAACTTTTCTCTCTGTCAAACATTGCCATGCCATAAAAATTAGATGGTTGGATGTGGGCATTAAAGTGCTTCATTTTTTCTAGCCCATATTTATCTCAAAATGGTGTATAAACATTTCATCTGCAGTAAAAGACAAAACCTGCCTTTGCACAGGCATGGAGGATTAGAGGAAACACTACAGAATAGAAAGTGAGGCTGCCCAAAGCGTGCAGAGTACCATGCCTTCCGAGCTCTGCACCAGCCTGCTGTTAATAGTAGACCTCTGCTTTTGGCAGCAATTAGGAGGATAATTTCAGAAAGAAAAGTGCTGTCAGAAAACTGTAAGACTAATGTATTTTGAACTGCATGTTGCTCTTGGACAATATTGCACAGGACATAGTTTTATCTCTGGGCTCTCCCTCTGAACAAAGTGACATGGAGAGAATTCAGACTCTGACACTCAACCCCTCACCTAACCACACTGACAGACGTTGATTAGCAAAGCTGAAGATTACAGCAACGGGGTGAATTTTGGTGGCACATATTTAATCAGAAAAGAGTTAAATTTAGCAGCTATGCTGTCATTTCATTGAAGGATAAGGGAAATACATGCACTTTGTTTTTCAGGAATATTCAAATTGTGAAAGTTTGTGAACACTAGCACTTCATTAAATTAAAACCCAGTGAGCGCATTCGAACACTGACAGTTCATCATATGATGAATCTCTGTTTCCAGTTTTTACTGACTTAATAAGCAACCAAGTTGTCATCATGGCATAAAAGAGCCACAGTTACTCCTATGTCATACCTCCACTCCAACACCGAGCCACCAGAAATTGCTGAAAAGCCACTCCATTCATCTTCTACCCAATAGCCCTAATGGCACTCTTGAAGCAGGCAGACAGCATGAGCGACAGCAGCCCTCAAGCTACTTTAATGTGTTTCACAGACACAGGCTGGCATTTGTTATCTGAGGTTCAGGGATATGCGTCAATGTCTTAATGTCTCTTCCTTCTACTTCAGATGTGCTTTAAGCACTGTTCCACTATCCCAGAAAGTCAAGGCCAAACTGCAAGCTATTAGTTACTGCCTGGAGCAGGAGCTAGCCATAAGCAGTGCAGAGGGAAGATCTTAGTCTTGGGATTATTTGCCACAGCTCTATATTGAAATTATTTTTGAACCAATAGTGTTTTTTTTCTCTGTTTGTTAACTAAACTTTTGCTGTATAGATCTGCCAATGCAGCTTTTGTAATAAACAAAAAGCCCATGATGAGTTTGAAAACAAAACTTGATATAATTCTATCCAAGGGAACTTGTATTTCTTGCAATGACAAAAAAATGACACCTTCATATTTATATTTATTAGTAATAACAGGTAGCATCACCATCCCCAGTCGATGCTATCGGATGATTTGCAGAGGGATAAACATAACTGTTGATGAATTCTCACAACAAACAGAGATAGAAACTAGCATCCAGAACGTGACTGATTTCTTTAAAGTACTGTAATGAATCAATGTCATTGCTTCTGTTGGATTTCTGGATCCCTGGGAACCAGTCACACTGTAATCATTACCTGTTATTCCACAGCAAGATCAGAAATGTTGCAGTAAACTCAAACTGAAGGACAAAATTGGTGTGTTAACTGAGAAAGAGAGAACCAACACAACTGCATCCCTTCATAATGCCGAGGATCTTCACTCTTTCTAGGACAATCATATTTGCATCAGTTAAACTCCTCATTAAAGTTGTAGCATTGTCCCAACTTCTGTTTGTTTATTTATTTATTTCATATATTAATTCAACAGCAAGGAGAGTAATAACCACTTTCTTGGTCACTGATCTTCCCCCACACATCCCTATGACTACAAGATTCATGGGCTCACATTTTCTGTTTTAACCCTATTGCCTTTTATTTTAGTAGCATCCAGCTGGCTGCTCATTTTTTAATTTGTCCTGCATTTTCAGCAATTTTTGTCTGTCTTTTGTTGACACCTGTCATTGCTAATACCTCACAGACCATAAGTTAGTATGGAGGGAGACTACCTCAGACTCAGTGAAAGTGGTTGGGATTGCATTTCTTAAGTGAGTTGATGGTACTGATACAAATGACTTGCAAAGTGATTTCGGTGCTTTTTTGCAACATAACTACGTCTGCTGCAGGCTCACAGGAGGAAGAAGCTGCTCAGGAGATAATGCTGATGGATTAGTGGAATGAGAAACTTGTTCCAAAGACAGCTTTGCTGCTGATCCTGTTTGTCACACTTGAATGAAAAGGAGGTGGGAAAACATTATCCTTCATCACAGCTGCTACAGGTGGGCAAATCAAACACTAGGTTTGGGGGTTGTTATAAACTGGTCCCTAATCAAATATCACTATAATTCTCTTATCATTATCAGCATGCGCCTCAGTTTCTGTTTCTTCATTTTACCTAATCCATCTTATATTTGTATTTTCTCCTAGTTCAGTCCCAGCTCCTCTTTCTAATCTGCAGCCATTCTCTTCACTGTTTAAATGACATGTCAACTGCAAGACTGCAGAAAGAGTGAGGGCCCAAAATGTTGGAGAAACCTCTGTCTCTCCCATGCCTGCAGCACTATGCCACTCCCCCGTTTGACGGCAGTGACTACAATAACTGCCTTCTTGCACTTGCCTGTGGCTTGTCATTTCTTTTGCCTAACCACAATATGGAACACCCACACAGAGCCATCAGTGGGTTCAGCAATGGCAGCAGCAAGCAATTTATTTACTTCTTATGAAATATTACTTTTTTGGAAAAAAACCCAGAGCAACCTACCTCAAAATGCAAAATGACTATCTGACTTAGGCTTAATTGTTCAGTGTTATGTTTTTAAGGACCATTTAAATTCATTTTGAAGAGAAATTTTCTTGTATAACATGTTGAGCAGATAGGAAACATTCTGAGAGCCTGCAAAACAATTTGATTTTAAGGAATTACTGAGTCTTTACAGATTTATAACATACTGGTGGACGAGTGAATATCGCAACAGCTAGCTACCTGGCATCACGTTTTACTCCCTTCCCTAGCACCCTACCTACCTCAAATGAATTCCAAATAAATTCATAAAAATATAATTACTGGAGGAACTCTGAAAAATATAGATAGAAATTATCAACACAACAGCACTTTATTTGCAGCCAGGCTGCAAAAAACAGAACAACTATGATTACCCATTTGAAAACACTTGTCTAGGTCTTTTGGTTTTCTAACTATAGGACATGTATGAAACTCTACTGCATAAAGACCATGAATTCTTGGTGGCAAAGCTATTTTCTTTTAACATTGGAGGTGCATACTTTCTTACTCTCTACTGAAGTCTCGTAAATGCAAGCTGAAGCTTTAGATCATAATTCTGTGAACATTCCTGTATTCCTTTGAAATCAGCACAGTAAGTAAAGCAGAACTTTATCTTCAGGAGTAGCTCAGAGACCATTGACAAATTTAATATAATGCCTCATGCCTTCATCACTTCACTTTATTTAAAGAGCCAGTTGATGTACAATTAAAATGAGAAGCTTTTAAGAAACTGGGAATTTTTATTCTCTTCTTGCTAATTTGCTTTAACTTCTAAGCAGCCTCATGTAGAGACACAAAGCTGCATGATAAAACCCCTGAAATAACAGCGTAGACAATGTGTATCACTTCAGTTGACTATTTCTTTCAAAATAAAGTCAATCTTCCTTTCTGTCTAAAAGAAAATAAAATAATGAAATGCATTTATTCTCTGGACTGACATATACCAAGGTTCTAGTTTAATTTACTCGATAATAAATTTTAGCAGGGGCACAGTATGTAATGCTCAAAAAGGAAATTAGCATGTCACTTATTGAACAAGATAATATTCTCTAGATGTGTGGCTATCTTTTCTATTCTTCCCATTCCTTGGCTTTTTCACCTCTATTCTCAGCCCTTTATACCAGGAGAGAAACATGAATGCTTATCCGCAAACACACCTTTGTAGTTCTCATTTCCCATTTAAATCAACAACTTGTAACAAGTGACAGAGCTGGCAATGTTTTTTCACAATCCACGCCCTCAATTAACACCATTCCAATGGCATCCATATGAGGCTGGATTTCTTCTTGTGTTTTTCTTAAAAGGATCCAGAGTCACAAACGTGATATAAAAAGCCACACAATGCTTCCCTCACTGCTTTCATTTGACCTCTTGGTGATACTCTCTAAGAATCTGTGTTAGCATTTCATGTTTGTTGTCCCATGCAGCAATGTTGTCCAAGGAAGTTCTTGGACAACAAGAAGGAAGTTCTTAAGGTTGTGGTTTAGAAACAACTAAATCTAGGGGGGATTCCTGAGTTCTGTCATCGTTTGCAGGCTTGATACGTAGCTTTTCCACAACCCATCCTGCTGCTTGTGCTCTTTGTGTGGATATTCCCCACACTGACACTGAGGCCAAAGGATCAAGGATGAGCAGTTCAGTGCCTGCATTGCAGGAAGCTTCTGGTGGGCCAGAAGCTTTTCACAGTGTACTAGCTGCAAAACTAAAGATCACAACTGCTGAGGTCTAAATACAACTACCTCTAAGCAAAACAATCTTCAAGTGTTTTCCTAAAAATCTTTTCAAAGGCTCTTTCAGTTTCAAAACTTTATGGCTCTGTGACTGTTTTCAAGTAGAGAGTTGATTGCTTTGCCTGAAATTTGAATTACTTTCTTTGCATTAATGTCTAGTGGTAATTAACAAAAACGTAAACATCCATAGGGTATGACTTCACCTGTGGAACCATTTTGCTGGCTTGGTTGTTGCTGTTCTAAATAGACAAAACATTTTTTCTTAAGACAGCCTTAGCTGCAGAGGTCATGTGCTGCTCCACACAGATGAGGGAACTGGATTTTGTTCTTTCTTATTCCCAAGGATCTCTGAAACTTTTTCAGGCTAAACTGGCAATTAATTTGTTGAACTGAAATTCATTAAGTGCTCAAATTGCAAACATACAGCTGAGTATTAACAGTATATGAATCATATTTTGCTACTTTATGCAACAAAATACATTTCCAGTTGAACTCAGTAGGACGAGTCACGCTGCCTAAGGGAGCAATTCTTTAACTCAGGGGACTGAGTCAGTTTCCCTCATACAATATTCCCCCAAGAGGGGAAAACACTGAGGATGAAGTTGAGCTAAAATGTTGATTAAATTGCAAGTTCTGGATTATTTACAGGAGGAATTATTATGCATGTGGTGACTTGTTAATTCAGATGTCTGAGTGAGAAGCCTAAAGCTGGTACGACTCCACGCAAGTGACACAGTCAGCTGGGATAAATACCTCTGCACATATGGGCATAGCCTGCCATGAAATTTACACCAGATGCTGCCAGGACCATGGCTCTGTCCCAGGCTCAGGCCCTTCCGTCAAGGCAAATGAGTTCCAGGATACCTGCCCTTTACAGAGAAAACACCCATTTCCCTGGCTCTCACCCGCTTTCCCTGGATATTTTGCACAGCAGCACTGGCTGAAGTCTTTAAGAAAGGCAAGAGAAAGGGTCCAGAGACTTACAGACCAGCCAGCCTCACCTCAGTCCTGGAAAGATCATACAGCCTGTCTTTTGGGGATGTATTTCCAAACATGGGGAGAACAAAAACTTGAAAATTGCAATCAGTTTGTAATAAATGGATTTACCAGGGACAAATGATGTTCAGCAAATGCAGCTCGATAATAAATCAAAATGACAAGGGGAGGCCTCTGCATGTGATATACCTCAGCTTTAGGAAAACTTTTGACTCCATATCCCACAGCATTTTCCTTTGACAGCTGAGGAATTGTGGACTGGGAGAAAAGGTGGTTAGATGGACCAAAAATTGCCTGTACCTCTGGGCTCGAAGAGTGGCAATGAGTGGCTCAGCATCTGCTTGGCGGCTAGCAATGAACAGAGTACTGCCAGGACTGAAATCTTGTTCATATTGTTTGATGTCTTAATCAATGACCTAGATGATGACCTAGGATGTGCCTGAACATTTATTAATGATGCTTAATTAGAGGAAGAGACCTAAACAATCAATGACAGAATTTGAATCCACAAGGATTTTGGTAAACTAGAGAACAGGACCAACAGAGACCTCATGATGTCCAACAAGGAGAAATGCATGCTTCTGTTCTTGGGACAGTGTAAGCTCACACATGACTGAAGGATGAATATCAGTCCCACTGCAAAGAAGGATAATGATGGACTCTAGGTTGAATCCACTGCGAATAAGGCCTTAATTCACTGAATCACTGTGAATAAGGTAAAATGCAGATCACGCTGTGTTGAGAGAAGTTGACAAAAAGATATGGGGATGTTATTATTCCCCTCTGCCTGGAGCTTGTGAAGCTGCATGTGGAATGATGAATCAAGTTTTGGACCACCTACTGGAAAGGTTCATAGGCTTGGCCACAAGGAAATGTTGAGACGTCCTTAGTCTGCTGACAAGTCTAAGGGTTGGTCTAAGAGCAGGCAACAACTACTTGAAGGGTAGTAAAAAAAAAGAGCTTAAGGAGGTTAAGGTGGTCATTAGGAAAAACTTTTCACTAGGGGGAAAAACTTCGAAGTGCACACCTGTGTCAATTTATGCAGGTAAACTCCATCTTTGGAGGTTTTAAAAAATGATCTGCAAAGGTCTTTTTTAAAACCTTCAGTGATGAGCTTTTTTATGTTTACCCTTCATTAGTCTACACTAACTAGAGATTTCTGAATCTACACCATGAATTTTGGCTGCTTCCTCACAGGATTTAAAGATTAATAACTTGGAAAATACCTTTTCCATGGTTGTCTGGGAATCCTTAGCTCTGTCTCCTTTGCATGCAGAATGTATATATTACCAAGACCTGGCTCCTGTGGTGAAAGCACTATGGTCCATACAAATTTATATGTGAATTAAGATTACATAGACAGCCTAATTACTGGAACATCCCATATTTCAGAAGTTTCACATTTCAACTTAAGTATGGTGCACCTTTTTATAACAAATCCAGCATTTACTATCAGGAGTGTTTGAACTACATACCTCCAGAACAGACATCTTGCAGCATACTTGCTCATAAGCACCTAATACAGGAGAAGACTGTTGCTCCAAGGTATGATGCAGGAGCAACAAGTCCAACAAATAGTCATTTTGGGCTTTTTCCCACACATAACACCCATACACAAAGAAGAAGTGAAGAATGTGGAAACCTCCCCATGATGACTTTCACCATTGTCCCACCACAGAGATGGGTTTGGTCTCAATTGTAATTACAGATAGCTCTCTACATTTTTCTCCACCTATCAGACTATGAGGAAGAGCAAGGAGCAGCCAGAGGAGATGAGACAGTGACACTACTGATACGTTTTGAGTCCAGAGAGATGGTAGGACAGAGTAGGTTTATTTCTCTTATAATCCCTTCCACAATAGTCACTTCTGCAGAAGCAGCCAGGCACTGGTGATGCAGCTGGTGCTAGCCTCTGCAGAACATTTCTAGACATTCATTAATTTTAACACACTGCAAAATCTTCCCAATCAACACACATTACTGAAGGCATTTAGTTATTTTAAATAATTCTCACTTTAGCCGAAACTGAATGCAATTCCACTGTTCAAGGCCTCTGTACATCCCTACATCCCTACATCCCCGAAACAAACAAAACCTAAAATCAACAACAAAGGAAAAGGGAAGAAAATACCAGAAAATCTAAATATAACATTACTCAAAAATCCGTTCCTGATTCAAGGTGTAAACTGATAAAGGAAAATAACACGTGATAGAAAGATGCCCTACTCTCAGAAGGTTTTACTTTTAAGACAAGAATTTATAGGTTGGTGCTTTTTTTTCAGTTAGAAGCAGGTGCTCCCTTTTGTGTTAATGCCAGAAAAATTGCAGAATTTGGCACAAAAAGAACAGAAATACAGTCAAGGAGAAAATATGCCTTAATAAAGCATAAAAACTGTATTTCTAAGCCACGGAAGTTTTACTTATGGATTTGTTTGCTTTTCTTTTTTTTGGTGACCCTTCACCTGTTTTGCTTTATTATTCTTGCTCTTTAAACCCACTTCTGAGATAACTTGGAAATTAACTGCCCGCATGCCTGTGGATGTTTCACCTAGAGCCCTTGCATCTCGTGACATACAATTCCTCTAGGTGTTGCAGAGACCAATGTAAAAGTACCTGTTCAGGCTGCAAAGTGAAGAGGAAGATAGCACTGATTACTAGAGAGTCTGTCATGCTGTGTGTGCAAGCAATAAAAGGGAGAGAAGAGGGGTTTGAAAGGACACAGGCATTAGACTCATCTGCTTATCTCCAGTTTGCTCCCTATAACTCCCTTCTTTGTTAATCTGTTTGCCCATGTGTGTAGCAGGGAACATTTGTCTAAACTATTGACACCTATAGAAGTCATACACAACTGACTGTTACCAGCTGGGAGTTTTGGATTACAGTTCATCTAAAGACACTCTCCAAATGTCACTGGCTTGGGCTCACCCCATAGGCTGTGGGTACTGGGCTCTGGATGGTAGTAGCTGTATTCCTCATCACCAGTCAAGGCACAGGCAGACAAACAGGCAACTGCCCATCTCTGCTTCTTCTACCACATGCCCTTGACACTTCCTCAGATCTCAGTTTGCCCCATTTCCCACCTCCTCTATGCCCTGCTTTACCTGATGAACAGGTAAAAGGGTTTATTCCCTATACTCAGTTGACTCAGTGGTCTCCTTTATCTACCCTGATGATCTGGAAGGCCTCAGACGAGCCTTACAATCTCGTTGAGCGGGGGAACGTACATGACTTGTCTCATACCCTCTGTGGTTTGAATTCCCTGCCTGAACCCTGAAAGATACTGAAAGATGACATGAAGAAGCATCTCTAGGATAACAGTCTCATGAGGTTTAATAGCATGAGGTAACAGTTGTCAGTTCATATGCATTCATGTTGCAATCCATATTATTAGAGAACTAGTCTCAAGTTTTATTTTCATATCCTTCAAACCATTTGGTTTAAATGGATACTTGCTTTCCCCAAGTAAAAGGCAAGCTGAGGCTTGATTGTTAAGTCCTGCTCCTCTAGTAGGAATTATGAATCTTCACTCTCTTTTCTCCTGAACAAAACTGTTGCAATATCATTTATAGACTGAGGCTCTGAACAGAACTATGGCTAACAGCTAATATGTTCTCAACACCCCACACAATTGTGTCAGACCCCACAGGGATAAAATTTCCATTTTCTGATGCTTTTTGGAAGAACTGGGTTTTCTTTTGCCATAGAAATGACAAGCCTACCTTTACTGTTAGTCACTCTAACCATGAACTTTCTATAGACAACCATATTGTTCTGGAAACTGTACCAGCTCATCCTAGCTGTTCCCTAGCTCATCCTCTAAAATGCCGTAATACTTGTCAGAATGGTTGAAAACTTAATTTGGTGCTTTCTGTGGAAAACATCTACACTGACAGAATGAATGTACAGTCCTCTCCAAGCATACATTTTGTTTCCTTGTTTACAGCTCGCTGGCCTGGGTAGAGCCCAGATGGTTCTATTGAGCAATGTTCTAGTTCTCCTCTACCATTTGCATTAACAGCTGGACTCTCTGCCCTTTCCTACCTTATAGCTGAACGAGCCTAGGAAAATCTGGCAGTTTCCTTGACATGCAGCTAGGTTTTTTAATTCTTCATTACAGTTTAAAAATCCCTACTGGGGAATGAATTTTCTGATCATTCAAACTCAAGCAAGTCAAGGAGTCTGTTATATTAATGGCATCTTTCATTGCTTTAAAATTTAAATGGGATATGTGACACCACTTAAGAACAATGGAGAGGGACTAAGCCAAGGCAGTGAACAACACATGGCTATGCACAAAGCCCGGTTTCAATCCTGAGGTCTGTAACTTCCTACAGCTGAAACTACTGCCACAGCTGAAAATTTCAGTGCCTTAGAAAGAAAATACTTTTTCTTGTCCATAACTGACAGCATCTGCCCAATAAAAGAAATGACAAATTCTGGGGGTGTCTACTTTTGATCAGCATTCATTTTGCCATTATTGTGCTACAGCAGAGTTTGGGTAACTCCTTCAGGCATGCGAGAGAAATTATTTGGAGGGTTTCCTAATAAGAAAAAAGTTGGGGGACATTATTAGGAGACCTCTCCTCCCTCTAAACAAATGCTCTTGACAGCAGTAATTATGTCATTCAATAAGGTAAGTTGCATTAGTCAGAGACTAAACTATGGTCATAATGACTGTAATAAAGCAGTGAATGCCATCTGAAATGATTCATAGAAACTGCAATAATTTAAATTTCATCTAAATTGTGTAAACAGACAGTAGTAGCCAAAAAAAAATCTCAACCTTAACTTCAAAAGCATACACAGAAAAATCCCTGAACTATCAGTGGTTTTCTGCTGCACTAGAGACTGTGAGGAATCTGTCTATGCAATCTTAATTAATTTTGTTTGATTTTATGAACTCTATTTATTACTATGACCTTTGGTTTGCTTTAAAACTTTCTTTTTATGGTAGAAAAAGGCAGTATCTTTGAATCTGAAACAGAACATCAAAGACTGTCATCAAAGCGACAGGCTCTTCAAGAACAAAAAGAGACGACTCACAAACCACATCAGAGGGCTGAGCTGAGCAAGTGAAGGACTGGAAAGACACACTCTCCCCAAGGATGCTGAAAGGCATCCCAGCAATAGTTGTGATACAACAGGGAGGAGTTTGCTGTCATATACCATTTTTTGTACACATCTGTAAAATCTCTTCAGTTGTTTACAAGCAAAGCAACTGCAATTTTAAGAAGGGCTTTAGCAAAGCACACTAGTGTATGCCTTTTATTTGGTCAAAGAATTAAACCAAGGACCCTACTTCAGTAAGTTCTGAGGAGTTTGCTGTGGTGCCATGTCCAGCACTAATATCCAGAGCCAGGGAAGTGGTCTGTAGCCTTCCAGAAAGGGATCACCGGAAATCAACATAATTTTTCCCCTTGAAGGTGTGCCTTGCATGCCAAAACTAAATGTGATGTCTATCCTTACGCTCTTATATGGAATTCACAGTGCCCCAGTTGTTCTTTGGCAAAATAAGGTCATATTCCTTAATCATACCGCTTCATTGCAGAATGCTGTTTCTTGTCAGTAAGAATATGCTTTGCTTTCTATCAAAACTTCAAGCTTTTCATAGGCCAGCAGATGACTATCATTTTCAATCTTTGCTGGCCTGGGCTCAATTATAACCAACAATACAGTTCAGAAACTGTTCCAAGATCTCGCACCCATTCTGATTGCTCTGTCCCTCCTCTGCTGTTTCTATTTCAGCTTCTGCTTTTTTTTTTTTCCAAATACTTACTGATTTCCTTCTCTCCCCTTAGATGGCTGCCCAGATTTACTATACGTCTTCATCACAACACGAAAAAACCCCCCAAACCTAAACCAGACAAAATCTAACAGAAACAGTCACTGTTGATTCTGTAATTTCCTAAAATCTGAATTCATAACTCATCTGCCTTACCAAGCTTTTAATAAAACTTCATTGACACAAGTTTGAGGGGGAGAAAACTAAAAGGTAAATTTCTACTGAGCTGTATCAAGAGTTGCCACTTAAGGAATCTACAAGAACAGAGTTTGCTGGGAGAGTTCATAGGTTGTTATTTAGTCTTTGTTCAGACTCATGGACATGGGATATAGAAAAGCTCTCTCTCTTCTTTTATCTCTTATATTATACTTATGTTCATGTCCCCAGTTCTTGAATCTTGCCCACTTCCATTCTTCCTTTCTCTCCAGTGCCTACCTCTGGGCACTCCTAAAGGTCTCTGACATTTTCTTGTACCATAGAACAGAAGTTTGCTCATTTTTTTCTCCTTAATCTCTCTTTCCTTCAAGTAACTTGCCTCTTACAATGAAAATAATTGCCAGGTATAGTAGGGAGTTGAATACAGTCCTTGCAAATTTAATAAAATATTTCAAATGTGTCTTCCAAAAGCAAAAGTCCTTAGTGGTTGTAGGATGTACATCTCAACACTTCGAGTTCTCATCATAGAATCATAGAATGCATTGGGTTGAAAGGGACCTTCCAAGGTCATCTAGTCCAACCACCCTGCAGTCAGCAGGAATGTCTCTTACTAGATCAGGTTGTTCAGAGCCCCATCAAGCTTGGCCCTGAATGTCTCCAGGGATGGGGCCTCCACCACCTCTCTGGGAAACCTGTTCCAGTGTTCCACTACCCTCATAGTAAAGTTCTTCCTAATGTCTAACCTATATCTACTCTTCTCTAGTTTAAAACCATTGGCCCTTGTCCCATCACTACATGCCTTATAAACAGTCCCTCACCCGCTTTCTTGTAGGCCCCCTTCAGGTACTGGAAGGCCTCTATAAGGTTTCCTCAGAGTCTTCTCTTCTCCGGGCTGAATAACCCCAGCTCTCTCAGCCTGTAAGTGACATTACACTCAGTCTGCACTAACCAGTGCTGGTGATTCGCTAGACTGCAGTCTTCCTTTTAAGTCTGTACTGAGCCAATACTCCAATAGGGGTTTATTAAGGAGCACCCTGACGATGCAGGTCTAATCCTTTGATGGGGCCTACTATTGGGATGTGACCTCTTTTTGATAATTTAACACTCATAGCAATTTTTCTGAAAGCCTATTTTTCAGGCCTCTTAACCTGGATATCTTGAACAAATTCCAGCTCAGGGACAACGTGATGAAAACTCAAATCCCCAGATAGTTTCAGTGATAGAAATTAAGTTACTGTTCAGACTTCTTATTATTGATGAAGACTTTAAGCAGTAGTTGTCCTCTACATCAGAAGTATCACCTCTTGTGATTCCATCCTTTACCGAGCAGTCATTATGTATCTATTCTCTGCATCTTAGGGGTGTTATGAAAAATAATTATTGCAGTCATTGCGAAGGCACTGCAGATACTTGTGTAAGAGGTGCCATTTAAGTGTTAAGTATTATTGTGTTACTTGCAATGGTATTATCGTATTGCTTTTTTTCTTTTTTCAGTAGAGCATCCAGCTAGTTCCACACTAGTTTAAAAATACAGTTCACAGGCACCTAGAAAGGAATTCTTTCCATGGGCTGAGAAAACAGAGTGCTAAAATATTTTCATTTAAGAACCTGGCATATAAAATCATTACCACCTGACTGGCTAGGAAGCAACATTAAAAAAAGCTTGTCACATTTCCTATTTTGTATGCAATAAAAATAACTATAAATCGTATTTAGAAAATGGAGTTGTAAAATGCCTTTTGGAAAAAAATAAATAAATAAAGAGACCAGAGTTTGCTAGAATCTTTAAAGGAAACCAGTCTCCCAGAATGAGAATGAGTCATCTATAATCACACATCACATCTTCTAAGCAGTTCTTTGTCAGGTGTATATGTTTAATTTCCTGCTGGGTTTTTAATTCTGCCAGATAACATGGAGGAAAAAAGGGAAGATGTTTGAGTCATGAGAATTTTTTTTGTTGCTCTGCCATCCCTTCCTCTTCTCTAAAACTGTCATTTGGATGGCTCAAATTTTGGTCTGTTACAGTGCCAAACAGAGAGAACTAACATTTGCAGCAATAGATTCAGACTATTTATAGTACTTTTACTTTTCCTCTGCTGGAATTCTAACAGATTTTTTTTTTTTTTCAACTGTTGTCCTAAAATGCAACGGAACAAGTCTCCTGCATCAGGACTTCCGTGCAAGCCATACATCTGCTACGGCCTCTGGCCATTATAAATCTTCGAACCACAGTGCAACTGTGACAACTACAGACAAGTATGTGACTGCAGAAAGCTGGACACTTCTCTAGCTGTTAGAAAGGCATGTTGGAGATATAAGTTTGGAAGGGTTCTGGTGAATGTCTCTCCATAACAATCAACTAGGGAAAAACAAGGAAAGGTGAGATCTCTCCCATCCTCATGCTGAAGTAAAATGTATTTGTTAATAAGTGCCACCCACCTCTCAGACCTTTTGCATCTTTTACTTAAGAATAACAACCTCTCTAAAGAAAGAAACACATTTAGATATTTGTGTTGTTAATAAATCTTCATTTGGTCCTGAAAAGATTTATAATTGTCTCAACTGTTAGAAATGATTGACTGTATGAAGTGTTATCTTTCGACTACTCAAACCTGGACCATGACTGCAGTTTTCCATATCCCTTATCTGAACAGCAAGAGGTCAAACTGGAGCTACTGAAGTAGCCCTGAAGAAAGAGGTTTCCGTGTAACAACCTTCCCAATAACTTCAATTATGATCTGCAAATTGAGTTATTTCTGAACTATTTTGTTTTCTTTGCCCTTAATTTAAGTTTTATAGCTCCAAAAGGAATGTCTGGAATCTGGATCTCTCTCATACAATGCACAAATGAGAAAACATGCAGCAACCTGCATGGGTTTAAATCACTCCTAAGGCCTCTAGCTCCCCTCTACATACCTGAACAGGTGTCTCTCAAACATTAGGGTGTGTAATCTTCTAGTGTTAAGTAGGCTGCTATTTTTTCAAGCAGAAAGAGCTATTCTTTTCCCTCCCCCACACTGCCCTCCAAGAAATGTGGTTTTCTCAAGAGCAAAATGGAGACTCTATTTCAAGTCTCTATAAAAGCAGACACAGAGAATGAAAAAAAAAAATCAATATGAGCCCCTTTGGCAGCTGAAATTAGATGCTTCATAATGCTGTGCCAATCTCACTGAGCATCATGTACTTTACCTTCTGTGCTTTTTCACTTGCTTTTGTCCCTTTACTTGTGGGAACAAAATACAATCTTGGGGTTTTCTTTGGTCAACTTTACATACGCCTTTGGATTTTTTTATTAATAATAATAAAAAAGGTTACATCCCAGATCAGTGGTTGGTATCCCTTTTTAATGAAATGCTTTGATGTCAAGTGTTCCTAGTTCAATTATGTTGTCAGGGAGCATGTTTTGGTTATATCCTAAACAAACTAAACCAGTAGCTGTCATGAAAGCTCACTGCTAAGGAAGATGCACAGAGCAGACAGAACCATATGCGTGACAGACTGGCTGAGGGAACATGATTTTGAGGTGTTCCTGAATATATTAGCATTGTACTGGTGAAATCTTCCATAAGTATTACTGAATTTGAAGTGGCCATGTAAAAGTACTTCTGGATAGTCAGCTAGAAAAAGTGATGTCAAGCACAACTTCAGGAGCCTTTCTTTACTGAGCAGGTGGTGAACACTGGAGCAGGCTTCCTAGAGAAGTGGTCAACACCCAAAGCCTGTCATTGTTTAAGAGCCATTTGAACAATGTTCTTAATAGCATGCTTTAACTTTTGGTCAGCCCTGAAGTGGTCAGGCAGTTGGACTAGATCGTTGTTGTAGGTCCCTTCCAGCTGAAAAAGTTCTGTTCTTTTCTATTCTATTCTATTCTATTCTATTCTATTCTATTCAACTTTAGAATATGCCATTTAAAACATATGTAGCAATTCTTCAGAGATGCATGCAAAGTACAAGTTTTTCTAATGATAACCAGCTAAAGACAATACTACATAACATTCCTATGAGATAAGTGTGTTTCAGTGGTTATCTGTGTCCATTAATGACCTTTGCAATCCTGATTAAATCAAGAGGCCAAGTACTCCATCTTGTTCAATATGCTGCCTGACTGAAGCAGTGCAAAGCAGCAGGAGAAACACTCTGAGGAACATCTCAAGGCTTTTCTATCAGATAAACAAAAGGGGGTGCAAGGTCTGGGGAGAAGGGCAGTGAAACCCAGCTAAACCCTTCAGTAACAGAGCAGCTTCTGTGGGACAAGGCAGGGGAAAGTGGTTAAAGCTGGGCAGTCTACCCACTCCAATGTTAAAATGCAGAAAAAGTCTTTTTTTAGTGGAGTAAAATGTAACTATTTTATGTACAGAAACCCCTGATCATTGCCTTAATTTACTTCCTATTTTTTTCGTTTTCTTAAATAGAGAAAACAAATATTAGATTCAGAAAAGAAGGATGTGATGTTTCTTGTTGCTAGGTCTGCTGAAGTACAACCTATATAGAAGTTGATTGTGGTATGTTAGCATTTTTATTTGTTGATCTCAGCACATTGAACTATTTAATAACCTCTAAGTTTATTAACTGATGTTACCGACAGCAATACAAGCTGAATTTCCACCCCTGTATTTCACTCAATTATTGGGTGACATTGTTCTGAACTGCAGGCAAGGCAACAGGTGTACTCCCTGCATAGCCTGTACCCCTGCCAAGGGTTACAAAATGTTGAATTCTGCATCTGTGACCTTTCTGTAATGAAGAAGGTCATTTTAATGCTAGGACATCTGCACTAAACCATATGGTGAGCTAGAAATGGTGTGATCACCACTCAAAATCTGTTGCAGAAATATTATTCTGGTGCCACATGCCCTCTGGTATCTTTAGGCCGAGTCTTATTTATCACACACTAAAAGCATACTCATTCAAAGAAAAATGATCTGAAGTACTTAAAAAAAATACATACTTAAACAGTAATATTTGCTTCTGGATCTGAAGATCATCTCATGGACATTGCTCTCTTACATGCCCTCGCCTTTGGCTTGGGATGCACATTGCATTTGCTGCAATCCATCATAAGACCAGTGAAGCTAGGAGCTCTCACAAGTAATGAATTAATGAGGCTAATTAGAGAACTGTGGGTTACTTCTGCTTGTGTTTGCATGGCATTGTGATTTAAGCCCACAATATGGCCAAGGTGCCAGTCAGCTGCATGAGAAGAGCCCAAATGGTGGGCACTCAGAAGAGGAAAGTTGCTTCAATTGGTTCGTGTCCAGTACACTGAACATCGTATGAATGTGGAAGGAACTGGCCTAATTCTTAGATTTGTACATGAATGTCTATCTGTCTTCATACTTCTCTGCTTGGTGATGCAGTATAAGAAGCCCCCCTGCACAGATGGAGTTGTTTTTTAGATGAAGTGCGTGCTGGAAAAGGGATTCAAATCCCAAATAAAAAAATGCTTGTGTAAGAACACAGTCCAAAATAAGCAGGAGAGTCAGTTTGCTTGTTCTCAAAAGCTGCCCTACTATTGTTAAGCATATTAAGAGGATTAGAATCGGGATGTGCTGAACACATGTGAAACACCTGTGATAAATGCTCCGAAAATAACTCAGCAGCACAGAGCTCTTACTGGGTCACAAATTACTTGATTAAAGCTGGAAAAGCCAAGGTGGGTTTTGTTTTTCTTTATCAAAGCCATGATCATTTTTTTCTTCTGGCAAACAATGCTTTAATATTGAGTTTTAATGGGATTCTTATCATTCAGATGCAGAATACAACTTTTTAGTGATTGTCCTGCTTTTTTCTAACATTGTTATTCCACTATTGCTTTTGAGAAGCTTGATGAATGGATAAAATGAAAGAAAATGTGAAGTATTTCACAGAAATAAAGAAAGACAATTTCCAAGAGGATTCTTTGATTTCAGGAAAAGTTGCCTTTCTTTATAAAAAGACAGCTTTTGACTGATCTGCAAAGTTTCTCAGGTTAAGAGACTGACAGCTTTGTCTCATAGAGGAATGTAAACTTGGCTCTGAAATGGGCCAGCAAAGCTACCATACATTTTTTTTAAAGAATAGTTTTTTGAAAGAATCTTTTTGAAAGATAATGAAGGAGATTACAAACAAGCAACAAGGTGGGTTGCTTTCCTTTTCCCAAAAAGCTAATTTCCTTGAAGATAATTAATAATTAAGAGAAATTTGGACTTGAAGCACAAAAATGTGGCTTTCAGTATCATAATGAAAGCACAAACTGAAAGTCTTTAGAGGCATAGTTTAGAAACATGAATAATCAGCTAGCAAAACTTCTAATCTACTAATGAGATTCCCAGCAAACTCTCAAAGCTTTACCTCTTAACTAAGGACAAGGTTTTGTCCTGCAAGCTTGCACGTCTGGGGATAATACACGTACCTGCAGTCTTTCTACTTTTGATGTCTGCCCTTACAGCAGAGGCACGTGGAAATCAGCCTGAGCATTACCCAGACAGGCAGGGTTCAAAAACTGGATTTTAACAATTCTGCCTGAGCCTACAAAAAAACAAACTCCCTGTGGTTATTTTTTCAACTGAAAAATCCATCTAGAATACCCTGCAGCTGCAGCCCGACAGCCGTGGAAGGAAATGGGGAAGGTCGTTGCTTCCACCAGCTCCTTCCTTCGCAGAGTGCTTTTTCTCAGTAAACACTAATAATCTGCTGGCATCACATGTAGGCTTTTGGACAATAAGAGCATGCTGCGGGGAATCTGCACTTCGATATTTTCCCTGAACTCTAAGAGAATTCTCCCTGCACACCGGTTTAACTACAGGATTGTATTTTCAGCATCTGTGCAGTTAGTCTCCAGTGAAATATTGTGTTAGAGAGACCCACTAATTTATTTCTGCTCTTGCCAACTAACTGACTTGCTCTGAATATTAATATTAACAATCATGTTTGTATAAATGGGTCCATTAATTCAAATTTCATTTCCTTTTCAGTTGGTAATATATGTAAAGAACAATAACCAATGCAGCATAATTTTACCCATGGCTATTATAAGTGGGTACACAATATCATATTTATTTCCTTCTAAAAGCCTTGGTTTTAAATGAGCAAAGGATATTACAACAGCGTTAGCTTTTCTCCTTCCCTCAATGCATTGCAAAGATGTGGGAGGGTTGGAGAAGGAGAAGCCATTTAAACTCAAGCTGGAGTTTGACGTTATTTGGAGGGCCTGATCCAAAGTCTGATTCCTTCAAGAAAAACATTTCCTTTTACTTTATCAGAGTTCTGTATGGGCCCATAATGATCATTAACAAAGATGCTCCAGCTGACATAGAAAGAGAAAATATTAGAGAAACTGCGTTTTCACTTTGTCACAATAAAGTGTATTTAAATGAGTCATTATAGGAAAAGGAAGAAACATATTACAAAACGTGACTGAAAAAATACTTTGAATTTCAACACCAGAAAAGCCTTAGTTCTCAATCCAAATCTGTGCCAAGAAAAATTTGTAAACATTCTTTTATGTATTAAATTAGGATTATTTTTCAGATTAGGAGCACAGAAGTAGGTCAACTGCTGGCTTCAATCATACTTCAGTGTTAGACCGTGCAGCAGGAAAGGCAATCAAGAAAGTTAAATCTACCTTTGAGAAACTCAAGCCATAAGACTTAAGGAAACAAGACGGAGTTATACTAGCTCTTCAGTTTACAACAGGAAAGACCCAGAATAATGAGGAAAAAGACAATTGGATGCTTTGTTACAGACAAAATACTAAGAGGATCAGATGATCTTGTATCTATAGGAAAAAAGGGGGGCTACTGGAGAATTCCTGGTGGTATGACTAGCCTACAGGGTCATATAGGTTCCCTCATAGAAAACCCCAAGAAAAAGCACTTTAGTCCAACATCAACAATGTCATCTTACATGGTCAATACCTGTAAGCCAAACTCAGCACTTACATTCCATTGTAGCTGCTCCTAGGAATCTGAACTATAAATTGTTTTTTTCAATTGGATTTGCTAAATACTGTCTATATTTTTAGAACTTTCCCAAGATGGGCAAAACCCACGGGTTTCTAAAAAGAAGTTTTACTCTTTTCTCTGGGAAGCATTTTCGCTATCTCCTACCAAGTCTGTCCTAAGATCTTCTTACCAAAATGGGATAAAGCATCACAAAGTGTCCATCAAAAGAAATTTCCCAGTAGAGTAAGCATCTTCAAACAACTGTGCTGGCCTCAGTGAGTGGAAATATGCAGTGCCACAAAGAGATCCCTCTGGCACCTACTCTGGAAAGAAGCATTGCAAAGATACCAGAAATGAGCTGATTGCTTTCCAGAGCAATCTACATATTTTAACTTTCCATATTGTTTAGTGGTGGTTTACTAGATTATTACTGAGGGACAGCTGTCATGTAGGTCATAGCCCAACAGAAAATTTGGTGGTCAGTACCAAAATAGGATAATCTTTCAAGTTGTCCTGGGCTTCTTTCCCTTTGGACTAATCACTCTGAGAAATGATACTTGAACATTGACTCTTAATGAAGTAAGTGCACTGGATGGGAGCTGGGAGCATCTTGAATTTAAAAAATTGGGATAAATACTTGCCATGGTTGCATGGTATAAAGTCCTGGGTGTAGGAGTTCCTGGACCATCTGTAGTAATGCCCCATGAAACTGGGCAAGAAAAACAGAAATAAAACAGGTCTTACATATCTGCCCTATGGAATATTCTTTCCTTCCCACAAATGAGTCAGCCTCTTTAAACCAGAGCAAGCTACACTAATCAAGCTCCTGATAAATTTTAGAAGCAGTAGGAGTACTCCTGCACAACCTCCCAACAACCTGTCTCCAGTCTGCAGTATGTCAAAAGAAAAAACAACTTCTCCTCTTCTCTGTTCCCCATTTCTGTTTCCCTTCAACCAAATTATGCATCCAGGGAAAAATTTCTATGCAGCTTTTCTTTCTGCTTCACCTTTAAAAATTTTTTTTCCTCTCCTCCCTACTTCACCTTCCTTTTCAGTATCCCTTCATAATAATTCTTGTTGGAAACACCCTCTGCATTTTGATTTAACTTCCAGAATCAAAACCCCACTCTGAATAAAATCTCTTTAGCATAAAGTTGGCAGACTTTCTCCCTTGCTGATAACAGGCATTCGGGTGTGTTGCCAGCAGTTACTTTGATAATAGTCACGCAATCTTACTGACAGTTAAGGTAGGCTTCCCTGTTAGGCTAGTAATTAGGCCTTCAAAATGTCCTAATCTGGTCCAAGTTGAATATTCTGGATAGTAATTGTGAATAAATAAATCAAAAACTAAAGTTAATGCAAATTGACAATATCTGGATGAAATGCAGTCTTGATCCAAGTGTCATTCTGCTCCCCAGTAGGGGTCACGGAAGGCTAGGATGGTTCATCCTTGCAAGTGCTGAGGGATGGCCCCCTCTGGCTCATCCAGCAAAATCAATGCAGTTGCTCAGCAGCTGAATCAGATATTCTTCACATGAGTAAAGAAAGCAAAATCTATCATTGTGCAAGACAGAGTGAGATCTTTCTGACACACGATGTGCCACCGTGGTGGTTCGTGTTTATTAGTAGTCTTGATGAACGCTGCAATTGAAATGGCTGAAATAAACCTTATCCTCCAGCTCCATAGTAATTGATGGCAGAAAGACAAAACCAGGAGCAAGAGAGCTCCCAGTTATGCCCAGCTGTGGAAGAGGACCTGCAACAAATTTCCGCTTACTCAAACCAGGAAAATCAGAAAGGGGGCGTCTGCTATTGCCCCTTGGTCCTTATAGTATGCATATTTACAATACATGCCACTGAATCAAAATAAATGCTCCTTATAGGTTTACTTTCCTCGGAAGGATTTGAAGAGTAAAGTGTCTGCCAGTTCTTGAGGTGCACAGTCTTCCTGCCTCAGGTGTCTCTGAGTCAGCTCTGTTTTCAAAAATACTGATTTGTCAGGAGACAGACATTTAACCAAGTTCTGCCAGCTAAGCTGTAAAACACAGCTGCCCTTTTTGACCTAAGCAGTTAGACAGAGGATTTTGGTTCAAAGGAAAGTCTAAGATTAGACAGGCATATTTCCTATGCAATCTGTATAGTTCTGACTAAGGTTCCCTGGCCACAAAAAGGATAAAACTTGGGCATAAGAAAGTTCACAGCCCCTTTGTATTTAGTCCTTGCTTCTTGCATTTCCCTACAAAATCCTCAACCATATGCCTCTACCACATGTGCCCTGCAAGTGTCCGAGGTATGGCTGTATCTCAGAAGGTGTTGTACCACCTTGATCTTGAGTAGAAGACACCAAAGGTTATTATTTTTTTTCTTACATTGTCTATTAATAATGAAAGATATGTAATATTAATGTCAGGGTGATTTAATCCAACCATAGCAACAAGTTTTGCTACTATCTTCCAATTTAATACATTGCAAATAAGAGGGAGATTCTATTTCAAGTTGTGTCAAACATAATTTTCAGTAGACATATCAAGGAAATCATAAAAAGGAGTTAAAAACTCTTCTATATATAGAGAAAAAGACTGCTCTGGGTTTTTTAATTTCAGATACAATGTCTCTGTTTTCAGTAAACTTTACATATTTCACTTTAAAATGAAAAATATGTTCTAGCCATGGAAAAATCATCAGTTTGGCAGCAAACTTATTTTATAAGATGGAAGAATCTTTACTCTGAAGCAGCAGAAATATTGTTATTATTTTGTGTTGGTTTTCTTTTGAACTGAACAATCTGGTTATTTAAAAAATAAACCAGGATTATATTTCAGCCTGCCATATTCTGCAGGCAAAAAATATCAGAATTGCAAAGTGCTGTAATCACTGGAAATGGGAAAGTGGAGTTGATAAGCTTGGTTTCCCATATAATCATTTCAGGTGAGTTGGTGACAGCTGAAATCAAATTCTGGGGATGAGCAGATGTGTCTTTAAATAGCTGAGGTGGCTGAGTTCCTCATCCCTCTTCTCTGTGTATGCAGATTCAAGGGAAAAAAAAAAAAAGATATTTTAGGTTCTTGATAACATAGCTTTTAAACCAAACTGTCTTTTTCATCTTGGCTAATGTGTTTGAGAAAATAATGTAAAATCCAGACCCCATTTTGAAGGACAGCTTCTTCCCCTCTGTTTCAAATACTCTCTCTATTGCTTTTTATTTACAAATGTGTTTATTTGTTGGACTATGTGTGTGTTGGAGTGATAAGGAGGTCCTGGACTTGTCAGTAGACTAAAGGGCTGTGTGGTCCCACTAGGAAAGAAAAAAAATATTATTGCTTAGGGGTTTGATTTTAAGATTTTTAGTTTAGAGTTTTTCAGATTTTTTCCAAAAGCTTCTCTACAGCTATCAAAGAAGAGAAATTCCCACTGTGGCATAGCCAAGAGCACACAATTTATGTTTGATGATAAGTCTTCATTTTAGTTAGGATGAGTTAGTAATTTCTGAGGGCACAGAAAAGGTGGCCATGAAGGTGAGGTGTTGGAAATCATGACTCTGGGCATGACAGGAATCTTGGGTGAGGACAGGGGGAATTAGAGAAACCTGAAAAAGGAAAATAAACATTTTCCTTCTGAAAAAGTGGGCGGGGTTTTAGGTAGAAAAGCAAGGGGAATAAAAGGATAATGGAGAGCTTGAGGACAGAATCTGTCACCCAAGCACCATTAGCAATGCAGTAGCTGCTCTGAACTAAATCTGCATTTCTCTTATCCTATTAACTGAGAAGGCCAGGTTATATTTACCACTTGCTCCAATTAAAGAGCAGCACAGAGCAGCACCACCTCTAGAAGCCTTTGCTGCAGAATCTCCATGTGGTTTCTGCTGTCCCCCCCTCCTTCCTCCCTGCCCACCTATGACCTGGGCAACTCCCTCATTCCCCTCTGCCATGGGCCCTTGCTCCCGGTGGGCTTGGCAGGGGAAGGGCATTGCACATCCAAGCTCTGCTTGCATTTAACCTTTCCTCACCAGCTCTGTGACCACGAGGACAGGAAAGGTGGAAAAAAAACCTTTCCTCACTGAATTGTAAAACACAAAATGGGTGGCCAGAGGAGAGGGTCAGAGGGTTATCTTTAAAAGTATTCTTTTGTCACCTGTGATTTAGGATCTTCGAGAAGTAGCAGAAATTTCTGGAGAAGGCTCGACACACACAAATATCTCCAGTGAAGGAAAGGAATAAGATGCAAACAGTGTCACAAAGCCCCTTTCTGTTTCTTGCCTGCCAGCCAGCCACAGAAAGAAAACTGCAAGAAGAGTAAAGATTCCCAAAAAAGTTCATATCCTGCCAGCCTGGAAGGATCTTTCTCATAATTTCCAAAATAGAAGAGAACATGCTAGACCATTCAGTTGGATTTTCAATTGCTAAAAAGTTTCTTTTTCTGTGACAACAGGGCTGATTCTCCTGGGTCCTCTGGAGGGGCTGAGAGCTCCTTGCTCCTTCTTCAGTGTGCCACTGGAGCTGGCAGCCATCTACACACACCAGGTTTCCTTAATTCTGTTACATCCTTTATTTTATGTCTAGAATTAATTAATTAGCATTGAAGGCTGCCCACTAAAGGTGTATTATCAGGCCTAAGTAGGGGCAGCCCAGAGTGGGATAATTGACCTCAATTCTTACTCAGGTATTTGAAAGGACCATGCAAATGTGCAGAGTAAGCCACAGCAGGATAAAGCGCGTATCTTGCCCTGCAGGCCAGTGCAAGATTTAACACCCTAATGAAGTATCTGCAGTCCTACTCAGTGCTTACCCTGCTGAGGACCGCAAGGGTTGTCTGGTAAGGAAAATGGAAGAAGGATTAGGCCTGGTGCCAAAGGCTAGTGAACCAAGATTAGCACACACGGTCTTCTTTTGCAGCTCCTTTAAAAACCAAACCGGCTGCCTCACTTGTTTCTTCCCTAGTCCACCTAGAGGATATTAGAAACTGCTCATTTAAAGTAAAGTTCAGTAAAAATTCCAACGTGCATTCACAGACCCTTTGTTATGAATGGGCTGTGATCTGGTGGGTGCCTCTGACAGAATATGGCTGCTATGTCAGACTTGGACAAGCAAGCCTGTCCTGATTACCCTAGTCTTGTTACATGAGAATTTGTAGCGTATTTCCCCTGAAACAAAGAAACATGTCAGGTAAGCCAGCCAGAGACCTGCACATATTTCTCTCCTGGAGCTACTGAGCGTTATTATCTTGGAAGGCAGCACTGCCATCTGCGGGATGGAAAAACAATATTTCAGTCACAGTTCAACTACTGGGTTGGGGGGGGTTGTGGGGGGTGTGGAAACATGGAAAAATAAATAGAAGCCTACAGTAGCTCACAATGATTTTCTTACAGTATACATGAATCAACAATCCCCTCTTGGATTATTGGTCTCAAATTGGGTAACATTATTTTTCACTTTAATACAAAGGTTCTACCCTTGCAGAAGCGTAAGTGGGGTCTTGCCTTTTAAATGTTTATATCATTTAACGACTGGCTACACGGTGCAAACCCTCTGTAATGAATTCCCTGTAATTCCTTGAATCACAGTATTATTCCCTTTTTGCTCACTTACACCAGTAAACAAGGGCAGAAGCGATTTGCTGAGCCCAGCTAATAAACTGTTCTGGGGGCCAGTCTGCAGCCTTTGAAATTCATAACAAATAATAATGCAGACATTACCATACCCATATCTTTTGGCTTCCTACTAAGCCTGCTGTCATATTCTTTACACACAGCATTTATTCTGAAATGTGTGTCTTATTCCTGGGAAAACCACTGTCCTTTCCTCCCTCTCATCTAGGCCTGTCAGGATTTCCTTCTGTTTCCCTAATAGAGAAATTGCTGCACATACTTACATAGCTAATTATTTCTCTGATTTAGCCTAAAGTCCTTGTAGAATATAGAGCTAGTAGTCTTAAAAAACAACCCACAACCTTAAAAACACACACAAAAAACCCCATCAAAAGCCAGTAATGTAATTTATCAACATTTATGATATGCTGGCATGTAGCCAGCTGCTTCTGATGTCCTAAATTGCCTGTATGTTTTCTGCACAGACGTGTTCATACTGATTCAGAGTGTGATGTCACAAGGACCATAAGCAAACCTAAGACAATACAGAGGCCAGAAGCGTGATTCCTGCTGTGCCCTTAGCCCTGTGGTTCCATGCTTTCATTGTGTTGACTGAGCCAAGCAAATTTACCTTGCTGAAAACTCGATGGGGTTTTTTGTTGTTTTGTTGGGTTTTTTTTAAATTTTCCCAAATACAGGTTAGTCTCCAGCCCAATCTCCTCTCTGCTAACAATTGCACATGCAAAAGCTGAGATCTTGCAGTTAAAATTGCTGTCTTGAGAGGAGGTAAAAGATATGTATCTGCTTACAATGAGCATGAAACTGCATCCTTCCATATGCAGTTTACAAATCTAATAATTGATTTGCATTTGAGGTAGTATATTTCAGTCCAGAAGATTATTGCATTAAAATTCTGATAGTCCGTGAGTTTTCTAAAAGAACTAACCTATATTTTTGTCTGTAAAACACACAGAAGGGCCCTCTATCCAAAAACCATAAAACTGAACAAGTCTCTTAAGACTGAGTGCAGAGATTTTTATGTAGATTCTTATATAAATAGATTATGCAAGCACACTTAAATGGATTACCCCAAACAATACTAGTTGAACTGACTCACCACTTATTTTTTATTTGCCGTTTAACTGCAAATGACTGTTCTCTGCATGAAGCCACCTTCTTTTTATACCATTTACTATTTTAGTAAGCCCATTTCTCCTACCTCTGCTGAAAGGATTCTCCTGCAGTAGATAGAAAGCATTTTTAATTCTGTCTTTTAAACCTCCATTTTTACACAATTTTCATGAAGCAAAGCTTCATAATAGATGCCAAAGGCCCTCTTATGCAGATATTCTTGAAATACATCTGTCATCAGACAGGCATTACTTACCCACAGGACAGGAGAGCTTTGGTGCAGCGTTTCTGCTCTCAAGGTATTTGGCAGTTTTCTTAAGAATGAAGTGACCAGAGGGTGGCTCTTGAGCCATGTGCAATTCAAGTGTGACTCCACAGCACAGCTGGGTCCCACTGTTCCAGCTGTGGCAGTCTCCAAGCCTTCGGGTGCCAGGAGAAACTTTGCAGGAGGGACAGCTACGGTCTGCCCTTGCAGATGAAATCCACCCTGCAAGATGACTAGGAGCAACTGCCTGTCCTCTTTCTCATCTCCTCTGTAAGAGTGGAAGGGGGTTTGTTGATTGGGGTCATGTGAAGATTTTAGAACCTGAAATTAAGGCTGGCCACCCTTGGTCCATAGCATCTTGAAGCAAATTATTGGATATTTGTCATACCACAGATAACTGCTGCTACTGATAGCTGCCAGAATTTTGTGTACTTTAATGAGCACCAAATTTTCCTCTAAAGTAAGACATTAAAAATGTTGCATTTATACTGAACAACAAAAAATACCTTTTTGGCCTTCTAGAAAACTATTTTAGGAGTAAACACTAAATGTACTTGATAAGGTCCTCAAGAGGTTTTTTGATACCAAGTTTTGTGTCAAGCCAACGACATTCCCTTTCAGCTACAATAAAACAAGCTTTGGCCACTTTACACAGAAACCAGTGTGTTGAGCATTAAGACTGCATAGCATCCTATCATCTCAGGTCAGTTTAATGGCTTTTTCTTCTGAAAGTCTCAAAGCACTTATGAACCCAAGAAGATGCAAGTGATGCATTCAAAGCTGCCCAGGGGTTTTGGACACCCAAATCTCATTAATTATAATGGAAAAACGGGCTTTCAACCCCCCGAGGCAAGTCTGAAAACCTCAGCCAGATGGTATTGTTATTAAAGCACAGAACTGGGAGTTGAGAGCTGCTGTGAAAAGCTTCACAAAGAAAACAGTGCTGTGCACAAGAACAATTAACATTACTGGATTTACAAAAAAAAAAAAAATACAGGTGTGTGGATACATAATTCAATATCACTTGTTCTACACTTAGCAAAAGCCTAAGAACATCGATGTGCAAATCCTTACAGTATTTAGTTTTCTTGTGTCCTGTTACATCTCTCTAAGCTAAATCCTTCCTGTCTGCTGAAATTATTTTGCTACTGCAGTAGCATCTATGGAAGTGGCTGATATATGTCTAGGTTTTATATTCACACTTTAACACAAGCCTAATAATCACTATCTACCAAATAGAAAGAGACTATATATTTTTTATTTCTGGTATTTTAATTTATTGTTTCAAACCAATGAGTGCAAATTTTGAAAGGTCCATGCTAGAATCACTTCAGGATGGACTCTAAGGCAATGTGTATGAAGGCTTTTAACAGCTGAGGAGAAGAAATGAGAAAATGAAAAATCCAAGCCACCTTAGATAATTATAAGTGGATGCATCAACTACCTATTCAGTAAACCACAACAATCTCATGTTCTCTGCTTTGTGGGCATTGGGGAATAAAAAGGAATAGAAATGCTGCGTATGTGAATTGTATGTGAAAAAGCTAGGCAAGGAGGAACTTAGCGCTTGCTTTCAAATCTAGGTTTTCCTTTAAAATACACGGGTATTCCACAAAATATTGTGGAGTGACCAGCCAGAGACAGATGGAACCACGTCATAATCAGCACTGGAAGTACTGCTTGCTGTAAACACAGACATTACATTTGCCTGTGACAGCATTCATTTTCATTTGACAACATTCTGGTCCTTTAACTGGAATAAAAGCTTGCAGACACTCAGTGACAGCACAGCTCTTGAGACACCATAATTTTGCAGAGTGGAAGGGCATTTCCTGCTGGAGATCAGGAACAAACTCTGGGAGCATCAGGGGTCGTGTCATTCATATTCCATACAACTGTTGCTTCCTTATAACCCCTATAAAATAATAATTCAAGTTATGTCTCAAGGATTTGTTAGACGTCTACTTCCTTATCACATTACAGCATAGAACCTCTTGTATTTTCTCCATTTCTCCATATTACAGGATATTACTGGACTCTCAAAAAATCACAGCCAGAGGAAGCTATTTATCTGAAGGAAAATTTAGGCATTACATTTCAGAAAACCTTCATTTTGACTTTGGGTCAAAGCATTGACAATCTACTAGTTCTGTTCATCCTCCACATGCTCCCGTCCTTCACTTTTGCATCTGATTCCCAGCCTTGGCAGACAGCATCTTCTCCAGAGAAGTATCCACCTGAAGAAGTGAGAGAGGAAGGAAGTAGGACTTTTGGTTCTGTCCTGAGAGTGGTGAGGAAAAGGACGGAGAGTGGAGAACAGTAGGCTGTTTAGAGAAGCATCAGCATCTGATTGGCCACTGATAACTGTCAGGGTCAGAATATGGGTTTTGACCTGACCCTCTACAGCTCCTCTTTTGTCATTTACTATTGTACCAAGATCCGCATACTTGTACTGGTATGAGCAAAGAGGATGAACCTATGTACCTGTTTACTTCCACCCTGGGTCTTTAAAGAATTCAGAGATGTCAGTCCTCTGGGTAGTATGGGACTTAATCAAAACAGGAAAAGGAGGGGTAGTTCCTGAGAAACAAGGAAACAAGTGCAAGTGTTTTCATATTAAAGATTTATTGAGGGTTACCCTGTCCCAGGAAATAAGACAGCGGGGCCATGAAAGGAACCAGCCCTGCAAACTGTTCAGACCAAGCAAGACTCAAGAGCTGATGAGGCCACACTAGTGGTGACCCAAAATCTGGCCAGTGGGGCATGTGCAACTGATATCAGTGGGATACCATGTGGAAGGAAATATTACAGCTTCTCCGTCTAGTTTTTTAATGTGTTTGTTTTTTTTTTTTAAACCAAAAGTTTTCTCATCCACACATTTATAAATTCTATGTTATTTTCTCTTAAGATACCATATAAAATAGACGGGATGTTCCACACAAACAGGTTTATAATGGACACACTGGTGCTGCCTGAGCTGTGTCAGGGAGTAGCTATATAGAGGAAAAAAATTCAACTCACAGAGGTAAAAAAGTCCTCCACCTTTGCCTTATCTTGAAAGGCAGCAAGAGAAACCTTTTTCCCCCTTCTCATACACAGTGTTGCCAGAGGCCATTCTTCTAGTCACACTGCAGGGGAAGAGCCTGGAGGAGCCATCACATGTCCCAGCCTGTCCTTTATAATATGTATCCTTTTAAGGAGGTAGCTTTAGTTGAAAATGTGTCTGCTTGAGAAAGAACAAGGGTCATGAACTTGCTCCACGGTGGGAGCTTGCAGGAAAGAACTGGCCTATCTTTGCTAAAATACCTTCCTTTGCAAGCCGGATGCCATCTCTGCAGAGTTCGGTCCTGCTTACATGCACATCATCCCTCCACCTCCTGCTCCCAGTGGCTCAATTGCTTTGCAGCTGGTCCAGCAGAAGTAAATCCAAACAGGATACCTCTTAAAGACAGCTTTTCAATGAAGGTGAGACAAGGCATGAGGCAGGGCACAAACTCTGCACGCAGGGATGCCAATCATCTTAGGTGCACAGCCAGGTCAGTTTGTCCCAGCCACTTTGGAAAGTGAGGGCTCTTGCAGAAGCCCATGCTACAATAACTATTTGTAAAACTGTCCTAGTTTATACTCTCCTAGTAATTTTCAGTTGCTTTATGGCATTTTGCCCAAACAAAGAATAATCCAACACACAAGGCTGCAAATCATAAACTAAGGATTAAGCCTTCCTTACACTGTGAAGTTTACAAAAGCAGTGGAAGAAAAGAAGAATAAAATTCATGGTCCCATTACCAAATCTAGTGTTAATTGCACTAGCTACAGCAAAGCTTAAACTTGAGGCAAATAGAGCCTCAGCAAAAGCATTTAGTCCTCCGCTGGATTGGCCTCTTCCTTTTTGTTAAGTAAGTTGACCTATCCCATTTAAAATAACTTAAGCCCTAACCTAACTAAAGAAGGCATTTAGACACTTTCATCCTGAAACTGAAATGATGCCTTTTTTCCAAAACCTAACCATTTTCAGACCCTGAAGTGGACAACTCTGCCTCATTATGTGGGTACTACTAGAGCCCCACCATTGTAGCAAATGGACTCACATGCAACAGACCTGCCTGCATGAGGCTCCTCAAATGGCCACCAAAAGCAGCAAGAGGATTAGTGACACCTCATTTCTCCTGGCCACTACAATCAGCTAGGGACTCAGAAAGGACAGCTTTATTCTTTTGAGGTCTAAGTTGTGTGGGGCAAATTGATTCTTTTACCCTAAATCTTTCTCCAGTGGTAGGAGATGAGCTGATTTCCTCCAGATCCCCAGGAGTGTCATAACAGGTTGTCCACTGTTCCATTACACTGCTCCTGATACCTCTCACTGATGGCAGAGGCAGCCCCATTTACCTGTTTTTTGTTTGCTTGTTGGTTTTTTTTTTTTCTGACAGAGAAACCACAAGAAATATAAGTCAATTGCTCTCCTTTGGAGGGTAGCAGCAGGAAGATAAGAACATTGCTGCCGAATTACAGCTATCCTAAAAAAATTTATTGTCTCTCTGGGCTAATCCTGGAGGGTCAGCTTGTCAAATGGTGTAAATCAGCACAGTCTCAATTTTACCTAAGCTTCTAAAGAAAGGGTTTCACTGCTGCTCTGAGCAGATGCCTGACCTCTATCATGTGCATATTTCCATATATCACTCTAATAAAACATTGCAAATCAAGAGCACAGTATAAATGTTGATGATGAAAAGCTTCATGTAAACAGCATGACTGGAAACATGGCATCCACTCTGCTCAATGAAAAGCGAACGTGATGTATCCAGCATAACCCAAAGTTACTGTGAAGAGCAAACGCATTTGTAATTCATCTATTGGAACAGCAACAAAAGTAAATTAGCTGACCGTTACCATCTGAGAAAAAGGATAGAAGCATTTCTGTTGGAAGTAAAGTTCATATGAGATTTACCTCATATTCTGCTTATTCACTTCTATTGTCTGAATCTGAAAGGTCCTTGTTCAACAGTGACTTCAAGTGCACTTATAGACTTCGCTAAAGCAAACAGAACTCATAAAGCCTTTGGGTTGCTGATTTGTAACCCAGTAAGGCAGTGTTTCCATTTTAAAATTCAGTAGTTATGTGTACCCTGGCCTTTAAGAGCCCCCTCTACTTGCCTCTCAAGATGAGGTGCAGTCAGTCCAGACTGTGAATTTGTCCCCTTTGAAGCATTTGACACCCTAGATGCTAGAGAGCATCTCGGGTTTAGTATACCATGAGCTGATTCTGATGTTGCCAGAGACTCCCACAGAGCCTGTGCAGAGACAATTGCACTCACTGAGGGCTGAGAGAGAGAGAGAGAGTAGGCAAAGCTGCCCTTAGTGATACCCACTGAGGGCTGCGCAGGCAAAACCAGCTTCAGAACAGACCCCTCTTGAAAAGGGCTGGACCATAATAATTTAATCCTAAATTAAGAAAGCAGCGATCAAATTAAATAAAGACATGATGCTAGTTAACCAGATCTGTGATTGGTTAAAAATTCAAGGCCGGAATTTTCCCCCTGTAGTTTTGCAATCTAATTTGAAAGACATTTATTCCCTCCCTGCTCCACTTCACCCAACCGTGACGATCATCAAACAGAAGTTGTTCAGCCTCATTGCATGAGATGAGCTGTCTAGCTCACAAGCAGGCAAGCCCTCTCCTCCTCTCTAAACTCTTTTGAAACTGAGCTATTGATCACCCTTTTTTATTATGATAGCTTAAAGGTGTAGAACAGTAAAACAGTAGTATGGAGCTGTAGCAATCTCCTGGTGACTTTGTCATGGGGTGAAGTAAACAACAGGGGATGGGGAGACACAAATTTTGAAATGCAGATTAATCACAGTTGTTATTCTAACAGAAAATGTCCATCTGTGCTTGTACCTAGTTCTCATTTTATGTCACTGTTGTTATTACTCCCTTCAGCTAGGAAAGGAGGAGTCCTGGGTTTTGATTCAGGCCTCTAATGAGGGAACAGAAACCTGCTGAAAAGAGCAGAAGGTACCCATATGGGTGAGAGCAGTAGCCAGACAGACAGTGGTGTAAATTAAACTGCTACATCTAACCCTTCAAGGAAAAGTGGGTCTGGGAAGGCTCCTAGGATACTATTGCAAGGAGCAACACTAACCACTGATTTAGAATGTAAAAATTAATGTTGCAGTGATAAATAACACCTGGTGGAAGAGAAGGAGGTGTGCCAAATGATAACCTCTCTTTAGGAAATAAAGAAATCTAAGTGAAGGTGCTCATATGACCTGTATTAATGATGTAATGACACATGAGGTAAAAGAAAGTATAACAAGGACAAAGCAGATTTTCGTTTGTCACAATCACTTCAGAGAATGATAGTAAGAACCCTGCACTGAGGCAGTTTTTCTTCCTGGGAGAAACTGTTACAGACTCCTAGAGGGACATCTGGAGGGCACGGAGGCGAAAGCATCAGATCTGAGGTAGAAGTAAGGTACCTGTACTAATTCTGTGATGATGAGTTGCAAACAAGGCAAAAAAAGACAAACATGACATAAGATCTCACATCAACAAGATGGTGTTCTGGTCCTCAAGGAGTGCTCCAGTATCTCTAGAACTAAAGACATATATATAAAAAAAAAAGATGTAAGAAAATTACAACCTATAATTTGCACAGACACAGAAACCCGGGAAGATATCCTTGTAAAAAAAGCAGGACAGAATTATGTTATCTAATTTTTCTGTATGCTTCACATACACATTCTTACCAGGACCCCATCTGCAAGACAGACATTTTTATTTCTGTATGTTCAAGATACCTGATTCACAATGGAAAAGTTGCAGATTGAGCAGATGCAGTATACTTTTCCTAGACTGGCAGAGGCATAGAAAACTCGAGCTATTGGAACAGAGTAGCAGAACTTGGCTTGTTAAGCTAAAGTATATGAAAGATGAGGGTGGATAAGACTCCTATCTATTAATACATAGGGTGGGGGAAGAAAGAATAAATGTAGAGACACAGGAACATTTTAAACTCAAAAGCAGTACCAGCACAAGAATAAATTAGTATAAAGCGGTCATGAATACTTTTAGGCTGGAGACTAGAAAAGGTTTCTAACTATAACAGGAGTGAAGGAGCTTTATAATAAGAAAAAAAGAAAGATGTCAGATATCTTTTAAACAGTATTTAAGACAGAGCTTAAAAGCTATTGTTTAATGAATGGACCTGAACATGGCAGTGATGAGAGGAGAATAAACTCAATGTGAAAGATTCCTTCTAGTTCACTTTTTGCCATAAAAATCCCTTTGATATTTTCTAGAGGCCTACTCCTTTATAATATGTATCCTTTTTCTTTAATTGTCACCTGTAAGTTATTTTCTAAATTACAATAATAGGAACTAAAGGACAATCATTAAAATGCAAATATCATGCTAATACTCACCTTTCTCTCGTGTTTTTTCATTTGCCACAGCTCACAACTGGTGTATGTGACACCAAAGACAGAGATCTAATGAGCATCTATGAAAGATCCAACAGTTTTATTTGCTTAGTATTTGCTGGATAGTAACACAGAGTTCCAGAGGGAGAAAAATTACATTGTTTGATGAAGAATGGATAGAACTTGATTTCAAGATGTGTGGGATCATTGCCTTGTTGTAGGGATCATTGTCCCTGGAGAAGTGATAAATAGGAATCAAAGTACTCCTTTCTTCTTCTTTTTTTTTTTTTTTTTTTTTCTCTCCCCCCCACCTCCTTTTTCCTTTATGAATTGAAGCATAGGATACCGCATGGAACCTTACAGTAACAAAAAACTCTCTTGCTTGCTTTTACTGCTCTGATGGACCAATGTCTCATATTGCTAGGATAAAACCAGGTGGTGGTTTGCCATTAGTACTTCATACTTTACTGATGTAACTATTAACTTACGCATCCACAACACACACAAAAAGACATTAGCCAACTTCTAGATGTCCCTCCCCATCCTTTGGCTTGGCACTGGTTTTCAAGTATGAAGCATCTGTTGTAGGAAAGCACTTTTAGGAGGAATGTCCTCTTGATATGCCCAGGCTGTTTAATGCAATCCTCTCTTCATCTAACAGAGGACAATACAGAGTCTTTCAGGGAGACAGCATATACATCTGGGCATAACATGCAAACCTCTGACAGCCATTGCAAATTTATATATGCTCTGCCACCTAAAAGAAATTGTTTTTTTAGCTTTTCTCTAAGTGTAGAGTCTACCAAGACCTAATGGAGCACTGTTGATTTCAAACAGAAATTATATGCTTAAGTACCACTGAAATCCAGTTAATGTCTCTAATTTTTTTTAGAAAGCCAACTGTCTTAACCTATTCTGCAGATTCAAGTAATTGCTTTATATAGCACATTACACAACTATATGGGCAAAACTGCAATACTCTCTTAAACTATTTTAAACTTTATTGAGAATCTGTTTGTGTTGCTTGATGCAAAAATCTGGTAACTACATAAGATGAGGTTTTGAAAAAGCTTTATCAAATCCTGGGAGGCATATTAGAGAGTTAAAAGTAGAGCCTAACAAAATATCATAATGCAAAAAACAATCACTTTATCCATAATGTCTATATTACTTTCACAGTGCTTAGTTTAAGTGCTTCAACAACTTTTGTTATTACCTTCTCAATGCATTATAACCTCAATGTTCACTAGACCATTTTTGCCAACATATCAGTGAAACCACGCATCCAACAGTTGTACCTATCATTAATAAACAAAAACTGTGAGTCTAAAGCAAATGGAAAATCCTGGAATTAAGAAAATCAGGAAATATTAATGTAGACTTCCACCCTTTCTCAAAAGAAGCATGGCATAGTCATTATCATCTTCAAAGACGGTAATTAAAGAATTCTTGAAAGATCGATAAGACGACTGTAGAGGAAATTGTCAGTGGACCTAGTAGACTGTATTACATAGTTGAGAAATGAAGAAGGGATTTAAGAAACAGTTGACTCCAGTTGGAGCTGGGGAAGTCCCTCAGCCTTGAAGTCACTGATAAATTAGCCCTTGAGGCTAGTAGTGGGGAGGGAAGTGAGGGGAATGACTAGAACAACAAGTGGGCACTGCTGCAACCACCCTAAGCAGTGCTTAGGGACACAAGTTTAATGAAGATGGCTGGTTTAGCTGAGACAAGGACCTAGATTAATTTCTGTTGGGACTCTGAAGTTAACAAGAATGCATTGCATTAGGCCACATTAACCCCCTCTTCTAGGGAGGAGGAAGTTCGGTGCTGTACCTTTATGGAAATGTTAACCTTTATTCTCATTGCCAAGACCTTCACCCCTACTGCTACATAAAAAGGGGGCTAATGGGATAAACTTGATCTGGGGGGAACAACTGACTGACTTTTTCTGTATGTGTTAGAGCTCTGCAGCCTGTTTCCTCCTCTTTGGTTAATGTCTTCTCAAATAGTATCATTGAGTGTTCCCTCACTGCCTGAAGTGCTCATCCTCCTTCTTCGCTCAGAAACTTTTGTTTGGGTTTTACCTTCCTGTGATGCTCGAAATTCTTAAAAATTAAACCAATGTGTTTGCTTAATTTTTGATTTGTCTCTTGCATCCACCCTGCAAGATAAATATTTCGAATAAGCTGCTCATTAGCGGTCTGATTCTTTTATCATAGGGCCATGCACTTCTCCACTTTGATTTGTATACAACAGGTATACCAATTGTGACATATTTCTCTGCTACAGTGGAAAAAACTTCAAGCAACTACTTTGAAGTAGATGCTACCACGAATCATATGGTTTACTGGAACACAGAAGTCAGAACAGTCATTCAGATAGTTAATGATTTGGTATACAGCCAAAAGAGTTTCCCAGGACATCCACATCAGCACTTTTGTATGACGACCATTGAAATTACTTTCTTTCTCTCAACAAACTCCATTTATACTGTTACGAGATCATTAACAGAGGTCCCTCTGGTACTGAAGAGACAATGTGATTCAAGTTGAACCTGAATCATAACCATGATGGAAATCTATTGCTATCCTGAAGTAGTAGTTTACAGAAATATAACTGAAAACTGCATACTGCAAAAGGATAAAGAAACAAATTAGATAGATATCAATTTATTGGTTTTTGCTGAGTCATTTTACTGAAGAAAAAAAATGAAGAATTCACCCAAATGAAACCTTGGCAGTTCTCTTTGGGCCAATAAATTTCCTGATGAGACAAGGTATAAATGAAGAGATATATCAGAATTTCCTGAAAGAAATAGACATGATGTTTTCATTTGGCCTTCTTTCCAAATGAAATCTATTCATAATAACACACTGATGTTTTGAACATAAGCCTTGCCTTGAGGGAAGAACCAGAACCTATAAATTGCTTCACAATAGTTCAAGCATTAAAAGCACACAGGCTTCCTGATGAGAGGCTTCTTGGGAAATGAATCCCATCCAACATCCTTCCTCTGCTAACTCTAAAGGTTTCTTCTGTGTACCACAGCATCCTTCTATACTTTCTCTGCTTCTGTGCCTGTACTAAGATTCTCTAAAGTATTGCCCTTGAAGTCCTCAGGCCTAACAGTACATTGGTCATTGTACAAGGATACTAGCTTGAAAACTAGAAAGTGTTTTACAAGGCAAAAACTGTTTCTTAACAACACATAGAACTGGTAGACGACAATTTGAAGAAAAAGCAACGTTAATAATTCCAAACCAGACCCAAAGTAAATAAAGTTCCCTGAAAGATGAATAAATAGTGTATCAAATGTATTTCATAATAAGACAACATTTAATATTAGATAAAAGCCAGAGAGGAAGGAGCAGAATCCTAGCTGTTCCCAAGATGAGTATCCTAATTATCAGGCTGTAGATTAGACTGGCTTTTAAGTGTTTGTATCTTGATTCTTAAAATTTTTGAGCTTGGTTGAAGAGCAGCACAATTCCAATATGGGTTTCAACATGACAGGGAAATAATTCCTCTACCCCAGTACTCTGCAGTCTTTGTCTGTAGAAGAACACATATAACATTAGGAGCAAATTCCCTACATCTGTGCTGCTGGCTACTTAAGACAAGCAGCTGGGGGTGATCAGGATTTCTGAAAGGTACAAGTGTTTTTGATTCCTAGGAAAAAGAGATCCCTTCTAGATCCACGCAATATAACAGTATTTACTGGAGCGTGCCCTTTAGCTGTGACCTTTCGGGAGTTATTCAGATGTAGCTGAAATACCTACTTTGAAAAAAAGCAGGTATTTCTTCTTTACTTGGTATGGTGCCTAAATGTTCCTAGAGAAACAGTGTGGACATATGAGGGGGTGTCCCATCCAGTTCTCTCTGAAAGTCTAGGCATGATGCACAAGAGATGGAGCAATGAACAAATGGGAAGGAGGAAAGAAAGACAACAGGTGGCAATAGGAAAGGCCATCTTGATGGATATTAAAAAAATTCCCTCCCACACAGGGAACAGAGTAATGTTACTCTAGTAGAAACCAGCACAGAACAAAGAATCTCCTCCACAGACCATCTCTGCTGAGATGAGAAACTGGATCAGCAGAAAACCTTGTTAATGAAAGCAAGCAGGAGGGAATGCTCCAGAGAAAGGATCACCCTCTCCTCCCAGGTCCCAGCACTACCTACTGACATTTTTAATGCAGAACTGTGCTCTTAAACAACAAAACACTGTAGATGGAACTTTAGTTAGTTGACAATAATTTTGATCTTGCAAGTGAGATCTTTATGGGCAACCCAGGTCACAGCACCAGTATTTGAAGTGCTCTCCCAGTGACAGGATGTCCTTATGCATGTGAGTGGTTTTTCCACACCTGATAGCTTAGAATTATAGATCTGCAGAAAGACAGTGACTTTTGTCATCCATCAAAGGCTTCATATTAAGCTTCTTGCTAAAAATAATGCAATGAAATGGTGACAAGTGAGAGAAATCAAACTCAGCACCTCCTCACGATAACTTCAGTTTAATCTTTTTTTTGTTACAGCAATGTGTGATTTCTGTCTTTCACAGTTTCTTTCCCTTCCTTTCATTTGATCCTGCATCTTGCTGCTTATTATACAATTATATGTACCTTGGAAGATTAAATGGTAGAAAACAGTACAGTGGCTGTATTGTTCTTCCCCTCGCCTCTATTTCTTTGCATGTTTGCAGATGCCTGGAGCTTTGTCTTTCAAAAGTGCTACACAACATAGAGCTCTGTAAGAATTTTCTGATTTATGTTATAAATAAGGTGTTAATTATAATGTTTATTTAAATTAAACCATTTGTATGCACATAGGGTACTTTCAAAACCATTTTATTCACAGAATTGCTGCTACCGTTTATTACTACATGAATATTAATTGTTTTAATTAAATTGCAGTAGTATGAATGTTACAAACCATAAGTAATAATACACAATACAGTAATCAGTAAATTGTGAGGGGGCCAGTGGAAGGGGCATTAAGACTGTGCCGGTGGGAAGACAATTATGCAATAGATTAAGGTCTATGTGTACTCATCAGATATGTAAACACCTCATGGCTTCAACAGACCATACAAGTTTAGGTTCAACTTGACAAATATACACTCAGGAGTGTACGCTATTGTATCAACATTTTCATGATTTAAAAGAAATAAATCAGGATTTCCAAACAAGTTGTGTTAAGGAACATGCAAATCCAGAACAAGAGGAAAAAATGTCCCTATTCTAAGCAGGCTATGGCTTTCTGAAGACAAAATGCCTGAAGTGGGACAAGCAGGCAGCTCCTGGCTGAGCTCAAAGCTCCCTGAAATTCCTGGGGAGCAGTATTTTAAGCCTTGGCATTTTAAACAGAGGAGCATTTCCCTCAGCCCCTCCTCTCCTCCTTTTCCCCAGTGCTCATATATCTTCTTTTTAAATACTCATTACTTGGATTCTGTGGTCACACAGCATTGATTTCAAAGCTTTGCTTCCATGCATAGAACTGAGCAGCCACAGGAGCAGGGCTTTGAAGAAACAGAAGAGACAAGCAGCCAAGTTCACACAGCCTTGAAACACTGAGCAACAAGAAAGGACAAGTGAAGGGGAAACAAGTCTGATATCAGAATGAGGATTACTGACACAAATTATAAAGTCCCCTGCTACTCTTTAGGGAGTGAGATACAGGGTCCAGACCTGAGATCCTTGGCCCAGTTTACTTAGAGCTTGCATGAGACTTCTAATTGGAGGGAGAGGAATGGCCAGGCATTCCCTATGACAGGTGGGATACTTACCTAGAGAAAGGCAACTTAAGATTTGCTGCTATGTACCCGTGGTTTGTTTTTTTTTTTTCTGAAATGGGATTCAGAAGTTAGTTACCAATAGATGACTCTTTTCTTAACTAATGTGCCAGCATTGTTCAGTTCACTGAAGTCAATATGGGCTCCAAAGTTAAATCACCCCAGTCCCCTTTGTCTCAGCATCAAATTGGCATTCATAACACATCAGTGTTTTTAAATACTAGTCAATATCAAGTTCCTCAGCAATTGTGATCACACAGACACTCTAAAGTTCTTATAATAACCTCTTGTTCAGAATTGAAGCAATTTTTAACTAATATTTTCATCTGATATCCGTGCTACTGAGATGGTTGGCGATTGGAGCACTTGCCCTGTGAGAAGAAGGTGAAGGAAAAGGGCTTGTTCAGGCTGGAGAAAAGATGGCTTTGAGGGACCTAATAGCACTCTGCTGGTACCTAAGAGGTGGTTAATCAGGAATATGGAACCAAATTAGTTATGGAGGTGCATGATGACAGAATAACAACAGACATAAATTATAATGGGAGTCTCTGACTTGAAATATAGGAAAATAAAAATCTCAATAAGGAAAACTAAGCATTGGAATAAGTTGCCCAGGGGGTTGTGAAAAAAGCTGTGAGTAACGTGTTCTGAACTCAGTGCTGATGCCACTTCACCCAGGAAGTTTTGCTAGGCGACCTCCAGTATCCTTTTCAACCCAAGTGAGCCTGTGATTCTGTGTGGATCTTATGACTAGAGCTACACTGAGGGAGCAAAGCCTCAGGATGTGTGCTCAAATGCAAACCTCTGCCTTGCTCTGGAAAATTGCTGAAGTCTCAAGAGCTAATTTAAAACTTTTCACAGCACTGTGAAATGAGATGTGTAAGATAAACACAGGATGTGTCTATTCTGTATTCTATATGTGCTATTCCAGATAAGACCTTAAAAAGATAAAGCCCTATCTATCCTTTAGTCATTAATGATCTTCTGGCAATGTTTATTACTTTAGGGTTTTGCTGTGGATCCCTGCTAAGACTTCTAGTTTTGCAAATCTAGCTATTGACTTCTAACTCAGTCTTACCTTTTAAAAACACAAAATCATTATTTCATAATGTACACAGTTCTTTTAGATGCCATGATTCTGTGGAGATACAAGCTCTTCAGACCCAGTTTGAACAAAGTCATGAATTAATTTTGCTTGTATTTTGAATTACCTGTAATCCAAAAATATTTAGAGGTTTATCTTCAGCTAACCATGTCAAAATAATCATCCAAAAAACCCAGCTCAGCTTAAGGTCCCTACCATGTCATACTGGGATTTCAAGGGGACTGAGCATTTCATATTATTAACACCTCATGTGACACACTGCATTGGCTTTATAAGGATTTGCTCATTAGTATCTCTTCGCTAACATAAGGGCATAATGTTTGTTCACGTGTATCAGGAGTGTTGCTCTTGGTAATATTGATTTGCTTTTATTTCTACACATAGTGACACTATAATGTAAGAGACATGAAGATGTAACCATACAAAAAGTTAATTCCACTTTTTGACATATACAACAAAAATATATTTGGGAACAGGGTGAATCTGGTGCTATGGATCCAGATAATGCAAGTTCTGCCATGTGGACCCAATGTGGCACCAGTTACCCTGTGGAATGCATTGATCTGCCTTCCCCCTTGTTCAGAACAGCAGAATTCAAGTGGGAAGAAATGGGAAGAAGTGCAGAAAAGAGCCACTAGATCAAGAAAAAGTAGGCTCTAGAGACTAGGAGCTCAACTCTCAACATAGAGAAGATATGATTTTTCTTTCTAAATACATTAGAGGGTGGCAGCAGGAAGAGAGAAGACCTATTAAAGCTGAAGAACTACGCTAACACAAGAACAAATGAGTATGTGATATGACTCAGCTTAGGCTGGAAGTTAGAGGAATTTTTACAGGAATGGCCTTTCAGTATGAATAATGAAGAGGCAAACAACTTGCATAGCCTTAAGATAAAGCTTTATTAACTTTATGACAAAATTTCTGATGATGGCATGTATCCAGGAGTTCCCTTCAGTCTTATGGAATGTGCTAACAAGACACATCTACTCAGACAATGTTCCTCCTCTATGATTGCTAGCTAAGGATAAATTTAGGATGGGGAGACATTCTCTTCCATGTGACTACAGAGCAATATTGCATCTTAGATCAAGAGAGAACATTACATTATTTGTTCATGGCTCCTTTGCTCAGAACAGAACATAAGTTTATTTTAAAATCATGGCTCTCCAGAAGATTATAGGAATTTTGTCACTGAGCACAGTAAAACATAACCATGTTTTTATATATTTGAATCCACGTATTGTGGATTGGCTACTTGACATAAAAGGCAAACACCAGAAAAGTCAACCTCCTCAAGTCACAGGAGTAATTGTTAGAGAAAAAAAAATGAAAGCCTTTCTGCTCCTTGTTACTTCTTGTTATTCCTTGCTTACTTCTTACCAAGCTTTGTGGGATAAAAAACCCCACCAAAACAAAACCCCCATAGCTATATAGCAGTCATCAGTGCTTACAGTGTTTGGGATAAAGGGTATTTCACTCAAGGGAACAGTGTCTGGATACCCATGATTCTAAGTTAATGTACAGTGATAACATTAATTAAAAAAGAATTCTTGACACAAAACAACACACTTCTTAAAAGAAGAGCTGAATTTGCTATAACAAAATAAATAGGTGGGCAAAGTCCAAGATATCTCATAAAAGCATATTATAAACTGGCATGAAATCAGATTAACAAAAACTTCACAGTGAAATGAAAGACAAACAAATCCTTAAAGAAAAGAACATCACACTCACAAATGAGGCTTAAAAGACCATGAAAAGCAGGACAAACTAAAAAAAAAAAGATGTATACAGGTAGCCAGCAACTATATACTATGGCTGCAGCTGCAGTATAAAAACCCTTTGCACTCTCAAGATAATATTTTTAAATTATGGATTTTCAACCCTAAGATTTTCTGTTGCCATGACAGCATGAAACAGTTGTTGCCCATCATTATGGATCATGTGTTTTAGAAATTTGATTATATTGCTGTAGTATTTAGGTTACTTGTTAAACACCCTGCTGTTTTTCAATTTACTTTTAGGGAGATGGGGCTTATTAATTCTTTCAAAAAACACTCTATGAAGGGTGAAATATCAGAAACATATAGGTTCTGTTCTCAACAAAATTAATCTTTCTATGAGTACAAATACTGTACTGGATACTTAATTGGCATGTATCATAGTGCTACAAAATCCTGTAAATCTACATCAGAGATCATGCTTTGTTAATTTGGAATGACAGTTCTGTGACCAATGGAAATCTGATATATTTTCAGCACATATAACCTCTTTTATTTCTGAATGCTATAGTACTAAGTGTACCATATTTGGTATACAACACTTAGGGCTGCAATTATGCTTGAAAAAGGGTAGGCTTATGGTTGTATCAGGATACCCCTATGCTGTGAAAGTTCTTCTGCTTGTTTATTTTGGTGGGGTTTTTTTTTTCTTTCTAACGTTCGTGGTATAGCAGAGGGGAAGGAGGTGTGGATCTTATTGAACTCCTTGCTGGCTGAAAATATGCAGTCCTCTAAGTCCCAGGTCAGTAAATTGGAGGTGACAACAGACTCCTCTACTCACAATTTTGGAGCAACTTCACACTTCTGATTGAGCTCTTAAAATACATTTACACATAATAAAAGCATAGGTGCTTTATTCTTGAACAATACAAACACATCCTCAGTTTTGCAGAAGATTACCATCACCAGTGCTCACATGCAGGGTTAAGCACAACAAAGGTCCCTGCAAAGTCTCCAAGGGCAGGTGGCCACTTGAGCACTGCTGAGAACAAAGAAGCCAACTAGCTCTGTCATGAGCAGGGCTACTCTCCTCTTGTCTCCTATAAGAAAACAATTTTTCTTTGCTTTCTCTCCACCCCATGCAGCGTGTAACATCATACCACCGTTTGGAAAGGCATCACAACTATGTAGCCTATATCTCATAAAACAATTTTTTGTGATTAACCATTCACCAAATGGGAAAATGAACAAGAGATTCTGTTAGGGTACTGTCACTAGGATTATGAACTTGGGCAAATGCATCATGATCTGATGTCACAGCATCAGCTAACAGGATTTAGTGTCTGATTTTATCCCCTTTGGTCTTCCTTCAAACTCCTACATGTGATTATTGTAATTAATGGTAGTGGTTTTTTAAGCAGAGTGAAACAGCTATATTTGTGTGCAAGTAAGCCTCAATCTATCAGATAAGGGACAGACAATCTCTTTTTCATGCAAATTTTTCTGCATTGAAGAGGAGTAGTGGAGAAGAAAACATAAGCAATATTTGGCTCTTAGTTTTTTCTATCTTTAAACATGGCATGTAACTGAAAAGGTAATAAACATTATAATGAGTTTGGCAAATTCAAGAAATTATCTCTAAATTCAAGGTGAATTGCTGAATTAACGTGGAGAAATGAACAGTCTATTCACATACTACATGGCATCCAACAGCTTCTGCTAAAGATTGTTAAATGTATTTATGCATAGAAAGCAAAGTAGTAAAAAGCAGCTGAACGTATACTAGTAAATGCATTTATTCAGGAATACACAGAAATCCAGTTGGTTACATGAATAAACTGTTGTAAAGCTGCCTTGCATTGTTATGGCCTCTAACAATCACCACTATCCCCAGCAATTCCCAAGCGTGGCTTGCATGCTGTATGCTCCAGAGAACGCTCCCACAGGCAGCAGGTTCACAGACACCTCATTTCCCAACTTTGGGCACAGGGTGTGGGGTGCCAGTGCCTCTGGGCCCATGAGTGTTCCTGGGCACTTTTAATTGAGCCATGTATGGAGTCTACAGCATCTGAGACACACAAGGTAAGACAGACATGATAAATAATGACGTTGTCATGAGAGCAAACTAGAATCTTGCCTCAAAAGCATTTCTGCCTTATGTCAAGTGCTAAACTCTAGTATCCTTTGATAGAATTTTGGTGATTTAAAAACGACTATATTCCTAAATATCTCTGCATATGGTTTTACAGTTTATTATATATACATTTTTTACAGTTTATGGTATCTGCTGCATGGTATGTAGGCAAAACACCTCTTCTGCAGGCCTGCTTTGTTCAGCCATTGCCAAATGTCAGCAATTGCCCTGCCGATCAGTAGAAGCCATATCTCAAAGCCAGATGCAACACTAACCCCACCTCTGTGGGTTTTCTGACTTTCATACCCCACTTTCTTGATAATCAGTATGTTTTTTGCATGTTTACAAGCATGCAAATATGCTTAAAACTGGGGAGGGTTTTTCTGGCAGGGGATTGGTGAGGAATTTTTATGCCTTGTTAAACCAGACTATTGCAGCATATACCTTCCCTTCTCTTAACACAGAGCTGTTTTGTGAATAATCCTGTGATGCTTGTATGAAGCAGAGTTGCAAGAAGTTGTGAAAGAAGGTAGGGAGCCTCTGCAGCTCGGTGAATGGTCAAAAATGACTAGAACAACGTACAAAAGCTGCTGATCGCAGAATGGGTCTGCACAGTTGTCTAGATTAGGAGAAACTGAATCAAGGCTACTGATGGTGCTTTGCCAGGCTTCCCTGTGGACTGGCAACAGCAGCCTATCTCCTCTAGAAACCTCATTTAGCTCCTGGTGGTCAGCTGGAAAGCATCCCAGAAAACTCCTTGTTATATACTGCTTAATATCTAGCAAATCTCTGTTTTGCCTGATCTGAGCCTGAACTGATCAATCAGGGCTGGATAGCAGGGCACTGACAAAGATGATACATAACTGCCTGAGAAAAGCAGCCCCCTTCTTAACAAGCTGACTCTGGATGCTACCCATTCCTCCTGCCTTTCATTAAACTTGTCAATTTAATAACATTCCAAAAGCTGCATTTTCTCTTCCTCAGTCAACTATTTCATTTTGGGATGTTAATCCAACTGTAATCCTGTGGTCCAGTTTGGCATACTGTAGTAGCATAGGAATTACTTTGCTTTAACAAGTTCCCCTGCATTCTGCTTGAAGCAAATAGATTTCTTAGCTTTCTCAGAATGCTTAATAGAGCTTCCTATAAACATGATGGGGCTTGCTGACAGAAAAAGCTATTCAGAGGGCACACTCAGAACAAATGCATGCAGCAAAACATCTAACACATCCAAAAGGAATTATATCACAGAGGGCACCTCAGCGTGCTTACCCTTTCATGGAGTGTTAGTAATTTGTTTTTTCTTACTTCAGTAGTCTAACAGTTCTTTGCAAGTGTGCAAGGACAAGCCAGATATCTATTATGTGGCATATATAATTCACTTTAAATGCAAAAACCCCCATATTAGACATAATCTTTTCTAAAATTCTTCATTTCAATCATTTGTCAGAGCCTATGTATAGGTCCACAGGGATTCAACTTGCAGAAAAACAAGGTGGTATAGTCAGATACTGGAATAGGCTGCCCAAGGAGGTGGTTCAGTCACCATCCCTGGATGTGTTTAAGGGTTGTTTAGATGTGGTGTTGGGGGATATGGTTTAGGGGAGAACTTGTAGAGTAGGGTTGATGGTTGGACTCAATGATCCCAAGGGTCTTTTCCAACCTGAATGATTCTGTGATTCTATTCATACTTTACTTACAGTATAAAATGCAGGACAGCCATGCTTATTCTACCATAAATATGTTTTTGCTTTCACGACTGGAATAAGCTAACAAAGAAAGTTTTACATACTTTATTAGCAATTGCTCTGGACACATGGTGTTCGTATGCAGCAGAACAAGAAGGCTCCAAGAATACAGTGGAATTCAGCTACACCAGAAATGAAGTATGACAGCACAAGTCTGGCTCTCCCTAGTGATGGAGCTAGCAGGAAAAGATATCTATAAGCCAATCTGGGGTTATGAAGAGCAAGAAGGTCTATGAACAAGAATGTTTCACTCCTACCACCCAAAGAACCAAGCCTTAGGTACCACCCCAGAGTGTTTTTTCAGTTAGAACACCCAAAGCAAGGCAGAAGGAGAGGCCAGGATTTGGCCTACAATTTGGTAGTTATGCTCGTAGCTCAAAGATAACTCTTAGCCTAACAGCCTTTGTAATGCAAGACCAAATTTAAAAGTTCCGTTCATTCAGTCAGAAGATTCTGTACATTTTCCAGTAGGATTCAACCTACTGAAATTGTGTCTCCTGAAATTCTGCAATCTGTATAAAATGTAGGAATTACGTTTTTCAGTCTTACAACATAGTCATCTGATTCTGCTTTTTTTCTTGTCGTGAGTCTTATAAATTCATCCATGTAATGAGCTCTCCAAACTCATCCTATTTATTACAATACTTGCAAATCAGAAAACTGCCTTTACAATGCTTTTTTTTTATAGGTACCAACCATGTCAGTAGTATCTATGTGCTAGCAAACAAAGATGCAAAACATGCGGTCTGTGGTGGAGCCTGGGTGTTTTCAGCAGAATTTTAAAGGAAGGTTTTCCCATCCCATTCCAGAATTGATGCCAGTCCTACACTTAAAGAAATAGGTCAGCAAGAGCTGCATTGCCTGGGGTTCTTATTATCCTTCCACTACAGTGAAACAGAAGCTATCTTCAAAAGATGAAAAAGCCCACAGAAAATTCTCTTCAAATGGATCTAAATTTAAAAGCTAACACCGTGGATCTTGGTACAGCACAGACAAGAAGCTGACTTGCAGCTGACCTGCCCCTCCTTACTGCAGGGGTTTTTGTATTGGTGTCAGTACAGACCATCACAGATAAACACAGACATAAGCTGAGAAACTTGAAGAAGTTGTCAAGAAGTTCAAACAATTGATCTATTTCCTAGGGGACAGCAGCAGTCCAGTGCATACAGATACTGCTATTTTTGCACTGCTGTGCTCTGGGCTTTTCCATCCATCTTTAAGTTTTGACTTCTGATAGGATTTTTTTTTTTTCTTGGTCATGAATAGCATTCATATAAATTCTGGGCAAGAAGTAGAGCTGTCAAGCAGAGAGGATGCTGGTTTCACAAATACATCATATCATAGTAAGACATGAGTTAAAGCATTCTTAGAAAGCCTCAGGAAAGAGAGAGGTAGGTAAGGGGTAAATCTTCTGGGGGAGTCTTCTGAGCACAAGGAGAAGATAGAAGAAGAGCTGTTACCACTAGCAGGAGCAGAGACACAGCAACCAGCTTGCTACCTCCTGAACTGGTCTGTTATACACAGCAACACTCTTGTAGGGCGTTAATCAAAGGACATGGTTATGGCATTGAGATGAGCTCACTCCGAGGGCTCATAAAGCTGATAAAGCTTCTGGAGCACAAACCTAGACATGTGCTGCCTGATCAATTTCCACACTACTGCTTAAATTGTAGAGGTATAAAGTTAAGATTGAGAAAGTAAATGTAAAATTAAAATTGCCTGAATCTCAAGGTCCAGAATAAATGTAATATATTATAGTTTATACTTTAGTGTACTTTTTGCCTGCTTTGGGCACTAAAGTAATGAATTCTTGTCACTGGATATTGTGTTGAATTAGGTGACAGGCCACTTCTCTCAATTATTTCACCGGCATGGCCAATGATGGACTGAGTTTATGAAGTCAGACATCCGTATGCTCAGCTGTTAAATTAGCAGGCTTCTACTCCTAACTATACTCCAGAAAAGCATGACAGAATAACCTATAAAAGAAAGAAAGAAAGAAAGAAAGAAAGAAAGAAAGAAAGAAAGAAAAAGAATGAAAGAAANGAAAGAAAGAAAGAAAGAAAGAAAGAAAGAAAGAAAGAAAGAAAAAGAATGAAAGAAAGAAAGAAAGAAAGAAAGAAAGAAAGAAAGAAACACACATGTTATAGCCATCCTTGTGAAGGCTAGGGAGAATAAAAATGAGAACCTGAAAAGGCAAAGAAACTTTCTCATAGAGATAAGCTTCGTCTGCTTCTACAAGAAAGCCCTGTGGTATGGTTCTGTACTTTCAGATTTCACCTAAATGTAGAAAATGAGTGAGCTTGTTTCTCAGATCTTATGCAAGTTAAACTTAACTGGACTGCAAAACTCACAGTAGAGAGCTACAGACAAGAAGAACTGTATGTCTGCTGGAGAGATTCAGGTAATTCTCCACTCAGATTTGGTCTCTGATGTCCTGCAAATGTTTTCCCACGTTTTTCTTGGCCATTGCAGAGTCCGTGTGAGGGCAGAGTGCTGAGGCTCAAAGAAACACACAGGGTATGGAAATAGTGATTTCTTGGAAAGACAGCATTTCTGTTACTAGTGTCACATCTAGTAGAACAATGCTTCCATTGATTTATAGAAACAAAGCCACTGCTTTTTCAGAGCATGACATTTACTATTACCTCTTTGTGAAGCACGACAATCTCAGGGCAAAGGAAAGAAGACTTAGATATCGATTAAAGCAAACTTGTTTCATTAAAAATACTGCTGACATTTCCACTGATCTGTGTTATTCTGTTCTTTCACATTAAACAATGTAGTCATTTAAAGCTCTTAAGGTCACTGTCTATAAACGTGCTGTGTTTAAGGTACATGCCATTTACTCATTCCTTGACCTAAAGAAAAAAAAAAAGATTAAAGAAAAGAAGGAAAGAGGGAGTAACTTGCATTGTTTTCCCTGCTCCAGAGCTGAGCTTCCCTCTGAGAAGGAAGAAAAGATTTACCAGTTAGTCATATGCAGGTACTTCACATGCAGACTCCCTCATTAAGCAAAGTAATGGCAAGACTTCACACTGTTAGGAATACTTGTTTATTCATCCCTGATGTCATTTTAAAAATTGTCATTACAGAAGAAGGTCCAGCAAAGTGCAGCCAGCACCTGCACACTTCCAAATGAAACCTTAAGGCGGAGCTCCTACGAGTCCAACCCCCAGCACTCTTCAGCAGCTTCATCTGCCAGCACTTCAGCTCTCCAGCAGCGCACAACTGCACCCTATTCCCTGCTGAAAGCAAGATTTAAGATTTTTATGCTTTAACAGTACAGTTCCTACAATTTCAGTACACACCATGGAACTGTTTCTTTCACTGTTTTACAATTAAAGGAGGGAGAACATGCTTCTAGAGAATTTCCCATATCTAGTATTGTTACTGCCTTAGGAAATGTTAGTAACAGCCCAAATGTGGCAACCTTTGCCATGAGCATTACTCATGCTTTAAAATGCCATGGCTATATCAATTGTTTGACTTCACTTTTAATGGAGTGATGGTATTCTCTCCCTGGAGGAAGACAAATACCTCCATTAGGCAGAGGTCCTGGAGAGTGAGAGAAGCTGGTCTCTCACTAGGGAAGCTTCCTCACAAAACTTCTTTCACAAAGGGCTGAAAGGTGGGTGTGTACTTTTAACTATCTAAAGGAAACATAATATCTAGAATTTTTTGGCTCTGGAAAAATCAATAGTTAAGGACTTAGTTGTCTGTACAAGAATTTTATCATTTTATTAGCCCAAATCTTTTTCTCAATGTATTTTTTTACACAGGTTTTTCTTTCATGTAGGCTTCAATGTTTGTGTCACTGAGACAACAGTGCCTTAGTTTTAACACATACACCTGCAGTTGTGTTGGAATTTGTCCCTGAGCTTTCATCAGACTTCTTGGGGGCAACTGCATATTCTAAAGCCTTTTTGAAAGTGGGGGAAAAGTAATTTAAATCCCCTGCTTTTTCATTTATCTGTATATTGACTGACATAAAACTCTTGAATACTGAGACAAAATGCTCTCAGAGAGGCCCTAACAAGGTGAGAATGAAATAATTCTTGCCTTGATCATTCTTCAAACAAGAAGCAATATTCTAATTTCCTCTTAAGCCTTTGCTAAATAAAACCTGAGAGATCAGGAGCATTATTTTTGTGCTGTGATGGGCTGATAAAAGGCTAGAATCAGGAAGGAAAGAGAAAATCTAACCAAGATGGAATTTGCTTTGACGACACCAAATGATGTTTGCCCTTTGATAAGTGTATGTGATATTCAGCTTGTTCATCAAACCATCATGTGCCCAAGTGTGTATTTTGGAAGCAGAATCAGTACAGCTCACCAGTTACTAGACCCAAGATATTGCTGAGTATATGCATGTGGCCTATCTCACGAACGTCTGATGAGTTGGCACTGTGTAATGTCCTGTAAGCAATTTCATGATTTATAGGATCTAAATGGAAGAGGAATTGCTGCACAAAAAGTTTAGCAGAGAAATTAGTCTACCTTTCCATGCAGAAAGCACACTTTGAAACAGTCATCCATGAGTTCATGTCTGAAAAGCATATTGGTACTGAAGAAAATAGTACAGAACATTTGAGGGAATTATTTTTTATTATTATCATTATTAAAAGCATCCACTAACTATTCTGTTCCAGCTTCTTCCAACAATAAAGTCTGCCTTAGCATCATTTATCAGTGATTTTTGTTATCATCCCACTAATTCAGCCAAATAATACACCATGTTAATGACCATGGTTACCATCTAAGCATGACTTGAAAGTATTTATAGCCACAGAGGTTTGATAATACTGATGTTGAACGTTTGAATGATCTGGAAAATAAATAAATAAATGGATGGAAATTTATCTGTCTTGGTGAATTAATTCTGTAATAGAGACTTGCCCCATCCTAGGGGCATTTTAGACTGTCTAGAATACAAGAAATACAAAAGACTTTTCCAGCTACATTGAAGTTGAAATTGTGAATGGAAATGGAATGGCTGTGGAAATCTCAGAGTAGTTCTTTATCCAGGGGAACTGCAAGACTTTTCCTAGCATACTGCACCGGGTGTGTTCCTGACCAAACATCCTTCCTCTTCCCATTTTGCACATGGATTAGGACCTACTGCTGTAAGGTACTAGGGCTAGATCAAATGTGAGGTGAAGATGTACTGCAAATTCCCAGAACTAAGACAGGAGATTTTTTCTTTCTTTAAGAAGAGAAATCTATACATTCTAAGGAAACTCAGGAACTGACCACTTGATTTTAGGGCTGTATGGGGTTTTATTTTGTATTTATGTTTCCTACAGTATGATACTCTAAAACACATTAATTATGTAAGAATTTGATTATATTTCTAGAAATATCCTTAGAAACTGAAGAAATTTTAGAGAAAATAAGAATTACTGAATGGAAGTGTAAATGCAACACTGGCCTTTTGCTAAAGAAAAAGAGTCACATTTTTAAATGCATAAACTTACAGCTGTGTATAGTGTATACTAAATTTCTAAAAGTGAACACTTCACATACCTTGAAGTAGGACAATTAATTTCAGTTAAGAAGTATGCATGGCCTTATATTCCTAAAAATACTTAAGAAGGAAGCAAACCTCCTTCTGCAGACATCAGGAAAGGAACCAGTTCATTTCTGAAGCTTTTTCAAACTGGAAACATGTGACTACTGAAGTCTGTAGCATCAGATAAAATAAGTATTGATTTACAGACACAGAAAAAAATAGAAATTTGTTCTTGCAGCAACTCCAGTTATGAAGATATCTGCCTGGGTGATTCAGTTACTTATGCACAAACAGCAACCTTCCTTCACTCTCTTGCTGTCATGCATCTCCAGCCATGTCAAAACTACAAATTAAGATGCTTGCTCTTCAGCCGAGAAGCCTGCCTTTCCTCTGAAGCACTACCATCAGTAGGTGATATCCCCTGGTAAATACAAATTCCATAAGGAACTGCCTGATACCAAAGATACTGGTGAAAGGTATGGGCATTTATATACAAACCCATTAAAAAGCTCTTAAGATAGAAAAAATGCTAAGGTTCTGCAGAGCCATATTTGGCAAATAAAAGAGCTAGTTTATTGCCAGTGTGTTGTCCCCTGAAACACAGATCAGTAGCTAGTGCGTTGGTGTAAGAAGGTAATCTATCTGCAAAACAGACTGGAGTAACTTTGTAAGGAAGAAGGCCAATGTGGACTTTCAAAAATGTCAGAGTACAGCTCAAGTTTGGAGAGATCATGTTGGTTGTGATCACTAGCTGAAATGCAAAATCATGGAGATAGTTCATTTAGGTCACTCATGCTTCTTTTTTACCTTAGAATTACTTTGGCCTTATTACTCTCATATACTAAGTAGCACACTTTCTTTGCAACCTTCTGGTTCATCAAATAGGCAATAGCAAATAAGGTTTGCAATGTTAATTTTTATACTTTCTTGTTATCTTATTTAATTCAGAATATTGCTGGACTAGATAGTAAACTGTTAAGCCCAGGACCTCAACAATTTTGCTACTAGAATCATACAGAGTAGAAGTCTGTAAGGTTAATGATGAGGAAAATGGGTAGCAGGAAGGATGATTATGTGAAATATGTTGGTTATTGAAATAAATAATGGAAATAGCAGGTGGCTTCAGTGAAAATGAGAATAGATTCTGCACAATCTTCCTGAATGTTAAACTGAGGTTAATTATGTACGTCTAATTCAGCTTTGTCCCGCAGTAAGCTTTAAGAAATAACACAATCTGGCAAATGTAGTGTCCTACCCTTCTCTTCAGTGTGACATGTTTTCAAAGGTATACTGTTTGCATTCACTAAAAGCATGGAACACTGAGTATCTCATGGCAGAAGAAGCAACTATATTTTAGTGACATACCAGTCATAGAAAATGCTGTTGAGGTTATGATGGCTTTAGACTACTGCTGTTGATCCATTGGGGCCTGTCAAAACATTAAAGGATTGACTTGAGCACCATAACGGTGGGAGGACCTTGTTCCACAGGTCGTTATCCAAGCAATTGGCCTTGACTTCCTTGATGCTGCAAAGCAGGCTGATCTTTTGAGTCCAATTTGTCCAAGCTAAACAATTCCATTCTGCCAAAAGCTTCAATTAATACAAAGTCTGTGACAAAAGCATTCCAAAACTAGGAAAAAAGGCAAGCAGGTAATGCAAACACAATTAGTATGCAGTGCTCTGAAATTTAAATTCTGTTCAGCCTAGCCTTACTAGGAGAGCAAATGACAGTGGTGCTAACATTACTACTGATCGGCTGATTACACCCAGCAATTGTGTAGATAGAAATTAGAGCCTGTTTTTCATGCCTGTCTAGACCTTTTCATGTTCTCCCTGTTCTTTTGTTTCCCTCAGGTGCTTTCTTATCCCTATAGCTTTAGGTCCTTTGCTTCAGGGACTCTCTTTATGTCATACTTCTCCAGTACAGTGGGGCCCTGACCTAGTTGGAAGAGCTAATGCGGTGCAAATAAGCAGTAAGAGACTGTTTTTATTTGTAGCAAATAATACAACTATGTTATGCATAAGAAACTTCCCCTTATTTCAAAGTCTTCCAGTACAACTTTTACTAATAAGCAAAATTAATGCCACTGAAAAAAGACAGAGACAAGAAAAAGATAAACTAATGGACTAGGGAATAACAGAGAAAGCCAAAGTTGAAAAAGATAAAAAGGTTGCTCCTGCTACAACTAATAACTTAGCTCCTTAATGCCAGTCTTAAATAGAGTAGGATCCATTTACAGTGAACTCTGAAGATTCAGTGAGACCTCATAGACCCAGTCCTCAGGTAGTGTGAGTTTGTGAAGCTCAGTGGTGGTCAATGAAATTATAGCAATTTACACAGCTCTCTCATGACTGTATTATCTCTTAGGGGACAGCATCAATTAAAACTTAATACAAATATCATCCATTTAATCTCTCCAAGGATTTTTACAGAATACTTCTACAAATATATTACAGGGAACATAATAAGACCTTTTCTCTGGTAGGGGTGAAGAATCAGTTAAGTCAAAGAACATAATTTAGAATATCATTAGTCACTGAGGATATTAGAAGAGATTATTTTAAAAATAAGAGGGATGTCCTTGACGAAGATGTTCCCAGTGTTTGTGCCATGAATGTGCAGAACATGTGATCCATGTAGAATGGGTGTTCCAGTAGGTACACTGAACTTGCAAGTGAAATTACAAATAGATTTCACTACCTAAAACTCTTCCAAAGAGGCTGTTACAGTAAGAGAGAAATACCTGCCCCTGTGTAGTGGCTTGCTTAAAGAGTCCCTGGTCTGAAAAATATATGCCTGCCGCAGTCCCTGTTGCCTCCCTGTTGAACAGACTTGGCTTCTTGCTGATTCAGAGTAGGCTTTGTCAGTTTCCCAGGCAGCTGCTTCCTTCTGAAGAAGGAGGAAGCTGGTATAGTTCCCTTTGACATAAAAATAGGATACAAAACCCAAAATCAGACAAGGAACGAAAGAAGCCAGCCTCTCATACAGGAGCACTGCTGGCAATGCCAAGGACAGCCCACCTGTGCTCAAACCCCCAGATTCTGTTCCATGCAATTACAAATCCTTAAAGCTCTTCAGCATGGGATGAACTGTGAGCTCATGCAGATCTGCACTGAATGCCTATAAGGTTCCTCTCACTTCTTGTCTGCCAGAGAGGTCGAGAGAAAGAGATGGTCAGGAGAAACCTAATAAAGAAAGAGTGAGGGAAAGGGAAAACCAGGAGTTGTTAAGACAGGAAAGGAAGAGATCATCCAAGAACGCAGAAAGAAATATGAGCACCATAAAGCCAGAGACACAGGAACTTAGGATTAAGGAGTTACTAGCATATCAAACAATGACAAAATAAATGTTAATTGTATATATACTGAGTATTTATGTTGGTGCATTCTGTCTCCTGGTGAGGTTTGTCACACTTCCCTGCAGTGGAGCTTTCTGTTCCACTGTTTCAAGCAAGATTCCTCTCCCTCAGTTTAGATCTTTCACTTTCAGGCACTCATTCCAGGTGCCTTTTATAGTCAAGGAAAAGAAATAGATGCCTTCAAAGGGCAATTCATTTGACCTACATTAGATGTCTTTCTTCAGGAGATGAATCACTCTCTAGAAAAACCTGTTTCTATAAAAGGAGCCAATGGTAGCTAGCTTAACGTTAGATATCAGAACTTTAATGACCTACCATTGGAAGAAAGTTACTTTGGCTCAGTTTCTACATTAGGATGAAGCAAATGCCTTCCATTTTCAGAAAAATATACTCAAAGATGAAGGTCAGATCCTTTGTCCTAGTAAATCCCGAACTCAGCCTACAAACCATGTAAACACTGACCATGGTCTACCACATCATTTTATAAAAAGGCTCTCTCAGGAGACCTCATGTAACCAGACAAGGGAAGATTGCACTGACATGAATTATATGAGGAGTCAGAATTTGACCCTGAGTGAAGAGGACAAAAATCTCAGGTATACTCTGACCAGCTGAATCCGGACTGTGGTCCCCAGTGCTTTGCTGCAGTGAAGGAAATGCTGCCCCAAAGTGCTTTCAGGAACAGATCAGGAGCCTAATGAGACATGGCACCCTCAGCATCCTGTCAAGGTACTGAGCTACTGTACCAGACTTTTCTATAACTGCAAAAAGTGACAAGATTGCTTCACCCTGTGGTCTTCTGAATTATTCTACTGAGCAAACTAAGCACTGCTTGCATTTAAACAAGCTTGTTCACAAATTGGTAAAGATTTACTTTGGCATTTGGACCAGACGATTAAAATAGTCTTACAGGAGATACTGGACTGCACCTCTCCACTGTGTTGTGGAGTTATTAGGAGGCTGTTGCAAAGAGCTGCAACTTGTTTTGTCCTTTAATTTCATGCCTCAACTTGGCAAACACACCTTATGGCTTGTCCTCCTCCACACTATATGCTTCCTATAAAACCACTCAGAGAGTTTGGGAAAAGAAGGTAGACTGTACTCCTCCATCACAATTATAAGTAGTAGCAGACCAGTGAGAAGAAAAAAACACACTTTAGTTCCTTAATTGCCTGCATAGTCCCCTAGTCTAGAAGAAAACTACTTCACTGCTTCTTCCCTTCCCTGCATTCTTAATAAAGAAATCCCATCTTAATAAGTATAACAAATTAATGAACTTTTCTCCTCCAGAAGAAAACAAATACACCTTTAGCACAACCACTTGTGCTAGATACTAGAAAACAGACATCTCACAAGCAAAACTGATTTCTAAGTCCCAATAGTATGCACAGCAGTAAAGACAGAATGCTAGAAGTTTCCTATTATTTTGTCTGTAACCCTTACAAAATGGATAAACTCCCTGCCCAAATAAGCATCAAACTCCATAAGCTGTGTAGCAGTATCATTTGGCTGGGACACAGCAATTATCTAACAGAGTGGCTGCCAACAAAAGAGAAAAGAAAATCCTCTTGAAAACCTGTTATTTGTTGTGGGAGTCTGGTGCTTCTATCTTAATACAGATCTTCTTTCTTTAAAGACTTCCAGCTATTTTTGTTTTCCTCTATGCACATTAAGACTTTCTTTACTACCTTCTGCACATATATTTATATCTACTGGAGACAGAGGGTAGCTGCAGCCTTACAGTGCTGACAATGGCAATTACAGTCTTAGCCACTGAGTGCAAGGTTTCATTTAGTCCATAATGCACCCCAGAGCCTGGGACTGAAACTCTGTGCCTCTGGGTCTGTAATGATTACCATGCTCCAATATCTACAGATTACATCAGTCATGTGGGACTTGGATATGGGCAGTAGTTTTATGCAGGTCTGGGAAGAGCAGGGGTAGGAGACAAGGAGTCGTCTGAGCACCAGGGAGCCAGAGTCCTGCTCCAGCTGGCACACGCCACCCTAGCCTCCTGACATGGAAGTACTTGGAACACCCTGACTTCAGTGTCCAAATACCAACCAGAAACAGCAAAGCAGGCTCTGGTACCCGAATCCCCACTATTTTTTATTCTATTCTAATATTTGGAGTGCCTTTCAGCCAGCTATACTTTCTGTAGGCTCAGACAGAATTGCATGGATATTTGAGCTTAGAAAATAATAAACATATTAGACTGAACTGTGTATTCCACGAGCTCCTTACATAGAGTTTAAGAACAGTCTTTCCTATTCCATCTCTTTTTGCTTCCCTGACAAGAAATTAATTTTATAAACATAAAAGTTCTCATCTCACATCATCTAAGAAACACTCGAATATTTCACCTGCTTTTGTAAAATACTATCTCTTTAAATTGCAAAAGAATGTTCCCTTTTAACTCAGCATCAGAAGACTGTAGTATTAGGCAAACTGAAGGTTAGAAACTGTGAAAAATATTGCAGTTACCTGTAGAAATCTTTCTTTCATAATACCCTTTAATATGGACCTGCATTTTGCACAGACTTCAGTTCCCAACATTCAGCTTCGCATCTTGCAAGCTGTCTTCTGCCTTGCAGCATTGTGAAGTACTGCAGAGTGGAACTTGTAGTCTATGAATGGCACAAAATGAGAGCAATTGTTGCTGGATCAATCTTTTAAGATTAATACTAGCACCATTTGTACCCAAGGCAGTACTCAACCTTCTTCCATCCCAAATTTTCCAGTAGACAATTTTCTCTCAGCTAGAAACTAGTCTAAATCTTCTCCTGCTCAATGCAGCTGCTCAGCAGTTTCTAATATTTATTTTTCTAATTGGAGACTAGTCTAGTGGAAAAGACTAAGTCTTTGTTGCAATACATTGCTGATAAGCCTGTTCTTTAATGCAGCAAGATGTCCTCTGTGTGGGAAAGCTCATCAACAGAGGGAAATCAGTTTGATATGAAACAGTTGATTTGAACAGCAGTTTTGATTAAAAAAATATCCCAAATCCCGGTGACTTAGTTTTTATTGGAATCTGGATCCACATTTGGCAATTCAAGTTAAAATTAATTTCTGTGCTCCTTTTCCTCAAATAGGAGTCTAAGCCATAAGCTTCAAATGGGAATGTTTGAAGAGACTCTTTCATAAACCTTGATTCCAGTGAAACTACTTGGCATTAGTCACGGCATGAAAAACAGCCAGGTTGCTGAGATGCCTGGCTTTATAAAAAGTCAGGAAAAGACAAAGTTCAGCACAAGCCCATTCTGGCAAGCAGCAAGTATATATATATTTTTTTTTTCCCTAAATGAAAGTGAACAGTTGTGACTAGTAGCAGGTCCCCATCTAAGACTAGATCACTCTGTAAAGATGCTGTATGAGATAGACATTATTTGAACTTGGCTGCTTTTATAATAAGGCAAATACAGCTCTGAACTACGTGATTTCTAGAGGCTGTTTTCTAGCTGTGTCTGTTTTCACACAAGCGTTTCTTCATCTCCACCCACCTTCATCTGTGCACAAGCCAAGGTGGACCCAGCAGCAGTGTCCTCTCCTAACATGGGCAGTGTCTTCAGTTTACCTTTTTTTTTTTCTCCTTCCTGAGCAGCTAACGAATAAACTGATTTAATTACCAGAAGTGCAAAAATTAGGAGCCATTAAAACATAATGAGCCACTCCCTATGCATAGCCAGACCCAGTTTCTGCTACAGTTTTCTTTTTAGAGTTGTTGCAAATATTATTCCTTAGCTACTCGCAAAACCAGCAGTAAGGCTTCAAGTTAGGAGTCTAGATTATGTATAGGTGATCCGTATGGTTGTATCTAAAAGCAAGCAAATTCCCTCCCTGCTCAAGGATTATTGCTGAGTCTTTGCTGGCTTGATAAACCTCTCCAAACCATGGCACAGTGCCAAGTAGCCTTACCCCAACATTTCAAGGAGCTTCTTAATGGACCTCCTTAGCTGGTTGCTGCAGAAAATCCCTTTTTTGCTTTCTGACCTGATATCCTTTCTCCTTTCTCAGCTTACAGAAGGACCACAGCCTCACTAAGACGTGATCTTTGCCATTTCCTGCTGACTTTTCTGAAGGTGTCTTTCAATGGCATTGGCCTCAGTCATCGCAAGGAGCCTCTTAAAAGGGTCAGCCTCTGATAATACAGTAAAGCAGATCCTGGGTCACTAAGACCTACTGCTCCCCACTGGGGCTTGCCTGTACAGGGGTGTGGGAGTCCAGGAAGGGTCCATCATGAAAGCAGCTCTTCGTGTCCCCCATTGCCCTCTTTGAGCTCTGCCTAATTCTTGTTTCCCAAGTCAGGAGAAGACTATTCTGCCATCTTCAAGGTAGCTGTGAGGCAGGGCCTGGGCACAAGCTCCAAAGCTTTATCTTTGGCTAAAGCCAGGTATGTAGAGGGCGAGAGCTCTGATAACTGATGGCGCCACCACATGGAGTTTGGCTGTGAAGTGCTCCCCAGTGCTGGTGGCTTCTCAAATTTTGTGGCTGCTCTGTGGACCCAGGTTTGAGCTCTGCAGCTCACTCTACAGGCAAAGGCTCCCAAAAGCATCAGCTAGCAGATTTGCTCCAATAAACACTTTAAGATCAGCCTAAGTGTCCACAAATCGAGATGGAGTGGCACCAGAGTTGATCACTAGCTTTTTGATAAATCTTGACAAATATGCTGCTGTGCTGGTTTGAGTTAGAAGAGAAAAATTCTGTTCAATGACTTTACTTTTCAGCTAACTCTGCTAAATAACTGCGCTTTCTGAAGTTAACAACATTTTTTCACAGTGTCTGCTTCAAGCAGTGGTAATGCTTGATGTTCAGAGTTACTATCAAGGATTGGTGTGCAGACCAAGGTCACTGCTAACTCACCATGTCACAGGATGCAGTAGGAGGCCGCACCTGTGGGGAGGAGCAGCCAGGACAGGTGACCCTAAACTGAACAGTGAGGTATTCTGTCCCATATATGTCATATTCAGTATAAAGCTGAGGCATCACGAGGGTCTCTCTCTGGCTTGCACTTGTTCAATGGCCAGCATCTGAGGAGGACTTAGTCCATTCTGTGTGTTCCTAAATTCAGTTTAAGAATCTAGCTCCTGAATTCAGTTCCCGTCTGCCACTGAGCCCGGTCTGGGATTCTCCAGTGCCTGCTCCACTGCATCAGTGGTAATGGTGATGTAGCTGCCATCAGAGGGGGCTGGGTTCGATACTATTTTTGCATATATTTGTATATATTCCATTTCAGTATTATTATCTTCATTAAAGCTGTTTCAGTTTTATTTTCTAATCCATAAATCTTTCATTCCCTTTCTCTTCCCTTTGGGAGGGGAAGGGGGCCAACATCAGTCCATACGTGTCCCTTATTCCCTTTCCCCTTTTTTAGTTGGAAAGAGGGGTTAATAGAGAATGTCTGTTATAGGTCTAGCAGACTGACCCTAAACCTTGACAGCTTCTTTCACAAAGTCCTCAGAAAAGACCGTATCTTTCAACAAATAAAAATAATTCTAATTTCCTGACTTTATCTTATTTAATTGGGAAAAGCAAGCCAGTCATTTCATGGAGATCTCACAGTACCTGTTCCTCTTTTGAGGCATTTTTCACCCATTTAAAAGGCAGGAATGTTTTCAGTTTTTGTAACAGGGATTGAACAGATGGGTGGGCAGACGGTGGGTATAAAATAGTGCTGCAGGAAACAGCCAGGGAAGCAGCTTGCTCCCATCCATCCCTGCTTGTTTGTTAGAGGAAAGATGTTATTTGAGGCGTGGACTGTAACAGGGCAGTGCCTCAAAAGCATAAGACCTAATCTCATCATGGTAGCTTTGCTCAATAGTACCCACTGACTTCAGTGGGAATGAGGCTACACTCAATGAACAGCATGACTTAAATGTTGCCTGATATAAAAAGGGCATTTTGTGCAACTGTTCTGCCTTCCACGCCACCTGGCACGCTGTAGGAGACTGAACAGGAAAAAACATGGGTTTTACATAATACCTCTATATGGAGAGCACTACATACAGTTTGAGAATGTTGAAAGCTGCAAGACAGAAAGAGAGGGGCAGGCCCTCCTTGGAAGTGTAATGAATTGGTACCAAACCCAACAGTTTACATCTTGGCCGACCTTTTCTAGTACCTACATGGCCTTGCTGTCTGCCAACAGACTTCTCATTCAATCATGAGCCTCCAGCAAACATCGTCCTCTTGGACAGCAGCTTGGTTCCTCCCTTACCTTCCAGCTTCTCTGCTGGCAGGCATTTTCTTGGTGGGACCAGGTTCTCCCCTGGCATTTGATTGCTCCTGCTGCATCTTTGGTGAAGATCTGTACTTTATCAGCTGCTTTGTCCTTCCCAATTTCCTCACAAGTGTCCCTGCTGCTTTCTGACTTCCATTCTTCTGGTTCTTCTCTGTCTTCCCCTTCAACATTGCCTCCTGTATTACATCCACATGGCTAAGGGGTCTCTCTCTCTCCTCTCAAAAACAACCTTTTCCTGATCACTGTCCTCACTGCTACAAGTGGTTTTCTAATCTCTTATTTCTGAATTAAAGCTATGTAGATGACTATCACAAAAGTTTGGGCTAAAATATTACCCTAAAGACCTATGATTATACATGTATCATGAAGAACATGGGCAAGGAATTATTCTAAAGAGCTTCTGTTTCCAAGAGCACAAGTCCTTCAAGTACAATTTATATGGAATATATATTAATAATTGAAGCAGAGGCTGGTTTATAGTACCAAGATAGGACTATGGCTTTAATAGCAGCACCTCTGTACTTCAAAGGGGGCCCTGGCAGGAATAATGTTTTGTGAAGAGTGTGATGAACCAAAACCCAACAACCTCTTCCCCAATTACTGTGTACTGAAAGCTAAGATTTTTACTGTGTCTCCTGATTAATTCTGGAGTGAGCATGTGCATTTTCTTCTAGCTCGTTTTAGTCCAGATGCTATTCATTTTTAGCCTTTACTCCACAAAGATTGTTTGTAATTTTACAGCCAGGCTCTTTATCTCTGAAAAGCTGCATGTTATAAAGATTATTAAAATTTTATGAGTGGTGGATCCTTAGAGCTAGTAAGCCTGGGCAGTCCTGTTCCACATCAGTGTTATCACGCTTTTGCAATACAAAGAGGTGCAACAGGGAGTTTAAATCCTAGCTGCTATTTACTTAACTCACCTTACTCTTCCTATAGTTCTTCAGATTTGAATGCTTAATGATGTTACATTCTTTCATTAGTATCTTTACAATGTTTTTTTCTTGTAGTGAAGAATTTATTCTTACCCCATCAAATATATACTTATTAAGAAGTCTTTTCTGTTTCATCTGATTATTAATTCCAAGTTGTAATATAATAATAAACTTATGTAAATGGGAAATCATGTAAAAACATTTATGACAACATGAAGTTAGCTGATGACTTCTATCTAGCTGTCTATAACATTAGAATGTTTTTCATAGTCACTATTACTTGTTAATGCTGTAGACAGGGAGATTGAAAAAGTATCAGTTATAATACATGCTTGCTCTTTAACTCATTTGGAAAACCCTTCAAAATAATGCTTGTCAAGGTTATGGAATTTCACACAGACCTTAGAAATTTCCTTACATTACAATTCAGTGATATAATCTAATCCAGTATCTTTTCCTCTACAAGGAGTGACTAGCTGATTTTAGGTATTGCATCTGATTAATTATAAAAACAGAACAAGCAAAGGAGGTGATTCAAAACACCAGGTAAGTCCTTGGTTTATATGCAAAAGCATGAAGATTTATTATATCTTTTCAAATCTTTCCTTTAAAAATGTAGTTAGTAGCTAGATTCATTAGGGTATTCAGAAATTATAAACCACAGTGGTTAGTTTGGATGACGGATGAGCTGTGGGGTTTTTCCTACCACAAACCAGGAGAAACTTCCTGTATATAAAATGCGAAATGATGGCTGTTCCAGAAGAGTGATGAATTAGACCAAAAAGGTATAAGATATAGCTTAACATAAGCTATGCAAGTGACATAAGCCAATGTCACTCCAGTCTTCAAAAAAGGCAAGAAGGAAGACCCAGGAAACTACAGGACAGTCACCCCCATCTCCATTCTGGGAAAAGATGATCCTGGAAAGATGATGGAAGAAGCTCATTCTTGGCATCATCTCAAAGCATGTAGAGGAAAAGAAGATTATCAGAAGTAGTCAACATGGATTCACCAAGGGGAAGTCATGTCTGACTAATCTGTTAGCCTTCTATGAGAACATGACTGGACGGGTAGATGAGGGGAAGGCAGTGGCTGTTGTCTACCTTGACTTCCACAAGGCTTTTGACACTGTCTCCCACAGCATCCTCATAGGCAACATTAGGAAGTATGGGTTAGATGAATGGACAATGAGGTGGATTGAAAACTGGATAGAAGATAGAGCTTGGAGTGTCGTGGTCAGTGGCACAGAGACTAGTTGGATGTCCATAACAAGTGGTGTTCCCCAGGGGTCAGTGTTGGGTCCAGTCCTGTTCAATGTATTCATCAACAATCTGGATGAAGAGGTAGTGTACACTTAGCAAGTTTGCTGATGACACAAAACTGAGAGGGGTGGCTGACACACCAGAAGTCTGTGCTGCCATCCAGTGTAGACCTGGACAGGCTGGAGAGTTGGACAGAGAGTCACCCTATGCAATTCAACGAGAGCAATTGTAGGGTACTGTACCTAGGGAGGAATAACCCCATGCTGACCTGCTGGAAAGCAGCTCTGTAGAAAATGAGCTGGTAGTCCTGGTGTACCACAGGATGACCATGAGCCAGGAATGTGCTCTTGTGACCAAGAAGTTCAATGGCATCCTGGGGTACATCAAGAAGAGTATGGCAAGCAGGTTGAGGGAGGTTCTCCCCCACCTCTACTCTGGCCTGGTGAGGCCTCATCTGGAGTACTGTGTCCTTTTCTGGGCTCCCTGGATTGAGAAGGACAGGGAACTGCTGGAGAGGGTACAGAAAAGGGCTACAAAGATGATTAGGGGATGAGAACATGTCTCCTATGAAGAAAGGCTGAGGGACTTGGAGCTTTTTAGCCTAGAGAAGATTGAGGCAGGGTCTTATCAATGCTTACAAATACTTAAAGGGCAGGTATCAGGAGGATGGGGCCAGTCTGTTTTCAGTGGTGCCCAGTGACAGGACAAGAGGTAATGGGCACAAACTTGAACATAGGAAGTTCCATCTAAACATGAGGAGGAACTTCTTTACTTTGAGTGTGGCAGAGCACTGGAACTGCCCAGAGAGGTAGTGGAGTCTCCATCTCTGGAGACATTCAGAACCCACTTGGACATGTTCCTGTGCAACCTGCTTTAGGTGAAACTGCTCTGGCAAGGGGGTTGGACTATATGATCTCCAGAGGTCCCTTCCAACCCCTATGATTCTGTGATTCTGTGATCATATAATTTTTAAAAGGAGAAAGAGCTGGCTACTGAGGAATGGAAGAGATATTCGTGACTCATCCAATGGAAATGAGAAGACCAAGACCAGGACAAGGCAGAAGAGAAGACTGGTTGCTCTCTGGTCAACAAAGAGCAAAACAGAAGAATTTAATGTTAAATAATTAGGTTATCAACATGATAACTGCAGCTGATTGTAGGTGCCAGTTGGTCAAGGAAAAAGGAAAGCTACCATAAAGAAATGGGAAAGTAAGATACATCTGCACAATTCTCAGGTATAGGAAAAGTAAGTACACCCGTAAAAGACAGCTTCATCTGTGCAAACAAGTCAGGCACCCTTGTCCGATACAGTCCAGCATGTTTTGAACTTAGCTATGACAGAAGGTTCATGGTTTTGGTTTGGGGTTTCTTATTGTTTGTTTGTTTTTGTTTAAGTTTCAGGCTAAGTTCAAAAGACTTCCCCAAAATCAATCAGGATTCAGCAAAGGACAGACATTTTGACAGATTTCAAGTAATAGCTTGGACTAATTTCTGGTTCAAGGATGTATTGTTTAAAACAAGATGTCAGATCAGAATGTAGTTTGGTGTGCTGCCTTCTCCCCTAAATGGAATTGAGAGAACATCCTGTGAAGGACGAGGAGACAGCAGATGGTGTGCTATCTCCCTGAGGCAGGGACACGAGGTGCCACTCTCTAAGTACAGCTACTGGCAGGTCTGCAGTGAGGTATTGCAGTATCAGAACCGGTTTTCAGAACTGATACAAAAAAAGAAGAAGAAGAAAAAAAAGTCAGGCTTGCTTGAGTCTTGGCAGCAGGAAAGCAAGCAGCAAAGAAGTCAAAGCAAGCTAATTGTCTCCTCCATCCCCAGTAAATTACACTTCTAGGGCTATGGCCATTGTAGACTGTAATATCAAGTGATTTTATTTAAGGCTGGCTGGGTACCTCTACTTTATAGTATAGCTTCTACTGTACTTCGAGATTCAATAGGTTTGTGAAATCTGTAATGAGGATACACTGAAGACAGTAGCCTAATGATGCTGCACTACAGCATCTTTGTGTAGACTATTTTAAAGAAACTCAGAAGCAGGCTGAAAGTAGAGCACAGGTAGGTGGTCTTCCTGGAATTCATTTGTCTTACACTATCACCTGAAGAGAGATACTGTTGGGGTTTTTTTTGTCTGCTTGGTTTTTGCCTAGGTAATTGCTATATGACTGATAGTCTCTCTTCTGCTAGCACATTTGGTTAGCCTTCCACAAGGCAAAGGGTTTATATGAGCTGGCTGGAATCTATGTCAGTGTAAAGAAAACCTTGAGGGGACAGCCCAGCTGAGCAAAATGGAAGGCATTTAGCAAAAAAGGGAGAAGATGCAAAGAGGAACTGACTGCCAAAATAAGGTATATGGACAAAATTAATCAAGACATCAAAGAACATGAGGAGCAAAAAAAAAAAATTCTTTAATTGCCTATAGAGCAAAATCAGGGACCTAATTAATGAACAAAAGGAATCAGAATTACTCATTAAAGGGCATACATTTCACCTAGCATGTATTACTGAGATGTCATGGGAACTTGTGCATGGCCACCATGCTAGAGCTATTGGCTAGATCAGGTGAATTACATGGGCTGAAGGGCAGAAGTTTGACAGGGTCAAAAATGACTGGTCTCACATCTGGGAAACACAGTGTGTTGGATTCTTAGGGATCAAGTATTCCAAGACTTAGAGCTGCAATTGGTGTTCATTTCTGGTTTAAAAAAACAGATCAGGGAACAGGATACGCTCCATCTTACACATCTATCTAATAGAGTCATGAGGGGATACAATATAATCATGAGGACTTTTGTTCTGCCAATATTAATCTATCTTTGTATGTCCATGTCTTAAGTCAGATTGTTCATCAAATGCAAAGGAGTTTTGTATTAGGCCTCATCTTGACAAATAATTAGGGTTTGGATCACAGAGGCAGAATCTAACAGTAACATGTGTTGTGTTGGCACCACAGAAATGGCCTCTCTGTGGTCTATGTGGTCATGCGGATGTGATCCCACAGTACAGATTTAATCATGAATTTTTACACTGGCTTTGTGCAAACAGAATGAGAAATAAAAATATATTGATAATGGATAACTTTCTTGAAATTGAAAACAGAGTAGCGGAAACGAATGATTTGGAAGAAGTTGGACAGAACTCTCTGAATATGACTGGAAACTTAAAATCAACACCAAAAACTGTAATCCCTCTACTTAGACGAAAACAACAATAGCAGATCAAAATTGCTTAAGAGACAAAGTAGAAAAATATGCAAATAAAATAATGTATATAAAAGCATTATGTATTTCTATTTCTGTATATATATGTCTATATTGATATATAAATTAGAAATATTTGTCTTCTGTATATATATTATAGGCATATTCACAAAATGAGACCTTTCTGATATTTTGACTGATATGAATCAGAAGCAAGGAATAGAGGAACACTGAGAAAGAAGGCAAAAGGACAGGGAGCCTATTGCAAGAAAATCTGAGTTAATTACAAGTTCATAAAGCAGACTCCAAACAAAGAAAATTCTAAGAACTAACAGAAATGATAGAATTGTCAATAACCATAGATACAAGGCAGAACATAGAAGTACATTTATCTGCAGTAGTTAAAGATGACAAATAGCACAATTAGGTCATACAGTGATAAAATACTTTCCTAGAGTAATTTAAGATTTTGTTAAACAGCAGAAATTCAATAGGGGCAATTTTCAAAACAGAGTTCTTGTATACGATAATTTTTTGAAAGAGTTGTGTGAACACTGTCACAGTAATTTTAAGCAAGCTTACACTACTTGAGAAATTCTATTAACTTTAAAAGGTATAAATGGGGCAAACTGAATAACTCCAGATCCTTCCATAGGACCTCAGATTCAAATAAACGGTGAAATGAATGGTATTAGATGTGTTTAAATACACATGGAGAAAAGTTTAACACACAAGGTAATACTGACCAGGTTAAATTGTATGGATTTAGAAGGTGGCACTAACGCCACTGGCTGGAACAGATGGTCCAGTTTCAAAGCTCAGGCTCCAAGATGGAGGCTTGTAAACCAGAAATGGGTCAGAAAAGAGCCATGAGATGGTTTAAAGGAGTAAAAAAAGCAGTTCTTGAAAAAGATTCTGGGAATTTATTTGACAAGCAATGTAAGAGATGGCATAGTCACAGCTTATGAGTACCTGCTTGAGAAAGAAGAGCTTTTGCTTCTCAAAAGTTTCTACAGAGTGAGCAGAATGCCTGCATACATCCAGTAACTAATAAATGTTCTTTAAAGTGATGAGCTTGTGTCAAGCACAAGTAAAGGCCCACCACAATTTTGTCATTAACCGTTATTGGTGAAACTTTTAACATTCTAGAGTCAGTATGCAGTCAGTTCTGCTTGCACGGTGTCTTCATGCCTATGCTAAACAAACCGGTAGAATAAAATCTCAAATAGCATGGACTTCTGCCTTTTGGCTGATCTAGCTATCCAGAAGGACAACAGGGATTCCAAAGTTTATTTCTGTGTCTAATTAAGGTGAACTGCTATAATATTACATGCATAAAGCCATAGCAAATTTGATCTTCTATGATAACAGCTAAAAAATGTTGAAGACTGTGGCTAAAACCACCTGCTATGTCAAGGAAAGGGCATTTCTGCTGCCAAAGTCTACCCAGTCGAGCACTACACAAAAGCACCAGGGGAAAACAGGTGGTGTGAGTGCTGGCTGCCTTTGTGTTCTAAAATGTTGGACTTTTTTTTTAAAATTTCCCCTTTAAATCAACCATGCCACAAAAGCAAAAGTCTCATGTGACAGCAAGAGGAGATTTGATCATCTTCAGCTATCTGTCTTCTGTTGATCTGTGTGGTGAGGACGAAGAAGGGAGGAGACTCTCTCCGTCTGCGCTGAGACACCAGTTCTCCTGCAGAGCATATGGTCCAGAAGCACCAGGTGGAGATGCATACAGGCTTTGCCTTCCTTAATGTGACAGGCAGCATCTCAGGGCTGTATAAGAGCTGTGCTTTGCTATGCTTATATAGCTTTCCAAACAGTAAAAAATACAGTTTTAACTTCTAGCTTTGCCCTTTCTTGCCATGAGTAAGTCAGTCATTTTCAGTCAGAATCAATAAAAGGATGTAGAGACCTTGGCTAAATGTCTCGTGATGGTGTTCATGTTGTGGGGACTGTAACGATAGCGTTTTGGCAGTTCACCTCATAATAACTGTACATGGGCCTACTGCAGTTGAGAACCTCCTTTTTTCAGACATGTTTCTTTATCCTGACCCTTGGATGCTTGTGGCTGAGATCCTTTGCCCAGCTGTGTTTGTGCAATGCATTAGGTTGTTAACTCATAATTTGATTCACTGGTTGTCCTCTTCCTTGCTCACTTGTTATACAGAAACAGGAAATTAAAAACATTGGTTTTTTTGTTTTCTATTGTTGTTCATGACTTATTATACGCCTATACCCTTTTGCTGATCTTTTCTTCCCCAGTAATTCCCTGGCTATCTCACCTCCACTCACATGCTGTTAATAATTTTCTTCTTCTACTAACCTTTTTGAATTGGGATCATCATCATACCAGCTGAATGCAAAGTATTTATTAATATAATACCCTGTGTGTTATTTTCAAATCCATTCTTCATATCTCCCAACAATCCATATGCCTTTTGAATCACCACTGTGAAGTATGCAGAGCTTTTTCCACAGATGGCCAAGTGTTTACAATTAATTGAGAACCTAGCAAGTGTATGAATAATTCCACATATTTATTAAAGCTGAATTACTTACGTTTGCTAATGAATTTTTCATTTGCCATTATGTGCCCTTTTTGGGTTTGTTTGTTTTTTAAGACCTCTGAAGATCTTATCGCTCCCATAATCTGGAAGGGGCCACATTCAGACATTATAATCCAAGAAATGCTATTACCTGCAACTGTTGATATATCAAAGTTCAACCTGATTCCAAGTCATTAATAATCATAATAAACAGTGATAGTCCTAGATGCTGCCCCTCTTAGATGCAGAGTGTTACTAAAGCATGAGTCTATTAAGCTGTCAGGCTCTTGTCTATCACAGTCACTAAATTTAACTGTAAATTCTTAAATGTTGAACATTTGTGTTAGAGGTTAACTCACCTATCTCACACACCTTTAAATAATCAAGGAGCATCAATAGCTCTGACCATGGGGAGCAATCAGTCTGTCTTGCAACAAAGCTGAAAATTTAGTAAAGAAGAAGAGAGCACCTGAGCTGCAGATGGTGGATTACAGTAAAGAGCAGATGCTTTTTTTCAGAAGATGGGAAGATTATCTAGGAGTTCTTCTTACTGTACTATAGTGAATAGATATTGAAATGCAGCATACACTGGAGTTGTTACTGCTAGCATGTGTTCTCTTTAGAGCAGAATTTTGGTTGGCTGCAGCTAGCTGCAATGTTTAATTTTACTAAATTAAAGGTACTTTTAATGGAGCCAGACTTGGTCTCTTGGTTTCTTTTCTAAACCTTGTTTCCTAGAATCACAGAATAATGAAGGGTGGAATTGACTTCTGAAGGTTACATCATTTGACCCCTTGATCAAAGCAGGTCTAACTTCACAGTTGGAGCAGGCTGTTCATGGTCATATCCTTTCAAGTTTTGAACACCTTCAAGGACGGAAATCCACAGCATCTCTTGGCAAGTTATTCCAGTGTTTCATCACTCTCATTTTGATCCCTACTCAACTTACTCAGCCTACAACTTACCAGTTTAGGTGGGAAGTGGTCTTGCTCAGTTTTTAGTTCTAAGACAGAAAAGAATGTAAAATATCTTGACAATTGAAAGCAGCTCTGTAGGAGCAAGCACTTCAGATTTCTCTAAACTATTCTCTCAAAAATCTTCCTCTACTGCTAATAACCTCTGTTACTCAGCTGCAGTGAGAGAACTAGATCCAGACAGGTTCCAGCTGTGTCACCTGGAAACAACAAAGCAGAGACCACTCACCTCTCCACACCATCAACCATTCGAAATCAGAAGGGTGCAATGGGAAAGGCAGTACAGAAACACTCCCTGGTTTTTACAAAAGGACTGCTGCTCCCACACATTACCTCTGCTTTTGTAGGCTCTCCTGTTCCTTCTGCTGTACAGATAATTGCTATCACAGTCCTAGCTAAGCGATAACTCTTCAGCTGTCACATAAACATCATGCTGTTGAGTCTAGCTTTTGACATACCTGCTCTAGAGAGGAGGTAATATATATCATTTTAGAAAACATATCCTCAAAAGTTACTTACTTTGACTTCCAATGAGCTGTCTCTTTTAGGAGTGTTGGGAAGAAAGGGAGAAGTCCTTCTCTGAAGGAACACTTTTTTTATTCAACTACTTGGCATCTCAAACACATGAATAAGTAACTCAAACACTGTTCAAGTGTCTCCACATCGAAGCAGGTATGGTTTATCTGTAATTCCTTTCTCCTCCCCACCCCTTTTACTTTTTTTTTTTTTAACGTCATAGGTGTACCTAAAATCTACAGGCTTCCTGCTGGAGCCTACAAAAAACCTGCCTCTTTCCACCCTCTGTAAACATTAGGTAGAAGAGGGGTGTGTAGCCACCCTTGGGATGTGCTAGCCTTCTTAAATGGGTAAAAGAAAACCATGAGAGCAATTTATGTTCAGTATCTAACACTGGCTGATAAACTCAAGCACCCCAAACAGCAGCTCAGTATCTGGGCACTGGTCTTGGCTCAGAGCAACCTAGAGCCTACTCAAGACAGCAGAAATGGATGAAGGGACTGGCTATGGATCTGAGACAAGATACCATCTTTGTGTAGGACAACTTGGTTCCCTAGGTGAAATTCTTACCAGGGCAGATCAACTGAGCAGGAAAAAAGCAGAGCATTATTGTTTTCTGTGTTTCGTTTTTATCTTTGCTTCTTTGGGATTTGGTGGGTTTTGTTGTGGTTTGGGGATTTTGTTTGTTTGTTTGTTTTGTGGGTTTTGTTTGGTTTGTTTTTTGTTTTTGTTTTTTTTTTTAGTAGCCATTACATTAATGATCAGAGATCCTTTTATTTTATTTTTTTTTTCTAACCAAGAATAGCCCATATGTGAACAATGGATCCAGCTTGTCTTTTGTCACAAGTAACTATATCATTGCCACCTATATCATCTCATACTTGGATATGATCAAAGCACCAATTAAAAGTGGCAGGCTGAAAGTGAACACAAATAATAATTGGCAAAAAGTGTGAAGGATAAGAGCAGGACAATGGTTATTCTTGCTTTTGTCACCTGTCAGCTGGACTAGGGCCCTCTGATATATTTGAGTGTGAAGTCCACAGCTCTACAAAACCCCAGGTAACATGGAGCACTATAGCTATCTTTATCAGCAAGCCAAGATGCTGAGGGAGCAAACCTTTGTGCTTCATACAGGCTTTCAATAGTATTTAGAAGGAAGTTAAACATATTGATATAATCAAAATGTTTGAGAAATTATGTCCATGATATATTAAAAAAAAACCCTACTCTGTACATCTGAAAGGAAGATAATCCTCAACTTCTCTATGCATTTGATGCCCAAGACCTCTGTGAGCAGGGTGGGTCCTACCCATGGAAGCTCTGGTGGGAGCCTCACCCTGTGATGGAGCTCCTCACCTACTGCTGCCTAAGACCCACCAGTGACCTCTTCAGTCTCACAGCTGTACATGTATTTAAAGCAAGACAAATGAAAATGTCTTCAGAAAACAAAACATTCTTCTGCCCTGCTAGTCCCTGTGCGGGGAAGGATTACAGTACAAACAGGATGTAATAGATGTTTATCGTTATAGATAAGTGCTCAGGTTCTCTCAATACAGTATCAGAAAAACATATAGCTTAAAATGTAAAATAGTATTCTCTACTCCCTGCCTGCTTCTGCCATATTACTGGCCCTCTGTTCCTTCCTCCCTCACCTCCCCTGCCTCTCACATGGCAAAGTGAATTCCTGCTAACCACCCAGCACAAACTGTCAGTCTGCTCTTGCTTTTCTTCTTCAGAGCTCTGCTCCATCTACAGAAACGACATTTGTAGCAAGTTGGTAGCAGTGACATGGAACGGTGCCACCTTGCCACAGCATTGCTTGAAGTGTCTTTGTTCAGGTGACTCAAAAGGAAATACTTATTTTGGGTTACCTATGATATGTGCAGGTAAGGTCTAGCTAACTCAAACTTTATTATTTCTTCAGCTCTACCACTTCAACCATCACTTGCATTGTGTGAAACACTTACAGGTTGGTATTTTTAACTATGAAACACTTACAGGTCTGTATTTTTTAACCACAGCACTCCACAAGGCTGCTGGGAGGACTTTTCTGGGGGAAAGAGGAGTTGTTTCCCACCTAAATATTGCTTTGCACCTCATGCCCCCAAAAGTAAATGAAAATGATTGCAGTAATCCCAGGAATGCTGCTGCTGCCATCTCCTGAGAAAAGCTAGGCTGAGCATGTTTAATGTTACAGAAGCTGCTGCAGCTACCAGAAGGTCTGCCTGTCTGTGTTCTAACGAAATGGAGTCTTTTGGCTGGACTAGTCTAGTCTGTAAATGACTTATATCTCAGATTACTGTTATCAAACTAAAAATACAGGATCCAAAAACATGTGTCTAGAAGTTGTCTGGAAATCTCATTTGCAGCCATAACATTAGATCACAGTATACAAGATGATTAATCTTCTCTGCTTCCCAAAGGCACTTAGGAAATAACTGCTTTACCAAGCCATGGAGGCCTCCATGACCAGCTAACTGGGAGAGCTGAAATTTGGAATTCAAAGACAAATGCTGCTTACCCCTGTCACATTTAACATTATTAAAGCAGAGAGACTTTGAGAAAAACTGTCACAAACTACCATAAATTTAAAAACTATTAAGGGATAATATGAAGTCTCCTCAAATAGTCTTAAGTCACTATGGAAAACAGAATTCAGGCTCCTTCATCACTTCTCAGGTAACACCAACAGCCTCATGAAATCTGCTTTTCTAAAACCCTAAATTCTAATGATTCATTTTCCATGATTGCATATGATTGCATATGTTCTCACAGACAACAAAAGTTTTTGTGTTTTCTACGGGCAATTATGTAGCTCTAAAACGCTTTTCCAGTGATTGAAAGTAGCATCTTACATGCTAACGGTTCAAAAAAAGTTCTGAATCTGCACATTATATACATCCCCCTCCCAAATAAAGGATGATAATAGGAATGCTAATCAGTTCTAGGGCTTTCTTCATTAGCAGCATCTTGAGACACAAGTCTATGCATGAAGTTGTCATCTGCACCCTGCTGCCATTAATGAGATTTCTTTTCCATTCATTCCTTAACAATAATGCTCATCCTGACCTTTGTAAAGTACTTTGAGATAACGCTTCAAAAGCACTAAGCAAGAACTAAATAATAATATCTGATTATTGTAACTCCAGTGACAGGCATAGAAAAATGTTCTCTGTGTTAGCCCAGAGCTAAAGACTACCTAAGAAATATCACTATAGTAACATGACTATTTCTAATTTTCTTTCAAATTGCCAATGAGGCTTTGGTTCACTTTCAAGATGAGATGTTTCTGCTTGTACTTTCAGAAACTGAATCGAAATTCCACCATTATTTACAGTGAAAATTCACCTTTTTGGTCACAGAAGCAACAATGCAGATATCCTTCTTTTCCTCTGGCAAGCAATACAGAAGATAAAACTCCTTTGAGAAGACTCAGTCTGAGAGCTAAAGAAGAGTTTTGGAGCCTCTGCTCTGTTTCCTATATCCTAACTTATTGCATGTCAACCATCTTACGGCCCACAGAGTCTTCCTCTAGGCTACAAAATACGTCCTACTTAGTTTTGGCAGAGTATTAAAAAACAGTGAAAGCTTGCTTTTTAACTTAGTATTTCTTGGTCAACAGAAAGGATGGTATACAGAAGCAGACTGCAGCACCTGTGGAGCCATGACTTTTCAAGTCATTCATTTTTTTCACTGCAAACATATTGTCACGGGTAAGGTACCGCGCTTCTTCCCGAAGCCTGCTGTCCACTTCTGCTGCTGCAATGGGTCTTCCCATGGTGCTGGCAGAAGAGCCAGTGCTCAGGGAGTGACTGGGAGGGGATGTCTCTGGCTGGATCGCTGCCACCGCACACTGCTCAGCTGTGACAGCATATGCTCAGCGTTCAGAGCCAGAAAGGGACACAACACTGTCCTTGCATGCAAGCAGCCTTCTGGGGAGAGAGGAGATGGACAAGTGAAATGTGCCAGGCAGAGGAGAGGAGCCAAAGCGAATGTTAGTGGAAACAGCAGTGAGAAAAGGAACATGTACAAGAAAGGCAAAAGAGGAAGAAGGGATGTGTTAAATGACATAAGGGCAGAGAGGGCAAAATGCAGAGGGTGAGAAAAGACCTATGATAGTGCCATCAGCTATTTTCTTACCTAAAACAGGATCCAAGAGAAAAGAAAAGGCTAAAACCCAAGTGCTTGTGGTTCTCTGAGAACATACCTTCCCTGCTTTGGGAATGGCAGTTCCTAGACCAAGCTGCAATATCTGCCTCAGGAAATCAAATCCAGCCCGACTCTGAAGCTCGCATTGCCACTGCTGCCTAAACAAACTGTTAAGGAACCTTTGCTAACACCAAAAAGCTGGCTTCATATAGAAATGACCTTTACAGAAAATTCCTCTGTGTTCATGTCTGTGTGTGTTTGGAATAATTCCTGCAAAAGCTTATCTAAAAAATTCCACTAGAAAGAAATGCTCTATGCTTTCATTCCAGAAAGTGTAAGTGGTTTTACTTATACTGTCTGGAACAGATCAGAGCAAACATCTGCTTTGTCCCCTGCCCATTCCTCACATCCTAACATCTTTAGACTATCTTCAGCTTTAGGAGGTGTTCCTCCATGGGACTTGAGAGTAGTGTGTGTATTTTCCCAGTATCAGAGGGATGCTAGGAAACCCTACTCACTCTGGCTGCACTGGGAGCATTCAGGGCTGTCAGGGGAGCTAGGAGCTGAATCTCTGCAATGACAATCTTTGGCTCTCCAGCAAGAAGCTTCACACTGTGGATCCTGAACAAAACCTCAGCAGAGCTGCAGATCTTTTTAATTCTGATTCTGAAGCAGCCGCCTGGTGAGCTGGCAGGAGACTAGGCCAAAAACAACCTCTGCTTGTGGTACATCCAAAGTTTATTTACTTTGATATTCTTTGGTGCATCCTTTTGGCTTTAAAGGACAGCCTTGTTAGCTGGAAACTTCCTGACCAGCTGTGGTTTGATATTCAGCAGGTCTGCTAAAAAAGCTGAGAGGAGAGAATCATCAGCAATGGGATTTTTTTTGTGAATGTCAATAGGCAAATGAGCCAGAAGCTGTTTTCTCTTTACCCTACTCTCCCAGAGGAAGGACAAGAAGAACAGGACTCAGTGTTCTTGTACAAGCATGGAGGTTTCTGTGCATATAGGTGTAATTTCTGCTCACCATATGTCCCTTATCATTAGGCAGAAAGTTTCCATATAACATGGTCTTTAAAGCATGGGTTCTAAGGTTCATCTTGGGTTTCAGACCTATATTTTACATTTTGATTACTGCATAGTTCAGAAAACCTACAAATATCTTGACATCTGGTAAGATAATGTTCTGATTAATTATGAAAGTTACCTGATGGATTCTGATATACAGCAAGGGATGGTAACAGCTAAATGATACGGATATTTTTCCAGTATGAAAGATTTCTTCCAGCATGCCCTGTAACATATGCTATAGCTTATCTATATTCCGCTAGGTGGAGTAACCACTCTATTGTCCTGCAGCTACAAATAGGCAGTTAGGTTTTATTGCTAGCAGCTGCTCTGCTCCAGAAAAGGAGGAGACCTCCTTTCATTCTGATTAGCAATATAGTCCAAGGGTTTTATTCTTCTTCAGAGATCATTACTACAGGCAATATGGTATCCTACTGAATGCTGTGGCTAAGCATGCAATTAAATTATAATTCTTGAGTGTAGTATTCTGCACAGTCGCCACAAACAACATTGAGCTGAATCTTGCAGCTGTTGGTTGACCATCTTATCCTCTAAAGATAGCAGTTTATGGAAGCATGAATTGCAGGCACTAAAGTCTAAATTAGGAAAATACTTCAAAAGCTTAACTCTGTATTCAGGACAGGAACTAAAGAACATCACTTACTTGGAACACGCAGTAAAGACTAAACATGTTCTTTAACATCAGAGACCCTTAAACTAGAGATTAAATTTACTGTGTGTGGATGTAGCATGTTAAATAGGCTGGTAGTCTGAAACAAGGTATTTACCAGCTCTCAAACAAGCAGTATAATTTTAAACTTGGAAAGATAATTTGTTTTCACAATAAAACTATTTATAAAGTATTTGAGACACATTGGCACTATAAAAGCCATAACAGAAAGACATTAGGTAATAATGAGATTGACCACAGCAATTACAAGTAAGGCAAAGTTTTCTTACATAGCTTTGGGTTTCTTATCTCCTCTATATGAAAAAGTACATTTGCTCTGTAGTGTTAGTTCAGTTAAGATGTGAGATTTTGCCTTCAGTATGATTTTCCCCAGCCAAAATCAAGAGTCAGTACCACTAGGCCAATATGGTGTCGTTAGCTTGACCTGGATAACCAGGGATGGAGTGCACTAATGATTATGACAGTTATATGAAGAATGTGGTAAAGATGGAGCTAAATTATTCATTCTGCCACCCAATTATTTCTCGTAGCCCAGGGCCTGCTGTACAGAAGCCATATCTCTTTATTGTATGTAGCCTACACAAGTGGAGCAGCAAACTTGCATTAACAGTCACATTGAAGAGTCTTTTTTCAGTCTCATTGGATTTGTAGAGTGCAGAACACAGAATGAGCTGGACATATTTAAGGAACATTGAATTATCAGTGCTAAATTAGAGTTCACTAGTTTGAACCAGAGTTCACTAGCTTAGTTAATTAAAACTAGTTTAAGTTTCAGAAGTTAGTTCACTAAGTCCTTGAGGTTTGGTCATAGAGATAATATGTATTTTGTCTGCTGCTTTGTTCTTTCAGAGGCATCCATTTATGGCATGATAAAATCATTAGCGCTAGTTACGTGTCACCGTGTAAATACTTTATTTGGTTACATAGCAGTTACCAGGTGCCTTTGCTTTCAGCTTTAGTATTTAATTGTCATGATGCATTTCAGTAATTATATAATCTGATTTAATAAAAACTGCTTACAAAACAAGTAAATATACTGACAAAAGCAAAACATTATTTTGTTTATGAAATTTGTTACTAAAAACAGGACTTCATTCAGTGTGCTCACTCATTGCTATTTATCAACGTTTGCTTAATGTTGCAATTGAACAAAGAACAGTAAATGCAATTTAGTGTAGAAAGGCAAGGTCACATGGCCTGGGTCTTAGTTAATTTATCTTTCATGACATTCCATTTTCTGTTACTGGTATTATTACCTGGCAATACATTTCTCCCATGAAAGTGCATCTGTAGCTCTTGCATTGCCAAACTTAGAGGTAGCGTTTAATTTGTGTGAAGTTATTCAGTTATGAACAAAAAAGTAGCACATGCTGAGAAACACTGTGGCTATTGAATGATAGCACAAAAAAATAAGTTCTTGTAAGCAAGAACAATGTTTCAAGTACTTTGCTTAAAAATCCTTTTCTTTCTGAGGCTGCACTATCCCGATCCCATTCCTATTCCTGTTCTGGGAACCTGGGCATTCACCAGGCAGGGCTCCAGATGAAGGGTAACAGGTAGATATTCTGAGACAGAAGACAGAGAATTACTTCGACAATTAAATTTCATATCTTTTCCCTTAAGTAATGGCAGCTGGATAATATGGAAAGACTGCAGCAGTGAATTACATGAAAGCCACACTGAGATCACTAAAGTCATCTAGTCTATTCGCCTTTCTTTGTAAGATCAGCGCTACATATGTAATTTTCAACAGAAACTTATCTAATCCATCTTTGAGAGACCTCCAGTGACAGAGAAGTGATGAAACTCATCATATATTTCATTTAATATTATACTCACATGGTTTTGTATACTGATATTCATACCCAGGTTAACCGGAATACAAATACACTCATGACACATGTGACCCAACAATGTAGCTGTAAAACAGAAGTCTTTATGGAGGGTCTTAGCAGAATTCAACAGGGGTCTGTTCTTGCAAAGCTTTACTTACTACCTTTACCTACAAACTGAAAGACAAAGTAAGAAGATGGTCAGTAGTTTTTGGAAGTCAGGGAAGCTGATGGAGTGATAAATTAGCAGATGCTGACTGTGGAGAATAACCTGCATCATTTGGTAGGGTAGGCTGATTGGAATATCCTGTTTTAATACAGACAAATTTGCAGTCATATGTGTAAGGAACAAAGAGCATAGTTTATACAGACACGATTGGACAAAGTAGTTCAAAATGATGCAACATGAAAAGAAGTCAGTGTCTGGGTAGATAATTAACTGAACATGAGCCTGCAGTAGGATGATGCAATTAGAGAGTGAATGTCAGCCCTGAAGTCTAAGCAGGGAAAGTATGAAGTGGGAGGAAGAAGGTGATATTAGTTCTGTTTATAGCAAAAGTAAAATCATTACAGGAATACCGTGTGCAGTTCTCATACCCACACTTCAGAAAGGATTCTGACAAATCAAAAGGTAGTCAGAAACTCCTGCAAAAATTACATTGAGGTCTGAAAGGCATGCCTGGTCATGAAGAGCTTGTCTTTTGAAAAGCAAAGCAAGAATGACTACTACTTAAACGTAAAAGATGGTTTTGATTACGGTTCGCTTTTTAGTATAGAAGAAAAGATGTTTTGGGGTGGTTTTCTCTTGAAAAGAAAGAGATATGTAAGATCTAACTGCAAACAAATCCCTTAAAAAACAAATGCCCCCAGTGCATAATTACCCACATTGACAGCAAGGTGCTGCAGAAGGATCTTCTGCTTTGTACTGTTATGTCTAAAGGTCTTTCCAGGGATATGAAAGTTTCTGGAGAAATTACAGACCTGCTGTTGAGACTTATAGCTGAGGTGCTAGAACTTGCAGGATCATAATGATCCCTTCTGGCCTCAAAGTCTGTCATTAGCTGATTAGCATAATTCTACTTACCTTCTTTCTTTGAATTCTATTAAATCATATTGATGTATACCTACTCAGAAATTAGCTCTAAGTCCCTCAGGTTTGGAAATAAGGCATTATACTGCACCAGTTTTTTACAGATTTACCACCACTGAAATCAATAGACTTTTATTTGAAGATAATAATGAGTATGGGGAGACTGTAAAGTTGTTTCTGAACTGCACATCCTGTTCCCACAGTGGAAACAGACATTCAAAAATCATACTGAATCACTGGAACTAGAAACAGTATTTAATTTGTTTCTACACACATTAGTTCTGCTGAATACAGAAAATCACATCCTTCAGTTTGTTGTTTTGTTTATATGTTTTTATATTTGAAGTAATATCTAACCGTGAAGTGGTCCTGACTGCAAAAACACCAGACTGTGTTTTCAATAAATAATTCCACTTTAATGGCAAAGTAATAATTTAGACAGATACAGTGCGCACACCTGCAAAAAAATATACGCAAGCTGGTTTACAAGCTAGAGGAACAATAAACCAATAGAAAATACATCATCCAGTTAAGTCCGATGACACCAAATACTTATTATTAGAACTTTACAAAGACTACAAAACTTTTCAGATGATTTATTTCACTGTTTCTGTCTATTTACATGATATGTTACATCAAAAATGTACAAAATATAAAATGTGTACAGACAAATGTTTCACAAACAATTTCTGAGTTGTAAACTAGGTGGACTCACTGAGATGTATTGCAGGAAGTTTTGTATATGTAGTATTGTGTGTTTGTGTGTTAAATATGGCAGGAAAAGATTTGCAGCTTTGCTCAGAGCACAGGTACAGGAAAGAACAGCTTTCTTTTAGTTCTATGAGTCAGTCGAGGTGTATGCGCTGACGTTTTGCATTAGAAACGGATCCAGATCTGGGGGCATGATGTTGGTCTGACTGAATCCTACATGCTTAAAATCAGTTGGATTTTTATTAGGGCAATAGCACCGTGTAGGAACCTCTAGATTCAGTGACGCAGCTCAGTGCCATTTAGAAACTGCATTGATTTATCTTTGTTTTACAGCAAGTGACCACAGGGTGGCCACAAAGAGTTAATAGCACCAAATACACATCCTGAAGGTAACATCCGTGGAGGTGGAGGTGTACAGTACACGTCTACACAATGCCAAAGCCCTTAGATACCTTCTTGTTTATATGCATCTATTTTAACCGGACGCCTCTTGTGCTGAGAGCGTTTCCAGTTATTCTGAGCAGTTTGAATGCAATCTGGTTGTAGCCTGCCATGACATATGCACTTGAAACATTTTCAGATATTTTTTTCCCCCAAAATGTATTGGCTTCATATAGATATTAAAACATGCTAACTGTAGCATTGATAGCTCCTGCATAGTCATAACAACTGTATATACTGGACAAACACACCAGGTAATAACAGCTTTTAAGGTTTGCATTCTGTATTTGTTTGCAACATACAGGAAATCTCAGCAAGTGAAACATCTCTTAACACCAACAGAATAAAATACATTTTGTTTGTTTGTTTGTTTTTTATTTGATTTGTGCAAGGTTTTTTTTTTCTTTTTCCTTTTTTTTTTTTTTCAATATTTACAATACCCACCCAGTAGACTGTGCAAAACCAACCCACTTTTACAGTATAAACTCTTTCTCTTCCACAGTGGACATCACTGCTTCAGTGTTCTTTTATGCTGAATTCTTCATGTACAACAATAGCAATCAAAACAACATGCTAAAACTAGAAAAAGGAAAAAAAAACATATATTTGTGCTCATGCTGCATCAAGTGCATCCAGCTCTGCTGGATAAGAATTCAAAACATCTATCCTCCAAAAAACTCCATTCCATGGGACCATATGGATTTGAGCTGATTTTCTCAGCATTTAGGTGGCAGTGGAAGTGGGTTTGGGTTCCTTGTGTATTTCCGAGGGTAGGCAGAGCAATCTATTCACAAGATAAAAATATTATATAGCAACTGTTCTTTCTCCTATCCATTACTTTAAAAAATCATGATATACAGATATGAGGCTACTGTGTTAACTGACGTTTTCTCATTAGTAAATGAAGAAAAAAACAGTGTAAATTACCAATGGTTTAGGAATTAAACCAACTGTAAAACTGTTCTAGAAATCTGTTTTAAGGCAGTGAGACAGCACCATAAGAAATGTTCCTTCTTTCACTGAAAAGGCTCAAACAAATGAAGCCCTAAAAAGCCTTTAATCAGTGTTGGTTAATAATTGGTAAAAAACTGTTGTTAAGGAGTGGGCAGGTGGTTAAAAAAGACCTTTGTGGTAAAAACAACTTTATAAAATCTGTGACTCGTATACTAAAAACTTGATGGAGCGCATCACCGTGACCATGGCAGTTAGAATTAAATTGGCACTTATCCAGCATATCACAGTCATGTTTTCTGGTGATTGCACAATACTGCTTGTGCTTTCTGAGTTACTATGATCATCTTTGACTCGTTTTGGAATGGGCAGTAGCGTACAACACAAACACCACTGCAGTCCTGTGACCAGCACCATGTGGCACAACAGAGGTTAGAAGAGAATTAGAAGACTGCATTGCTCATGCAGCACCTCAGGGTAAACTAAAGGAAAAAAAAAACAAACCAGAAGAAGTTGCACTGTAAACTTGTACAGAAAAACAGAGAGAGACAGAGACAGAGAGAAAGAGGAAAAGGGAAAAACAATATTCCAGTTTGGCTAACACATGTGCAATCTGCTTAGATGCCCTTGGTCTAGGGCCCTTTCCAGTTGACAAATGGAGTCTCACTTGGCTCCATAGGTATTGAAATGCCTTGAAATTAAACTAATTCAAGCTTTCCACTTCAATTTCTCTTCCTGACTTTGCAGAATTAGGTCTCCTGCCTACCTACAACACACCATCCTCACTCAGGGACCTCGGCGTGCTGCTTTAATACTGGCAGTGGTCTAGTGGAAACAGATTTTACCATAATCCTCCACCAAGGTTTATCCCTTTCACAGAGTTGATTCAAGGGATGAATCCAAAATGTCGTCATGGTGGCTGGTGCTATCACTGTCACAGCTTTGCGCGCTCGAATAGTTGGCTGCCTCTTGAAGCCTCATTAGCATATTCATCTGAAAGAAGAAAACAATGTTTACATAATCGCCTCTCATTTAGTGCTGCAGTGACCGTGTTAAAATTTAATTAAGCTCCCTTGCTGTATGAGGTGTGCTGGTATCTGGCTGAGAGGATCACACAAAAGGATTTCAGAAAGGGCAGGGTGTCAGCAGCTCCTCCTGGTACCCTTTTCATTGCCTTCTGGTCTTTAAATAGAAGTTTAAAGGCCCAAAGAGCCAGAGGGATACAATGGCGCTGCCTGATAACTGTCTTTAATTCAGGGGTGAGACTGGCTGCAGCTGCAACACCAGCAGGGGAAGGAAGCCATATCACAGCTGGACATCTGGGTCCATATTTGGAGACAGTCAAGCTTCCACATAATTTTTGGATGGCACAGGCACACTACATTGGAAAAGCAACTGAAAACATAATCACACTAACATAACCACTCTGCAAGAGGGAGACAGGGAGGGAACGAGAAAGGGGTGGACTGAGGCCAGCTGCTTCATAGAAGAGTCCCATCTGCTATCAAGGGGCTGACTCCAGCAGGGAAGCAGCAACAGATCCTCCTACCCAGGAGCAGAGAGCCCTCACATAATTTGGGGATTATTAGAACCTGAAAACCATCTGAAAAATCATCAAAAAGCAGCATTAAGCCCCAGAAAATTACTTGGATGCTTGATGCCTAACTTTGGGTAATGATCAGGGTTTTATTTATAAAACATCCGCTTCTGCCAGCATGCTCAGGGCTGCAAGCAATGTTGACATTGCTTTAGTGTTTCTCAAGGAACAAATATGCTGTCATTACAAAAAAGCAGGCAATGAAAAACCAAAGAGAAGGAAGTATTCTTTTCCCAGTTTGCTCAGGAATGCTTACACCTCTATGGTTTCAACCTGCACAGCTTGTAAAGTTTTCTCTAGGCACTGAACAGCATTTAATACTCCTTAATGCTACCAGGTAGCTTTTGCTGAAGGTTTAATAGGTATCCATGTTTGAGAACACAGGACACACGCAGTGAGTGTGCAATACAGACCGTGTGACATGTCCTGTTTCCACAAGTGCAGCGTCTGCCTCCCCATGAGCTCCACCAGAGGCAGGGGTAAGCCCCCCATTCACAAGTTTCAAGCTTCTGACATTTAGTCAGATACAGATACTGATCACAGTGTGCAGGGAGCAAGGGTGAGAGGACACTGAATTTGAACTGCCCAAGTATTTTCACCTTAGCAGAGATCATGCATATGTGCTGGAAGCCTGACCAATATGCTCACTGGCAGCCCAAATCACAGGGTCAAACAATCACCCTAAAGCTTACAGACTGGGAAAAGGGGATCAAATGAGTTGATTTTATACACTTCTCCAGGATGTAAGGTCTGGTTTTGGATACTAAACACTTCAGTGAGGCTGAAGAGTAATTTTCTTAGCACTGATAAGAGTTAAATGCATTTTTCTCTGAGAAATTCCCTTTTCCAAGGGCTGCCTGTATTCCAGAAGTGCATTTCTCTAAAATGATATTGAGAATTGTGGTAAAGGCAGTCTATAGAGAAAGCGCTATACAAGGATACCAGTTCAATATATAAAATTTAATAGTCCATTATCAGAGGAGGCAACGGTAAACTCAAACGTCTGGGATCATATTTAATTAAAACAATACATGGCATTGAGGGAAATCAACCTCTTATCTTTTAATGCCACCACACTTGCATTCATTCTACATTAAGACTTATGTAGTCATCTGTTATCTTGAAATGTTCTGAGGAATGAGAGGACGGCTGTCTAATTTGCATTTCCACTAGATTATCTATGATGTGCAAGTTATCTAATGCTAGTTTCCTGTCACTCATCTGTAGAATGTAAATGAAGGACTGTCCAGCCTTCATCATTGTAATGATGAAGACCAGATAAATTTCTGGGCAGATGGGAAATGTAAACAATTCAGGGACATACTCAAATGATGGTGACATCTGCCCTTCTGCTATATTTTCCTTTCATTTTCAACCTTTTAAATAAATTATAGTAGGGTTAATTTTAAAATCCCATTTTGGAACAGGTACATGGTAGTTTTCTACTGTACAATGTATAATTTAATGTGTCACAGTAAAGTACACAGTGAAAAGCCGTTCCCCTAAAGTTTAAATCTTACCAGGGGATCCCCCTCTGTATCAGTCTGTGGAACGTGCTTTGAGGTTGTTCCTTCCTTTGCTGATGCATAACCTTCATAACCAACATCTTCTGGTCTTAACTGAAGTAGCGATGGCCACTCATGCTGCAGAGATGCAGAGCTCCATGGATAGGTATCAGCTACCCACTTGGAGGGATCTTCCCAGGGTGCCCTCTTACCATACATCTGTATTATGAACATAACACAGGTAAGTATCCTACAGAGTTTTCAGTACCAGTTGTAACAGCAGACAAAAGTAATCAAAAACATCTAAACCACTTTAGTAACTGTTTTGCTTTCAGATGTGCTCAGCACTTTGATATAAGACATTCGAAAGGCCTCATCTGCATTAATGCTCCTTCAACACGCAGAGTGGCTGCAAGGTAAAAAGCACTCCATAACCAGTGATACTTCTAGGCAACAGTGGGGATTACAAGTTCTTGATGCAATGTGAAATTAGACCTTTAAGTGATTTGCTTAAGGTGTATCCATGAAATTAACTCAGACTTATTGAAAACATTCAAGTTAATTGGACTTTGTTTGAAGAGAATTTGGAAGTGCCAGTACAGATTGTTCTCTTCTCCTAGAAAAATGGGATGCAGAAGCAGACGTCTGTCTACACCTTAAGTTTGAGATCTTTCACAAGGTTGAGAGAAGAAATCCACAAAGGATAGGTTTTCCCTACTATGAAGCACAAAAATGCTTATGAACCTGGAAGGAGGACAGAAGAAGGAAGAATGAGAATATTCTAAGTTTAGGAGATCTGGTGACTTCCTCGCTAATATGCACCCTTCTCCACATTGCTGTTCACAAGCAACATGTTAATTGAGAGCCCCTTCATTGCTGCTTTACAAATTTCCTTTAGCTGTGACAATGACACACTGGGATGGGGCTTTCTGTGAGTTCTTCCAGTTCAAATAGCCTCATGCAGTCCAAGGAGCAGCATAATATTGGCAAGGCATACACTCACGGAGCATTCAGATGACCTGCACTATTAAAGGGAGTAAAACAGTGAAGGATTTTAGGGCTAAAGCCAGAGACATGAGTTGTGCTTATCACTGCAACACCTGCTCCCAGGTACCTACTGAATCCAGAGCTCCAGGTTAGGCGGTCAAGTTCCCTATATTATGCACAGAGATCCTCAGACTCCTTGTGCCCTGCATTGAGGCTAGGCTGCTATAGCCTGCATCTACCTAAATAAACTGAGAGAATATGTTTCTCAGGGAGGTAGCAGGCTGACTCTAGGCTGTAGGCAGCACTTTCCCTCATCTGAGATTAACAGTGATTAAATCTTTTCTGGAATCTGGTGCAAGGCTTGTAAATTCTGTGTCTGACAAGTGAGTTTGCAAAGAACTGAGCTAGAAAGGCAAATTCTACCCACTCCTGGTTCCAGGAACATCTAATTATAGCATATAAAAGATTTCTGTTTATTATTAATAATGTTATTCTATGGAAACCATCCAAAGCAGCTGAAAACTGGAATGGTTTATGAAACAACATATTTTCTTCTACATGCTGCCATCTTCTGCTCCAGAATAGAAGTTTTCATTTAAGTAGGTACCCTGTATATTTGGGAAAACATGAGCATGAAGAATATCACTGCATTTTTATAGCTGATCTAAACAAGTGCTGTTAATCTCACCATGGCTGTTCTATCAGATGTTTGGCAGTTTTTTTGCACAAGGCATAAACACTCTGTAATTCCCAGAGAGATAAGCAGTTCTGGGAGAGCATGAGATATTCAACAGGCAAGATGCTAAACCTTCACTGCATCAATATGTCACTATGTCAACACAAGGTGATAAAGAAACCACAGCTGCTTACACAGTTCTTTGTCTAGTCCATAACAAATCACTCTGCATTGTGCATTAATTCCTTTCAGTGTCATGTGTGGCAAAAAACTGCTTTTCCACACAGCATCTTTTTAGAGGACGTAGAATTGGAGTGCATAAAAGAAAAAGGAAAAGGGAGAAAGCCAAATACAGATTTTAAAAAAAAAAAAAAAAAAAAAAATTTAAAAAAAAAAAAAAAAAAAAAAAAAGGATTAATTGCAAGATTTAGGTTTGCTCCACAAATATGGAATGGTCTGAAATCTTAACCTGTATGGGACAGCTTACACTGCTATCTACAGAAAACCTATTTGATGCCTTCTTTCTATTAAAGTAGAAGGAATTTTAATAGTTCATTAATAATCAGTGGAACTGCTGCTAACACCTAGTTCTGGAAAGCACAGGACAGGGAACCATAAAGCACTCTGATCTGATGGCACTCTTACTTAAAATGAGAATTACAGTCAGGAGGAAACCTTAGTCCATATAGAGAAATAGAAAAAGAGAAATAAAACTATGGGAAATAAAAGCAGGGTTGCAAGATATAAGGGCAAAAGGGAACAGGGCCAAAGAGTAAATTGTCTCAGTCCGGTTATATAAGGCCAGTAAAGCTGTTTTTTTTCCTGACTGGTGAAAAAATCCTTGCTCACAAGTTCTCCTCCACAAGCCTGTGTGCCTACACCTTTACGTAGGTGGGAGAGGATTATACAGACCAAAGATATTTTCTTGCACCAGTGTAAGGGCTATTAACTCTTCCAGGCAGGGGTACTCTGAGACTGTCTTCATTTAGGGAGGCAATCTGAGGTATATTTAGCATTGCTGTGAAAAAAGTGCAAAAAGCAGAATCTTTCTGATACAGAGGAGAAACCCTCTTCATAGAAGATATGCTACTGCTGGAGCAGACAAAGCCAAATTATACATCAGAGTAAGAGCACGTCAAAAGGAGTTCAAGGCTGTTTTCTATAATCTGTCCACAGATTTTATTCTTGCAAATGCAACAGCATTCATACTTGGATGCATTGGTTAAAAGTAGCTTGGAGAAAGCCTATGAAACTAATTTTAAAAAAAAAGGTGGGAAACAAATGGCATACCTGAAGTCCTTCTCTCACAGCTTCCAGAAGATACGGCACCAGGGAATAGTTCCAGAGGTCTGTGAACCACACTCTGGAGCCATCAACGTCCATAGGGCATGGGAGGAAGAGGCGGGGACCTGAGAAGTCACATTGTATATTAAAACTGTGTCACTAGGGAACACACTAAAAATAATCCTCACAAAATTTTAAAAAGTAGTATCAGAGCAAACTCAAGTGAAGGGAATACTAATACAGGACTAGAATAATGGAGCTATCAGTCTTCTGTTACTAAAAATGAACTAGTGTCATTTTATCCAATTCTAGGGCCTGATGAACACCTAGAAGTTTTATGGGCAAAGCCATGTAAAAGGATGACTTACTTGCTAACATAAGCTATTTCACTAAAACACCTCCCACCTCCTCGTTTCCTGAATTGACTGACAAAGTGATTTTATTGCTGCAATTTGCTGCAGAGTGAAAGCAAGGAAAAAGAGTAAGCTTAGGAAAGTTGCTATTGAGGTAATTCTTTGTAAATTTAAATTTTAACAATTCTGTTCATTTACCTGAAATTAGTTAGCAAGGCTGAAATACTGAGAAATACAGATCTCTCATTAAACTTTCCATTTTCATTTCAGTCTTGCTGGCAACCACAAAAATTCCCCACACTGATGTTGTATGTCCCATTGAGAGATGACAGCTTTTAAAACACAGTACGTCCTTCACAAATCTCTAAAATGCTCAGCCTACATCCATATTTCAAACCACTCCACCAATGGACTCACCAATGGTTACATCTGAAGAGCTGTGCGTTTCTAGGAAGCTGTTGAGATGATGCCATGTTTTGGGGATCCAGTCAATTATCTTGATGAGCTCATTATTGCGTATGTTCCTTTCTATTTCCGTCTCAATCAGTTTCCTTCTCAGATATCTGCCCAAGAAACCTTTAACAGGCTCTGTATGATTAGCACACAGCACCCACCTGGGTAGAAAGGATAAATGTCAGACAGGAATGAATAGCAAATACATCATTTCCTCTTAAGCATATAGATGAAGGTAATGTCATAAGCTTCTGTGTCTCATTAGTCAGCAAGTATAAAACTGCTCAAATAAGCCGCATTATTGCACACTGCCGCAACATAATCACTACAGGTTACGACGGGAATTCAAGACACCGCTGGAGAAAAATGGAATGCAAGAATGCAATCATCTTCAGCAACTTGCTGAAGGTGCCAGAAAGTATCTTATTTCTTTCACCAATCCCCAACACCATTCAGAGAGCTATCAATACAGGAGAGACACAGAAGCTAAAATATTTTGCTGCGATGAAACACAAAATCACTGTTTCTCAAAGAACTAGGTTGAGAAGCAGGGAGAGATGCAAACACAGCCACAGTAAATACAAAGTGAATGTACCTGAAATTGTGATGCAGTTCCAGGTTTGGTGAAGAAGAAACTCCCTGGTTCATGGTTCCAATAATATAGGGACTGAAAAGAGAAAAGTAGAAGGTTTTTTTGAGGGACAGCCCATTCAGATATTCAGAGAATATTAATTCTTCTTGTTTGCACTAGGCCAATTTCAAAAGAGTTTCTGCATGTATTGTAGTCCTAGCTTTAAAGTGTTTCTAAGGCATCCTTTTAAAAAAAGTTTATTCTTGTATGATTTCCCTTTCCACACATTTGTAGTTTACTAGTACTCATCTGTAACAAAGAAATAAGTGAGACAACACTGTCCTCATGAACCTCATAATTTTGCAGTAGGCTTAGAGTTTTAATTTCAGAAGTTAGTGATTCTCATGGGTAAGACATAGCATGGAGTGATTTTATGAAGGGAAGTCCCGATGATGGCACTTTTACAGCAGAAATAGCCACTGTTATAGGCCAGTTAAATGTTCCAGAAAACATTCTTTTTATTCTTGCTTGGCAATAAAGGACATGCAGCAAACTTCATACTTCTGCACAGCTACAGGAAAACTATAGGAAGTGCACGTTTGCCAGATACGCAGCTGCTTTTACATGGCATGGTTCGTGGGTTCACACATATCCCAAATTCCACTATTACAAAGTGCATTTCTTCTTACTCTCCCGTAAGCTGTCCTCACGGTACTAATAAGCTTGTGTGATCTGATGGGGTGAAAGGGATAAGCTCCTAATTCGATCAAGCATTTAAAGACAGTCTTAAATTCTGTGGTACCTTTATATCTCACTGAGATGCATGGGAGTTATATAAATAAAGTGAAGCAGACACTTAAGTGCTTGGCTGAAGAGGGTTAACATTATTCATGTACCTAAGGGCTTTGCTGACAGCCTGTGGGAGTCCAAGTTTCCACTGGGACACTTTACTTTGGAAAATAACAAATAGCTTTTACTGTTTTAATTACCAAAGGTGTGTAAAAGGAATAAAAAAGCTACTACCTACCATTTATTATATTTACAGTTGAGGAAACCATTGAAGATGTCACTTAGTGAACTGATGTGGTGGAGGTTATCAAGAATTATGACCACAGGGAGGTCAGCACCATTGTTGTCAGCACTGCATTGCTCAGCTAGGTTTGCTAGGTATTGTCGCAGATCCTTCAGAAGAATTAACAAAAAAAAAACAAACAAGAAAAGATTAACCCAATTAGACCACAGATGTAATTTCAGTGGAAAAGATTTTCAGGAAGATAAAGAGGCTGCTACAGAGTTTCCCCACTGGGGATCATTCAGCTGGATCTACACATACAGGAAGATGCATGTGTTGAAGCCAACATTGAAGCCAACTGCCAGGAAAAACGAAGGCACTAAATATAACGCAAGCGACTGAGGCATACACATTCCTATTTGGTGGGTACATTCCTTAGAAACCTGCTGATAAAATACCTTATCTCCAGAGGAAAACAAATTGCAATGAAATACACCATTTCCAATGGGCTGAGAGACTCACATTAACTGTTGAGCCTCCATTCTTATGAATGCCACATTCATATACCAAAACCTTCCATTAAATTATCACAAAATTTAGACATATTGAACTGCTCCTTCAGGTATTGCCTTTCACCACTCTCACTGAAAATCTGTTTGACCTTTTGGGGATACTATATTGCACCTCATAACAAAATTTGTCACGTAAGTTCTTTTCTGCCAAGTGTCTGGCTGTTTAGTGCTGCAGTAACAGAGAACTTTCTATAATCAGAAGAGAATCTATTTCTCAACACTTTTTTTGCTCTTGAGGGTCTAGGCTAGTCAAGTTTTATAGCTGTATCTCTACAGGTGTGTAATTTTGTTGGTGCTGGGAATGGTCAGTATTACATACAAAGTTCCTATTGCCGTTTCACTTTCTGGATCAGAGATAGCAGAATCTTCTTTTTTAATGGGAACATGCAATCTCTTTTTAAATTTCAATAAAGATTTTGGTTTGGCTTTTTATGATGAGGTATATCTAGGGCAACATCATGGATTTCTTCCATGGAACAGTACCATCTGTATTATTCAAACACAGTTGGTATTTGACAATGTTGTTTTTTCTTTTTTTCCTACAAACTCAAAAGTTCTATATAAATCTTAATAGAAAAAGAGGAAAAGGAGAAAAAAACCCAACAACCCCAAAAATGGAAAACCCCAAAACAAACCCACAGACAACAAACAATTTACCGTAAATCCAAAAGCTTGCTCTTTTGTGGGACAATTTTTGTTGTAAACATATATGGTATAACAATAAAACATAAACACATCCCCTGTCAAAGTAAATGGCATTACAAATCCTCTGTATAAAGACAGCGAAAAGTGATAGGTTTTCTTTGAATGGTCCTCTCATCCCTTTGCGATCTGTATGTTCTTCTTTTTTACATTATGTTGACATTCATTATGTTCTGTGCAAATCAGAAAGCTCTGGGTAAAACCTTTCATTTTCTTTCCCCTGGGTCCCAAGTTAGGAGTAAAGCTAATTTTGGACAGCAAGTGAATAGTATTATCTGTGGCTAGCACAGCAGTCATGCTAGAAGCTTGATAATCTGAGCTATGTAAATCACTGTGAATGTGACATGATGCATGAGTCAATTTTAGTATGGTCAGCTTCCTGAGCAATGCACACCAGAAACTGTCACAGCAGTTGTATTTATATACTGCTGATTAAAAAGCTGAACCCAAGATAGTGATTCAAATTCCCCCTTCAGAAATCTTTGTTAATGATAGGCTGCTATTATCACTATAAAAAAGCAAGTTAGACTAGTATTACTATATATCCAGATTTTCTGACAAGGGTCTTACAGACACTCTGAGAATTTAATTTGATTAGGAATTTGACTCTGCATCTATCCTTAAGGTGGATTTCATGAAGTGAGGGAAAATTCAGACTTCCTTCGCAGGGCTTCAGTAGTTTGTTTAAAACAGAAAGATCTGGACCATGTTCCTCATTGGGATTGGAGATTGAATTTTGTAGGAAAAAATGCTAAGCATGATAAGCAGCATGCCAAATAATGAGATCTGCTCTTCATCATCACTACATATAGGGCAATAGGTTATCTTTCCAACTGTAACTTACCTTGCTTGACTTGTGATCAACGTTAAAAGTTGCAATTGCATCCTCAGTTTTTTTTCTGCCAGATTTAGTTATAACATATTCAGCCAGCCTGTTAGCTAAATAGGTCTTTCCTGTGCCACTGGGTCCCGACAGAATAATTCTGCGATGCTCCATGAGTAAATTAAAGTACCGCTGGGTAATTGGCTTAGGAATTAACGTGTCAAACACAAAACTGTCCAAACTGTTTTCTTCCACTCCTGGGAACAAAAGAAAAGAAAAATGGCCTGTCTTCATCCTTGCTAAGGTAGGTATAGGTTTGGTCCAGCAGCTGATGGCATCAGTGCTATGCTCAAAGCAAGCCTAAATCAAATTCCTATCAAGGGCTTCATTATTGTGGAAATGTTTATATTCTTCCACAGAGCCAAAAAATTAAACAGTGGTGAAGAGGCAGTATGGGTGGAAGAGATTAAATCAAAGTGAATATGAAGAGAAGGCGCAGTGAGGCAAAGAGGTTTGTTTCAGACACTAGAGGCAACCATGACAAAAAAAAGGTCAAATTGGCAGCCACAAGGGTTACTGGTTGTCACAACAATGGATGTATAGTACTTCTGATAGCCCCCCTCCCTTCTGATAGCAAATCCCTACAGCTTTTGAAATGTATTGAATTTTTCCTGTGGAACTAGGTAAGGCACAGATATATCTCAACATAATCTCTGTTTTGGGTTGTTTGGGGTTTTTGTAAATTTGTAGTTTGCTGTGATTTGGCAGTCAGGCAGAAAAGGACAGAGATATTCTTAGATTTGCCTCAAAATGCCACACTGCATTAGGTATTGTACAATGTCATACAGAGAGTTTTTGTGATAAATGAGTCCTTGAACTGGAGATAAAATACAGAAAGGTCAGGTGTAAGAAAAAAAATCTGAAGGGATAGGGGACTGTAGTGAAGAACTCTACAGTACCTGCAAGAATATTTTTGGGGTTTTACCTTTCAGGTTCACAGTGATGATGTTATTATCTCCAACCAGATATCCACAAGGCAGCAGTTCAGGCACTTCTAGGCTATGGGCTCTAATTACATCCCCTATACAGTAGCTAGCAATGCAGTCAGAGCTTAAACCTAGGCTAGTAGTTGGATCCACTCGGAAAATATATTCCTGAAATTGTATGAGAACATAAGACATAAAAATAGTTAAGCAGTTTGGAAAATATATTTGTACAGATCAAGTGACTTGACAAGGAGTCACTTGCAGTCACATTCAATAGAGAACTGCTTACAATCATGAAAAGAGAAGAGCAACATTAAGAATAAAGTTTAATAGCGGTGTTAGCTTTATGTCAAAAACCAAACCAAGCAAAAACTTGTCAAGACAACCCAAAGAATACAGAATTTTTCTTAAGTGAAAAAGAAAATTGAATTAATACTTGAGCTAATTTTTGCAGTGTCTTACCTTAAAGAGACGTCTGATTACACCATCTAAAACATCCCATTTTGTTTTTCCGCTGACTCCAATTGATCCTATCAGATATGCATGTGGTTTTTGATCCTGCAAAGAAGGATTTTTGGAAACTAGACTAAAAATGGTGGTAATTGGTTTTCTATGAAGATTAATAATTTTCCCAATGAAGAAAAATAATATTATTTAGAATGTGATGTTACAACTTTGTTAATAATCTCTGTGCCAGAAATAGGTATAGAAGATTACTTTGGTACACCTTTATAAGGAAGGAAATACGTATCTTATTCTGCTCTTTGATTGCATCTGTGTTTATAAAAAGCTGAATATAAATAGAAGTTGCACTGTATTTATAATTTTTTTCTGTAATGCAGAACTTGAAAACACAACAATGCAATTCTAAATTGATTAACTCAGCAGCACATTCATAGTTGTACCCTAAGGGGTCCAAGGCATAGATCTAATTTACAATGACTTTTAAATGGAGATAGCAAGTCCCAGAACATCCTACTACTAATTAAACTGAGAATTGGTAAAGTCTGAGCCACCACAAAGGCAGAAGAAGGGCATATGACATTAGTCTACAGGGGGTGCCTACCTGTACTGAGCAGAGAAGAGAGTTGCTATCTTTAAGATATTTCTGTTCAGTTCCTGGCTGAAAATACTGACAGAAGTTGAGCTACTATACTGCAGGATTTACTCAAGCTATAATTCCGTATCAAGGCCTTTGGGTAATGAACTTACCTTGGCTCGGCTATAGCCCTTGTTTATAGTGACTAAAATTTTCACGCTATGACCTTCTTTGTGGAGTGCTCCATCAGTGGCCTCTTCCAACAAAATATCTACAATAGAAGAAGGGAAGTGATCAACCTGACAAATCACACCAGTTATGTTCACATAATCAGTTCAATATATGTTGAAAGCACTTTTCAGCTAAAAAGAAAGCTGACATCATAGAATCATAGAATCATTAAGGTTGGGAAAGACCTCTAAGATCATCTAGTCCAGCCTTCTTCGAACGTCTCCCTAACCCCTAGACTGTGTCTTGAAGCACCACATCTACCTGTTTTTTTAACACCTCCAGGGATGGTGACTCCACCACCTCCCTGGGCAGCCTGTTCCAATGGCTAATCCCTCTCTCAGTAAAGAACTTCTTCCTGATATCCAATCTAAACCTCCCCTGGCGCAACTTGAGGCCATTTTCTCTTGTCCTATCGTTAGTTACCTGGGAGAAGAGACCAACACTAGCCTTACTACAACCTCCTTTTAGGTAGTTGTAGAGACCAATGAGGTCTCATCACAACAACTTGCAATCATTTTAATCTGTACTTATTCCTAATTCCCCTTTTCTGTTGGAGATGAAAAAAGAAGTTATAATTTAACAATTTTTGAAGCATTTTTAGGAGCTTTCATCATGTAGAAATGAATGGGGAGTCCATAAATAAATGCTTGCATTATAGTCTTGCCTTCACTTGCTTTCTTGGTACTTGTTCAAAATTACCATACATCCACAAAGTAACATTGTTTAAAACCCAAATTAAATTTCTGTATTTGGGCACTCATTGTGCCCTTTAGAATGTTTTAAGGAGAAAAAACAAGAAATCCTTGCATTATTGTGTTTGCTGCTAAGCAAAATAGCATTTAATTTATCTTTCCAGCTGATTTCTTTACTTTCTATACACATGGATAAAGTCTTTTCTACTCCCACAATACAAGTTTACAAACAGTATCCATTAGAAAACCATTTTGGAGTTCTCCAGAATATGGGACTCTATATTCAGCTATTCCTCTAAGAAGAGGTTTCATTTTCTTTGGAGGTAAAGAGGGATTCTGATCTGCTCTGTGCCTCTGTTTCTACCAAAGTCTGAGCCTGCAGTTTTATTGCTAGGGATAAAACTGCTGTCTTTCTCTAGAAGTACTCTCAGAGATTTTACTGTCAGACATTTAAGCCAACCATCAAATTAGGAGAGATTATGGATTTGCATTTTCTTCAAAGGCCAGCATAGTAATCCACTACCCTAAGTCTTGCTTTTTCTTTCTGTGATGATTGAAAAAAAACATTGACTTGTCATGGTCTGCACAAGGTCAGATTTCACCCAAATTAAATGAGGTGCCAGTAAGATTCAGTGACTCGCTCAGAGCAAAACCAAAGAAGACTTATGAATATGACTTCAGTGAATGTATTAAAAAATAAGTCCTCATGTAAAATGTTTGATAACATACCCAGATCTAGAAAATAGATTCTGCTGTTGGGGATTTTTGGGGGATTGGGGCATTTCTTTTAATTGATTGAATGAAGAAGCATTTTTGTTGTGAGATTAAACAAATCCATGTTTGCTTTGCTTCAGGCAGATATTTCTTTCTGTGCTACCAACACTGAATGTTTCACTTCACTTGTCTTGTGTTTTGGCATATTTGACAAATCTTAAGGGTTTCCAAAATGACATAGTTCATCTGAGGGCAATTTAAAATACAGCTGATCCCCCTGTGAAATTTTTCAATCTCTAAATGACCCTCATGTAGCCTTTTAAATACAGTCTTCTGTAAGTCTTTAGGAATGAGGAACCACTCTGTGGCTAGAAAAAAATTCCAGTTTCTAAGAGCTCTCACTCTCGTTGACACACGGGTCTGAGAAGATTCCCAAGGGAGTATAATTTCATGGTGGTGCTAATTGCTTTAATTACTTCCTGCCAGGCCTCTCCTTTAGGTGCACTATGGTGGCTCTGTCTCACTTCTTGTCTCTTGTCTCTCTTCCAACTTTTTTCATTGGAAGTACAGAGTTTTGTACTAATCCTTGTTTGCTGCTCTTTACTCCAATGACTGAGAGAAATATGGGTGTCTGTGACCACTGAGTCCCTTCCCAGCTTGGCACTCACACCGATCTGGAGGAGATGGTTATACCCTTAGGAAGTAGTTTTGGTCATTTCCAGATTACCACAGTCATTTGGAGACACTTGTCTCCCAGAAAGTGCCATGGCAAATTTTAATATGATGAGCCAAAGCCCTCGTTATCTCTTTCAGATTAGTCCCTAGCATGATTAACCTCTCCATATCCCAGGGACTGTTGCTCAAAGTACTCCAACTGCTGTAGAAATCCCACAAGACTTGGTAGGAAGCTGTTATCCTTCCAAGTTTTCTGGCATGGCAACAAAATGACACTCACAATGATCAAAAACACTAGATTCTTAATGAAATGAAATCCTTCACTCCTCATTAGGCACTCTTATTTCCTTAATTTCTTATAAACAGAAGTAATTACTTTGTATGCTAGAAAGAAATTTAGAATTAATAACACAGAAAATTATATAAAGCTTATAGAATCACAGAATCATTTAGGTTGGAAAAGACCCTTAATATCATTGAGTCCAACCAATCCTCCCAGTCTTCATGTTCTTCCTGTTTCTTCTCCTACTCCTTTTTCCCCTATTCCTCCTCCTCTTTCTCTTTTTCTTTCAGCTTTTATTTGTTCTATTCTTTTGCTAAACACTTCATCCTCATTTTGTTCATCTTCATTCTTTTTATCTTTCACCTTCCCATGTTCTTCCTGCTGGTTCTCTTTTCCCATTTTATTCTCATCCAGTTCCTCCTCCTTTCCTTCAGGCTCTCACTCTTCCTCCTACATGTTTATTCCTGTATCTAGACAGAAGTACTGCCAAGTGACAAAGTGCTAATAGCTGCTGCTTATGAAAGAGATTCTATAACTACCATTTTGAAAAATGTTCTGTTCTGGTTTGCTGTTTTTTGGTTGATTTTTTTTGTTAGTGTGTGTGGATGTGTGAGCAGGAACCATAGTTACATTTTTTTCTCCCTGTTTTTGCAACACTTGATTGTATACTGAGGCTCAGCTCAGGTTCATCCATGTTAAAGTTAAACCTGGCAAAAAATCAGGCTGGAATGTAAATAAAAAATATACCTATTTTCATATAAAATCTGATATTAACCAGAAGAAACAGTCAAATATCCATGTAATCAATGACTGGCAAGATAATATGACTAACTGCCAATCCAAATTATAGTCAGGCAGTTTGGCATTGGCCCAGCTGAACTCTTGCCTAGACTCTTTTTACAATTATTAGCCACATTTTTATTGCTTCCAGAGACTGCATTGTACTTTCTGTGGAGTCTACGTTAATAAACACTGCTTTGCTTCTGCTCTGCTTCTGATTCTAATGTTAGAGACAGCAGTACTATTTCTTGGCTACGTAATCAAAACAAGTGTAGAAGGCTTATTATCATAAACTCTATGGCATGGAAAATAATCAAATGTTAATGTTTGGGATATAGTCTAAAGTTCTGCTTGCTTTCTGTCATTCACTGAAGACAATGAGAGTGCTGAATAAGCCAGGCGGGGCTTGGCTCCTGTGATAAATGATGATTTGGTCCAACATAGGCTAACTAGCTATATCACATAAAAAAAATGTAAGGGATAAAGCTACTCAGGCCATCTTCTGCCCCAGCTGCAAATACAAAATGAAGCTGAGGGAGCTAATTGAATGATAAAAGATCTGTAAACCAAAAAAAAGAAAATTTTGTGTACTATGCTCATATTTATCTCACAGGGACAAGAGAATATATCTACACATTTGTCAAGTATATTAATGTCCTAGTTTGAATTAGAACAGAACAATTCTCTTCAGTGATTTTACTTTTCAGCTAACTCTCTGCTAACTAACTGCATTTTCTGAAGTTAACAACACATTTTTGCAGACAGTGTCTGCTTCTAGCAGTGATAATGCTTGATGTTTAGAGTTACTACCAAGGATTTGTGTGCAGACAAAGGTCACTGCTAAATCTTGTGTACCCCCTTGTGGGGTGCAAAAGTGAAAGGCTGCACCTGTGGGGAGAAGCAGACAGGACAGGTGACCCTAAACTGACCAGTGAGGGATTTCTTCCCCTATATGTCATATTCAGTGTAAAGCTGAGGGATCAAAAGGGTCAAGCTCTTTTCTTCAATAGTCAGCATCTGAGGAGGACTCCGTCCATTCTACCTTTGGTCGCGATTTCTATGGTTCTGAACCCAGCTTAAGAATCCAGCTCCTGAATCCAGTTCCCATCAGCTGCTGAGCCCAGTCTGGGACTTACCCAGTGCCTGCTCCACAGCATCAGTGGAGATGGTGATGTAATTGCCATCAGTGGGTTGGGTTCAATACTGATTTTGTATATATTCCATTTTATTATTATTATTTTCATTAAAGCTGTTTCAGTTTTTTTTTTCTAATCCATAAGTCTCTCTCACTCCCTTATTCCCTTTCTCTTCCCCTTTGGGAGGGGAGAGGGGTTAACAGAGAGCTTCTGTTATAGGTCTAGTGGATGGCCCTGATCCTAAACCTTAACAACTACAACAAATATTATCCTTTTCAAGTACATTGTTAACTAAATGACCAAAGAGTATTATAAACTAGGTAGGTAGAAAGTATCATAGGTGGAAATTAAGCAAACATAATGAACAGTTTGTAACTATTATTCAGAGCTTTCTAAAGGCTACATTTTCAGAAATGACTGCCAGCATACTTCCTCATCTCCATTAGTGAATGTATATCTGATGTTTATCTGAGTGATATGAAGTGTTATAATTTTCAGGCATGCCTCTTCTATGTGGCCTATTAAGAGGGTGAAAATAGTAAATTCTTACTAATTGCTGAGGCATGCATGTGCCCAAAATATGTTTACCTGATGTGACAGATTCTGTGATGTTTAAATTGTTCAGAGAAAGTCCTAGTGACTGCCGTGATGAAGAAGATGATGTACTGCTTGAAGACTCTGACGATGGCCGGGCAGGCTTTCCAGTATTTCCAGTCTCTGCCTTTAAACGATCATTTTCAGCTTTCAAGATCTCAATTTCATTCTGTATTCAAAAGAAATCAACATAAAAGCACAGGAGGTTATTCTTTTGGAAAACCTCTGAGGGTAGCTATTCTGGTGCTTGCTGTTCATCTGCAGGAGCTAACTGGTTTACCACTTTCACAACAGTATGTAGCACCATATATCAGAAGTATAAAGCAGTCAGTGAAAACTGGATTGCCTTCACTTCTGAAACAAAGGTAAAAAACCCTGTAACCTTGTCTTGCTTTTGCCTCAAGGTAGTTCCTAAACAACATAAGCTTCAAGCTTCTGTGTTTAATGTACAGTTGACAATACAGTTGATAATACAAGTGTGGTGAGAATTTTCCCAGCTATCCTCAATTTTATAAGCTGTTCTATTGTCAAATACCATAGGAAACAGTCAGTTAAGAAAGTTATTGTTAAAATCTTCGATATATCAATGTTCCTAAGTCACAGAAAATTATTTCTGCCATTGAATGTAAAATTTAAGCAGTAACTTCACAGAGAAATTAAATTTAGAAAGGACAATTAGAAATTGATATTTTAACAGTTTCATAACCCTTCTTGCTATCAGATAAGACTTTTTGATCATTCAAACATGGGATTGTGCATTTAATGGCCAGCAAACCCTCCTTGATGAAAACATACAGTGACAGATGAATCAGAACAACTAGGAAATTTTTTTAGCTAAATCCTCTGTGGTGCCAAGTGATTATTGAATGTACAATAATAAAATAAAAACTTAGCCTGAGAACAGCCTGGTACCAGCTAAATCTAGCTTTCAGTCGCTTCATGAAGCACAGTACAAAGCAACTGCTTATTCTTGCAGACGGTTTTGCACATCAAATTTAATTCCACATTCACTAACACTCTGTTAAAAGTCCTATTCTTTTATGAAGGCTGTACAGCTACATTATACAAGTAAAAACATAAGGGACAGCATCACTAGAAAAACCTGAAACAGCTACAAAAAGCTTAGATCATACAGGCACAGGTGAGGAGATAGAGAAAGGGAAGGGACAAATCAGCAAAATAGTGACAGAAGGTAATAGATGAATGCACCAGTTTAGCCTGGGGTTCAAATCAGGGGCTGTGGTGATATGACTCATGTGATCTCCATCTACTTCGCAATTAATGACACAGCTCTTAGCAGTATTGCATTCGGTTGAGCTTTCGATTTTTACAGTGTTTTGAATAGGCACAGTATTCATATATACACATAAATCATTCCCATCAATCCTACTTTTCCTCCTTACCAATCCTCTTGAATTCTCCAAATTGTCACAGAGTTTGGCACTCCAAGGTGGCTGCCTATCCTTTTGGGAAAAACTTCAGAAGAAGTGGTGATTACCGGTGACAGCATCTGAACTAGGCACCTCTCCCCAGTTTTGTGAACTTCAAATTTGGGAGGCCTGTGACTACAGCAGACCTCTTCTCTCCAGCAGTCATATCCTAGTGTAAGACTGTAATCAGCTGATAAGCCTTCATGTCCTGTTCTCCACCATTGTAATTAACTGTATTCTATCCTTAAAAGTTCCTAAAAACGTTTTTAGTGGCTCCAGGTCAAATGCTTTACTTATGTCTGGACCACTGAAATCCATTACTCTTCCCTCTAATTGAGGTTCAGCTAAATATCCCATAGCAATGTTTGCATCTAGTGACACGAGCACCTGGGAGGATGGCAGGTATCATAGATGTTTAAAGGTGTGGCTGAAACTTCTATAGGCATGGTATAAAGGTCTAGAAAAGATAGCAAGCACACCAAATCTGGTGGTGCACCTGACCTAAGCAGTCAGCACAGAGCAATTCAGCTGACAAGCCCCCGAGACTGGATTCAGCTCTGTAAATGTGGGTTTCCAATGCTATTGTAAACAGTAAACATGGTCTTCCATGGGTAGAATGCTAAAGCCACAAGTCCTGTGCAGATGCAAATACCTGAGGCTGGTTCAAACAGTCCCTATGCTTACACAACTCACTTCTACCCTCTAAATCTTATTTTAGGATGATTTTAGGATAGCTTTCAAGGCCCCGCTGCTGCAGGATTAAACTCAGTTGGCTACAGCAGGATTTTATCACCTAGCTCACATCTAAATGTAGCTGCCCTAGTCTCCACCTGAATCTCCATCCCGTGGCCTTGATTCTGTTCCTCAAATACAGGCTTAAAGTGCTTTCAGGGGTGTCCTAAGTATCTCATCTGCCATCCCACATGGGCACAGATCTACTAAGGGACATATGTCATACTGTGTGGATGTTGTAGACACTTTTGTCACACCCAGTGTGATTCTAGACATGGGCAACAGAGCTGAATCTCATAAGGTCTGTGTTCAGGAAGGATCTGGAGCAGTGTCACAAAATAATATAGTGAAATTTTAGTGATGCTGGATGCAATAATTTAGTGCCATTTTAAATTATTTGCTTCAGCAAGCCATGACTGGGTTAGGAATCAGAAATGAGAGAGTATATGCATATACTCCAGCCCCCCACAGAGCCCAAGGATTTAAAGCTCTGTAGTCTTGATCTGCTTGTCTGTCATGTTGCTTTCCCCAGTCACAGGGTTTAGATAACAAATATCCTTTGGGCAGGGATTATGTCTCCTTCCATATCTCTTAAGCATATTTTAGCTATTAATGTAAATGCTAAGAATATCATTAGATGAATACTTATCATACCCATCCTTTGCAAGTACTGTCAATCCAGCAATTTACTTTGTATTGACAGTTTTTTGGCACCTAAAACAATGTACTGGGAAAGGAAATATAGAAGGCATACCTTTGGTGTGCACCCCTGTCAACATTTAAGCTACTGCACTGACCTGCATGCGGTTCATGGCTTCCCGAATCTGATCCAGATGGTGTGCAGAGCTGAGGGCTTCGAGACGAATGTCTGTTAATTTTAGCTCTTTCTCCCTCAGCTCGCTCTTTAGCTGAAGAATAATTTCAGCCTCTGCCTCTGTGCACTCACAGATCCTAAAGAGGAGCAGGAAACAGGCAGGAGATTAAAGGAAGGTTCTCCCTGAAAAGCAGTGTCATTACTAAATATCAAAGTACAGAAAATGCTTGCTGCTGGTGAAACCTATGAGTGAAGAAAGAATCTTATCAAAGAAACATGAAAAGGCTCAAATTGCAAATTAAAAAAGGGAAAAAAGCCCTCCCCAGATGAAATGATCAGCTTGCTTTATACCTTTCCAGTTTAGTTAGGTAGTACACTATGGCAAAAAAAGTTGGTAAAACTTTTCAGAAATCCTTTCTGTTTGAGTGTGTATCACCCACTGATTTTAATTTGATCATATATTGGCACCTTTTCTTTGGTGCAAAGGTTAGGATTTTCCTAAGTAGCAATAGTCAGAACCGAAGTATGCTGATTACACTCTACTACTGATACTTATTATCTGTTAGGCATCAATAGTTTTCTCTGTTTTGAGCAGTACACAAAGAGACAGTCCTTGACTTCATGATCTTGAAGATTTTGATCTGTAATGGTTTTGATTTGTGGTGGTTGACTTTTTGCCTATAGTCTGTCATTTGGTAATGTATGGTATCTGAAGTCATGCTGGTTGGTTTTGTTTTCTTTTTCCCTAAAGACTGGATTAAAAGTAATGACCATGTGATTATTTTTCATCAGCATTTATTCTAAGAGAAGAAATAATTATATTGTGAGAAAAGATCAAAACATGACTGGCCCAGGGACCCAAAACTGTCCAGTTCTCATGTCAGACTGGTTGGCCTCTCTGTGTCATCATCAGACCTAGATCTGTTGCATAACAGAACCAGTAGAAATAGAACACTGAATTTTGGCTAAGTCGTTACACTAAGCAATATTTTCAGTCAAGTCACTAAATGTTATTTGTTCTTTATTACTGTCACTAAAAATAGTTAATATTTGCAGAACAATTTAAATATGAAAAATATTTTGTAATAATAAGTATTATTATTGTGATTATTACACTAATATAGAAACAAGAAACAGAAGTCAACTTTTAATTGCCAGAATGCATGCAAATGCAGCACTCTTCAGGCCAGCATTTGGGTGTACAACTCCATGCCCCACACTCAATTTTACCGGGATCTATGCTTGTAGATCACGTGACCGTTTTGCCTTTTCTTTGGTGCCCAGACTAGAGATGACCTGCATACACATGTATTAGACAGATGCAATTGGAAGAAAGTAAAGGTAATGGTTTAGAACATGAGACTCAGGTCAAGAAAATATTTCAAGAAAGTGTAAGCAAAGGGAAGATGAATAAGTTCATGGCAAATAAAAAAAAAAATATGGCAAATTTGAAAAGGCAAATAATGAATATCATCCAAAACATGCACAAATACTTTAAATGTGAGTAAACATTAATAAAAGCATATACTAGGATTTCTTTCCAAATATTACGATACAGTTCTTGGTTTGATGTGCCCATACCTATGCTAATCAAATAAGAAATGAAATTTTATTTACATGTATATAGTAGCTCATAAAACAACTTGGACAACTGGGAAGTCACATATCTATTTGCTGCCTATTTGCTTTTTGGCTTTTTTTGCAATACATATTGAGAAAGGATGGACAAAAGGACCTTAGCAAGCCAGCGCTAAAGGATGTAAAAAGCAGAAGCAGGGCTATGGTTCTGGAAGAAGCAGGAAAAAGCTGTCTGGACCAGTAAGATAAGCAGAATGGAAGCAGAAACTATGAATTTTGTTTTCTTTTGCAAATTCCTGCTCTTCAACATTCAGCTCCCACAACTATAAAACTACATAAGAAGATGAGACTCCATCAAAAGGAAGAAAAATAAAAGACAATTTAGCGTTGCTGAGCAGTCACAGAAAGAAGTTCAGAAGCTTGATCAGACTTCAGACAAAGTAGTTAGAAAACGTTTTATTTTTTCTTTCTTGTTGGAATCTCAGGATTTTTAAACCAATAGGCTGCTTTTGGTAAAAGGAATTAGAAAGTCGTGACCTTTGAACAGGCTGCTGACAAGTATGGAAAGTTGTGAAGATGACAGAAGTTTAAATTATGCAATGGAAAACCGAGTCTTCTAAAGAAAGTAACATTATCAGTGTAACAGACTAATAAATTGATCTAAATAAATATATTTTACATAATCTCTGTGGAAGGGAAGGACTCTGTGTTATCCTGTGCAGAAAGGTCATAATAGTAAAAAATGCAGTAATATGATCAGAAAGATCAGTGCTAAAAATGGTATGGAGGAAGAACCAGAAGGCTGTGAACCGGACAGAATTTAGGAAGTTAAGGCTTAGAGACCAAATAGCTATGGGAAGAGCTTGAGCTGAAAGACTAGGTGTGTGATTTTGCCCTTAATAAATTCTGGGAACACCAGTACATACAGAGAGAAAGTCAAAGAGAAGAGGAAAATGCAAGGGTGGCAACAAGGAAACAGGATAAGGTTATAAAAGCAGATCTATTATGGTGTTTACTAGTGAGTTTTAAGTGAGTAATAAGTCAGACTCAGGGGTCCCAAACATACAGAAAATCTACTCCCAAAACACACTTATACCTGAAATCATAAAAATGTGAGCTTTCTATTAAAAAAACCCAAACAACAAAACTAGAAATCTGGATAGATTATTCCTCACTAGTATGTAAGGAATGTGATGAAAGGAAAAAAGATTAATGTGGTGGGATTTCTTTTGTTAGAATATTTGCTATCGAACTCCTAAATCCAGTATATAAAAATAATTTGAATCTATAAAAAGTGAATTGTGGGAATCCACAGCGAATCATAAAAGGCACCTAATTTATTGTAGGGAAATTCTATTCTAAAGCTCAATAATCAGTCACAAGACTAGAATTCCCCATGTGCTTTAAGGAAGAGTAGTTGTGAGCTTTTTTTTCTCACTTAGAAAAAGGAAAATATTGTTTGCATGGGTAGTGTGCATTTGTTGGTTCAGAGAGGCTGATTCCCTCAAATTGGAAAAAGTTGTGATTTTAGCAGAATAAAAAAAATTAGGAAAAAGAATATGAGCAGGAGTTGAGAACTCTGTAAGAATATGTTAGACATCCAAAAAATAATGAGGAAATGGGAGAGCTTTTGACTGACGCCTTGTTCTCAGTCCCGAAACCTGAAGGATGGTGAGTTGAATAAAAAATAAAAATAAAATCCAGCAAAAAAATCCAAGCTGATAAAAGATAGGAAATAGATTTAAAATGATAGGAATTAGCAGCTACAAAGTAGATAAAGTAGTAACAGAAGGGATGAGTATCTTCTAAAAATTCATAGCTACCTGGAAATACCTTAAATATATCATGAGGAAAGGTAACTGCAATATTTGGCCTTCACTAAGTGGACATTATAAAGTTGCTAATGGTGCAAGGAGAGCACAAAATGAGCTTTTGGCTATGTGTTTGGAAAGAAATTTGTTAAGCTAGGTGATTTTGGGTAAAGGCTATGAAAGGAGGACAGAATAACCTAAGAAAGAGCTGCTGAAAAGTAATGTGTAAATGGAGTGAAGCTCACTAGAAATCTGGCAAATGGACTGAGCACAGGATTAAAAGATTTAAAGATCGCAGCTGTTGGCAACCATTTCTGAACTGCAAATGGCTACACTTGGGGAGGTCTGTTTCACAGTCCATCTACTTTGGGAAGAAAGGTTTGCCGAGAGAGACTTACGCAGATGCTGACTGTGATGGTTTCATTGATGTTGCCCCACACTCTCCTGAGCTGTGGGGCAATTTGGGTGATAAGGGAAGAGAGGAATCTGTCAGCTCTTCTATGTCCGAATGTGAGGAAGGAGGCTTGGTGGACTTCTTCTTTCCAAAGGCCTGTTTGAAAGAGCTTCTTAGCTGGAAAACAAACAGAAAGCAAGATTATTTCTCTTGCCATGGCAATTTGTGTGCAGCTCATGTTTTGAAGAGTTAGTTTGCAGATGCCATCCTAGCCACTGCCTGAGGTCAGTATACAGAAGCAAGGTATTAACATATGCAACACAGTATCTCTAAAAACATGATACAGTGCTTTGTTTTGATTTTATTAATCCAGCGCAGCGCAAACATAATGCTATGGAAAAGGTGCAGGACCGAGTGGTACGGCTATGGGAGAGGGGTGCTCATTTAAAACCATTAAGCCCCAGTGGAATCCCATTCCCATGGCATTCCCTTCAAGGCCTGGCTTTAAATAACCACTTTGCATCTATGCGCAGGCAGAACCCGCTGTTACTAAACGCTGAAATCAAAAGACAAGTCCAATTTACTGGGTTTGCCAATTTATTTTCCCCATCAAAAACTTGAATGGCCAAACTATGCAAATGCTATGGTTTGGATAACAAGCGAGAGGATTTAAGCTGGGACATGAGGCTTGCTTTGTTGTACTGCTGAGAAGAATGTTAGCTGAAAGGTATATACTCTTTGCTGCAGATTCCTTTAGAGCAGTAAGATCTCTGAACATACAAGCATTGCGTTTTCCCTCTAGAAGCTTTTATCCAGTATTGAAAAGGGACAGAATAGCCAAAGAGCCATTTATTTCAGGACCCAAGATGACAATAGTTTTGTCTGCTGTGAATTTTAACTAGCCCATTCATTGATACCTTTGTCTAAATACAGAAGTTGTTCATCTTAGGAAAAATGAGGTTGGTTTTTATTTTCAGAAAGTTGTTCTGATTAAAATTATATAGAACTCAATAACAAACTGGTTCTTCTATAAAAAAATTAGCTATTCAAACATGTTATTTTCATTATATAATTGGAGAGTGGGGAGTGTGACCACCGATCAGAGAAACATTTAAGTCCTTTCCAGCTCATGATATCTAACAAGAAAGAAATGGATTTTGGCTACACTCCCCCTTTCTATAGCCTAAAATTTGAGATTAAAATGAATAGAGACAAACTGAGAAGACATAGAGGATAATCTGTTTTTAGAAGGTATAAAAGCCTACTGCCAAAATAAATAGCAATCATGCCAAGATAGGGTTCTTTATAGATGCATGCCAAATTTTCCATGGTTTATATTCACCTCACTTCCTCTAGAGTTCACCTTGCAGAAACATGAAAGAGTGTGGAATTACAAATCAAGGGAATGAAGGCTGATCAGTAGTTTAAAACAAATGTTTATGCAGGTATTATTTTTAAAACAACAAAAACATATTTTCTGATTATTTACTGAAAGTATTTGATTAAACCCTTAGCACTATGTAGTATTTGTGTGTTCCATTTGAAAAGCACCTTAATTTCTTTAAACGCCATACCACTTTTACATGGGAATTCTTAACAGATTTCAACTCCCTTCATAGCTGGGTGATGTATTTGAGTTAAGCCTTTGAATCAAATTCCAACTGAAGTAAAATCAAACAAGGTTTCAATGTGGTTTTGGTGAGATGGTTTTGGTCACAACAGCTATTTTAAGGTGGGGTTTTGGTGGGGTTGTAAGGGTTTTGTTTGCTTGTTTCTTTTTTTTTTTTTTTTTAATTATTCTGACTTATGAAATAATTCCCCACTGATATTCCACAATTTTTAGTTTGCTAATAGTGTCACAGTATGGGTATATGTGAATTTCTTCATATCTATCTGGTCCCATGAGAATACTGTAGATGAAATGGACCATTATGCTATGCAGGCACTAGGAAACAACATAATAGCTAAATGATAGATTTAAACCTGCTGAGCACTTACCCAGTTTTTCTTTTTCTTTTTCTTGGCGTCAGCATCATTACCACTGCCAATGCTTGAATGGCTTGTAGCGCTGTTGATGCTGGAAACACTTTCTGAAGAATGTTGTCGCCTTATACGTAAATCTAAAAAAAAGAAATTACTGTGAAATCCATTTGCTTCTGTTCGAATATAATAATGATTCTTGTATTTATGTAGCGTCTTCCTCCTCAAAGGAAGTCTAAATGAACATAAATGGTGTTGACGCTTGCTGTGGCTTGGATTCACACTATTGCAGCCTGTGAGAAATCACATGGGGGTCAATGAGAATGCATATAATTAGGCTAACACTTATGAACTTCTCCAAACTGGGGTCTTACTGGCATGAATGCAATGACCCTGCACAGCAATCTGTGCAGGCATAACCCCATAGCTAAGCAGTTTCCGTTACAGGTGGATTACTTGACTTACTACGATCACATGTACTACAGTTCTTTTTCTGAAGAGTATAAGCACTACTTGAAATATAGCAGGCCTAATCAGTGTTCAAAGGCTACCTTCTAATATACCATGATGGAAATAACAGGCAGGATTTCATTAAAAATGAATGAAACAAAATAATCAAGAAGTGGAGAATATTAGAAGTGCTTGGTGAGGCTTTTGAGATTCAATCTCTCAAACATCTCTGATAACTATATCTTAATCATTGGAAAATATTCTTGCAGAATATACCCACTAATACCAAGGGAAATTAATTTTACATTATTTTTTACTTCCTAGAAGTTAACTTTGCTATGCTCAAGTCATGCAATGAAATGACCTTAAGGCAAACATCTGAATAATGACCTCTTTAAAGAAAGATCAATGACACTCTCAAAACCAAATGCTGCTATAATTTTTCTTCAAGTAATTCCTTTGCTATTGCTTATCAACAGGCACTTTTGAAGTATGAATTTATCAAATGATGTCTGTTTAACTGCAATGACAAATTAATTCAGAATCTGGAACTTAAAATGCCTGCTTTACTGATTTAGCACCTTGTGAAAGAGCCAAGCTGTTGTCAGTCCATCTTTTAACAAGGAATAGACTAATTTTCAGAGCTAAAACTTACACTGGGTTTCCAAGCTATAACCATGTTTCACCATAAGACTTCACTAGAGTCTTGGGTGTATTTCAATACACAACTGAAGTAAGAGGGTTAACTCTTGACACCCAGCAATCAATTCCTGGCCACCCAGTTCTGAGAAGTCAAAGCTCCAGGAACTCTGGCAAACAGGAAGCTCATACAAGGTTTCCAGCTCTGGAAATACCACAAGTATGCCCACCATGCACTGCAGAATGTGCTTGGGCTTGCAACAGAGTCCCCAAAACAACAGAAAAGTAGTGACTTAGCTTTTTTCTGGGGAGAAAATCTGCATTTATTTTAATAGTGACAAAAACATACCTTTGTGGGTATGATCAGGGCCGTTCAAGGCTCCTTGAATAGCAGCTTGTGCAGCAGAATTCTGGGCTTTCAGCATTTCAATGGTTTCCCTTAGCTCTATAAGCTCAGATTCCTGTGGGAATTGCAAAGAGAGCTCAAAATACATGTCACAAGAACAATGTTTATCTAAGCTAAAAAAATGGCAAGGTAAGAGCGGTCAAACTGAAGTTTGTGGGACTGCTTGGGTAAATGGAAGGGCAATAACTAAGTAGAATGCTTATTTTTATTCCAAAAATATTAAACAAAATTAAACCCTTTTGCATTTATTCTATATAAAGTGATCCTGATATTTTTAAGGAGAATAAAACATTTTTAATAAATATCCTAAAATGAGTTTCAATTGAATATTCATTATAAATTTAAGATAAACCCAAAAATTTTGTTGTGAAAGACAAAAAAAACCATTTGAATTACAGCCTTTAGTATGTGAGTGTACTGTTTAATGGATGAATCTCAACCTGAATTTCTGTATTTTTCAAAAGATTTAACTTGCAAAAACCAAAATTCAATATAAAAACCTTTATAGCAACTGTTTCGCACTTGAGTGCAGGAAGTTCTGTATTAGAATGCAGAGCCAATTAAAAAAAAAACAAAAACCAATTAAAAGATATCAGTTTGGCTCAACTAAGCCTTTCTGTTTATAGGATACTGTTCGAAATGAATAAGAGCAGAAAGTTGTAGAAGTGAAAATCTGGAAGGTGCTAAGCAGCCTCTTAATCCTGAGCTTGATACAAAAGCTCACGTAAAATTTGCTACCTACCAGATTTAGGCTTTTTTTTTCCCGATAGTCAAAACAGCACAGTGAAAACCAAAACTGTTTACACATGAATAGGATACCTAACCTGCATTAGCTCTCTGAATGGAGTAATTTTTCTCTACTTAAAGTTCTTCCCTTCCCATAATTCTATTATTGTCACAACACTGGCAAGCTGGAATGAAGCACTCCAGCAGGTTATGTTCTCAGTCTTGTTACAGGATCTTTCAGTACAGATTAAACCTAGAGTCACATATGTTTTAATTAAAATCTGGAAACAAAAGATTTTATCTTCAAACTATTCTATTATATTGTCCATGTAAACCTGATGCTGCACGGTTTATTTCTCCAAGAGCTTTATGAAGATTTGATTGCAACAGCCATTAAAGATAGATCTGTCTGTCTTATTGTCACAGCTGTCCCTGTTTCCTTTCAGTGTTTTTTAAACAAAACTCTAATATAATCTGCTGACTGCTTTCCACATTAAAGCATCTGCTTTGGTAAACGTACCTTTTGTTCAGCTGTCATTGTCAGACTTTGCAATCGGCCGGTCATATTTCCCAAGCTTTTTTCAAAAGCTGCTACTAGATGAGCCTGGGAAAGAATCAGAAAACAACATTCATCATGACGTTGGGACAATTTTCCCAGATCTATTTGAGTTTTTTAAATATTTGTTTCCCTCCAAGCTCATCTTCTCCAGCTCTTTTTTATTAGTTTTAAACTCAGACTGCACTAACTTCGATAGATGAAGTAGCTTCTTCAGCCCCCAAGGAGATTAGCTCAGGTATCTCTGCCTGGAAATGAATTGTGGATTTAATGCTCTGCTTTGAGTTTACTGATATATTGGCCAAAAGAAGTCTATTGCCGAATAGAAGCCCAGGAACAATTATTTTCAATTACTGAATACTTCAAAATGGGAATTCAAGTACTTTATCTTAAAAGGTAAGTTTTAACCTCACAAATAAAACACTCCAGAGGAACCCTGAGCCTCAAATAAAAAATATCACAGTTTTATAAAAGGTCATTACTTAGTGTATACATCTTATATTGATGTATACACACACGTGTGTGTGTTGTGTGCATAAAAGCAAAAAAAATGTATATGAAATATAGTATTTATATGCATGCAAATGTATTTATAAAAGACAATCTTTCTCAATAGGAAAAGCAATAAAGATGAAAGATTAAAAGCCTTTCAAAAATTAAAGTTTCATTTTATTTTCTAACAACATTCACCCAATACCCTATGCAAGCAAAATTTGTACAAACAATACATCAATTCTTCATTGGTTCTGACATTGAGCTATGTAGGCGAAGAAGGGCTAGTGGTTATAAAGAAACCAACAAGCTAAGACAGCTTATACAGCCAAGGGAAAATAAGAATTTAATTTTTATGAATTCCATAAAATGCCATCCACTCCTCTCACAACAGCACAGTAAAAGCAGAAGGAAATATTTATTTACTCTTTGTCTTCTCAAAAGTGGTAATAGGCAAAGTTTTCAAACAGGAGCTATGACACACTTGGATAATATAACTGTTGAAATTCTTCAAATGTATGTGGTTGTACTGAATCTGAGGTATAATCAGAGAAAGATATAGTCCAGAAAGGATTCTGTTATGTGCTTTAGGAGAAGGAAAAGGGCTTCTTGATACCTTGCTCTGTATTTTATTCCTCAAATAAAAAAAGATGATCATATATGTAATAGTGACCCGCTTCCATGGCTTCACTTCAGAGCTGTTATACTGATGAGTGGTTTTTGTGTTTTGTAAATAATATGGACTACTATAAACATTTCTGTATCTTGTAAACTCCTTATTTTATACTTACTAAATGTACTACAAGTTTAGTCCTTGTAAATTATATTTATTAGTAAATAATTTATTTAATTACTAATGGGTATAGTGGTCAATCCACCTGCTTTCTGCATCTGCAGGGATGCCTTAGGGACAACTCTTTTGGTAAAGGTTACATAACCCAGGGACTAACTTTTGATAAACACAGGACCAGATACATATGCAATTTCTTAAGAATTAATTAGTAATCATATATATTTAACATGATTAACATTTATAACTTAGCCTTTATTCTTAAAGTTATAATTTTAAATAAAATGAACCTGGAATATATGTTAAATACACCTCTGAAACTTGACAATCAATATAAAATAATTCTAGCTAGTTTGGAAACTACAGCCTTCAGTTGTTTTCACCACTGCTTTGAGAAGATAAAAGTAACTAGTTAAACTTACTTTTCACTGTAATAATTAGCTGCATTTTAAAAATATCCAGACCAATTTATGGTGTCTGAATTCCATGGATGATGACCAGTGACCCCGAACACAATCAGAGACAAAGTAGATGCACTACCACAGAATGATAGCCAAATGTCTCTTCAGTACATGTGTTTAATAGGAAACTAATGGAGCTCACTGTTCCCTGCCTCATAAAAAAATCCATGGCTTGGCTGATGGCCCATGGTTCTGCTTTACCATGAGAATAACAATGGGGACTGAGGGCTTGAAAAGAGGAATCATTTGCTTAATTATGCATTACTTTTGTCCGTTTCTCACAATTAGATGGTAATAACCACAGTTCTTTGGTACCTAACTATGCATATTTGTGCAATTTATTTTCCTACTTCATAGCTACAACTTCAGCTTATATTGTACATGAATAAACCACAAAGAACTTATAGGAAAAATTAAGGAACTCTTAAGAAGAAAAAAGCATAATTAAAAATGTCATCAAAGTTCACTGACACTATTAAGTAATTGTCTGATAGTCTTCAGAGAAACACAATCATGCCTCACCTCTGGCTTCTTACGGAAGTTTCACCTGTGATAGTGTACATTACCTTCTTGGAGTAGCACTCTACAATTTTTGCGTCATAAATGTATGATCAAGATAATGGATCTTTCCTAACTATTTCGAGATAAAGACTATTGGGTTTTGATTTCCTAATAATAAAGAACTATAATTCAAAGGCCCACCACTGAAAACTACTCAAGAAAAAAAACTTCTATTCCATTATTCATTACTTCGAATGTTTACTACAACAGAATACTCTTCCCTGAAATACCAAGTGTTAATTTTACATTCAGAGTAATAAAACGTGCTGCCTCTCTCCATGGTAGCAAATATTTATTTATTGAGCAGTTTAAGGAACTCCTACGTGTTGAAATTATATGCAGATTTGTCCCAAAAGAAATACTATGTAACAAAACAATAAAAGTTAGTTTGAAAAAGGCTAGATTATCAGTGTATTTATATGTGTATTGAAGTATGTATAAAACATATGCGTGTATATATTCCCACTTAAGATCAGATTTTGCATTTAAATAGTTAAAAGTAAAATAATTGAAACAAATAGAAAGAAGAAACAATGGCTTTAAAAATGGTCACTACAAATTAAAAATTCTAATTAGATACACCTTTTACATTTTTAAATTTGGTAGTTGATTTTGATTGAATTGGTAATTTCTGAGGATTATTTACTTTATCCAAAAGGTTCCATTCTTTTATTCTCATAAAAATATTTCAGACAAGTTTTTTTTAAAGTTACAGACAATCCCTCACACCTTAGAAATATCTGGTTTAGATTGGGTAGTTTCATCCACAGTCTACATCATTTGAATACCACACAAAATAGCTTGAATACTGCATGTGCATTAAATAACACTCTAAAGTAACAATATATCTTCACAACTGAATGCAGCATTTAGACTTGGAGATAGATATACTGGAGTCAGAGTTACATAACAGGGCATTACTGTAAGTATGCCTACAGCAAAATGCATCCATCTTTAACATGATATAGATATTAGATACATAGATGTTGTATAGCTCTTAATCTGTGGATCCATCACATATGGATTAATTTTGACTTCTATTAGCATCTGAAATTCCCACTGCAAATAGTCATAGAGATACATGCTGAGGGAATGACTTCAGTGCTAGAGGTGACAGATTTGATTTTAAACATTTCCTTCTTAGTAAACGATCCCAGTCAGCCAAACCCCAAATATCTCAGCTCTTAGGATTACAGCCCATCCTGAACATGACACTGGCATATCCAAAGACTATCTGCTAACACACTGTGCAATTTGACCTGCAATGTTCAGGTTTATAAAACAAATATAAATAAATAAATTTCCTCCCACCTGACACGGCTGAATGCAAGGAGGTGTGAGAGCCCACAAGGGATCGGGCTGATTGCAAGAAGCAACTGTACATCTGGTGACCTTTTCTGTTAGCCGCCTGCTATTATCTTCTTGTTTGGCCGTAGGATAGTGGTTCAGAGCTGGCCAAACAAGAGTATTAGCCAGCGAACCCCCTCCGCTTTCTACTGGCATCCTGGGTCTACTACAGTTTGGAAGCATGCACGCTTCAGCTTTATACAGTACAAAGCACGGATCAAAGTCCCTCCAAACAAGCTGGGTTCAGACTGCTCGCTGGAATTTGAGCCCTTGTCAGTCACATAGCAAGTCTGCTGGTTGGACACTTTCTGCACCGAAAACAGGCCCTTTCTTAATCAGTATTGAGATTTGCCCTTCAGCAACATCAAAGCAGGCACTGAGGGAAAAACCAGAATCTCAGAAAAAACCTGTAAATTAAGCATCCAAACAACAGCTGGGCTCTGCTTGAATTTAATCATACGCAGACAAAACACTTAGGGGTTAATGAAATGAAATAAACTGCTGAAATCAAGCATAGTGCAGCTAACAAAACTTGAATAATAAATGAAACCAAATAAGAGAAAGCCTCAGCAGAGGTTTCCAAAATGCCTGAGAAGTGCTATAACTTCCAATTGTCAGATTTTGATATAAAATAATGTATCAAGCAAAGGCTTGATGAAATAGGTCAAATTTCAGCCTGACAGTTTTTTAATGACACATGTAGTCTTGTCACCAACAGTCTTGTGTGGTGAAGCACAGAAAGACATGAATAGTGTCAAAATGAGATTAATAAGATGCTCTCTTTTTTTCACTTCCCTACAACACTTCTGCTCAGCTCCACAAAGGGAAACGGTAACAACAAATTCAAGCCCCAGATAAACCGCGAGGGAACAAGTTTTCTGGCTATTAATAGTTTCCTTCTCCAGACCACAGTGAGGAAAAAAATGCAACTTATTTTCAGACACTGAAAGTATAGAAATTTAGGAGATCTCAGGACTAAAATGAATGCATTTATTGCAAAGACATCAGAAAGGACTGAGTAATTTTCTGGTCAGCAAAGGCACTGAAGAAGATACTCTGTTCATACAGTTCTTTACATGCCAGAGATGGATGTATCTACAGAAAAGATAGGCTGTGATTGCACTTTTTTCTGCATTAGACTTGCTGTTCCTTCAGGTTTTAGTCCACCAGTATGTAAACATGACTCAAAATGAGGGTCACAGTAGTGTTATCCATTTAGAGAGTAAAATACTGTTTTGGTTTCTTCTCTGAGGATAAATTCTACCTTTTCTGATTAGGACTATTTCACCTTCTAATGCCAGGGGCTGTTGAAGTATATGTCTGAGATTAGGAGATAAATGAATACAAGCAAATAAAGCATTGCTAAGACATTACAAGTTTAGGAAAATTAGAAGCCCATCTGCGTTTTTCATAAGTTTGTCAAATTAAATCAAGTATTTCTTAGTTACTCTCAGAATTTTTATGAAAAGTATATAATCACTGGCATTTAAATATCAATTCTGTAAGTATCTGAATTTCAGAGGCCATATCACAATTAAAAGGTTGTATATACACTTTGTTTTCAAGCTAGATTTTATTCCCACTGTTTAAGTGAATTTATTTATAGAAAGTGCTCAAAGGACTGATAGAATTAGTACTAACATGTCTTTAAGTGATTTCTTTTGATCCTTTGGACTTACGTGGAAGTGTTTTTTTAATGCTTTACATCTTCTGTACCAGAAATAGCAGAAAATGAACTCAGATTTGATGTGAAATACTTTTCAATCTTTGGTTTCGTAGAGTATGATTCTCATGACAGCATCCCCCCAAAAAATTACTCATAATATCTAGTAATATCTAACTTTCTTTCAAGATTGCATTTATTGTGATGATGTCTAAATCCCTTGTTCATGCCTGGAGAATATGAAGCCTTCAAGTTTCATGCTCCTGACAAGTTTAATTTTGAGGGAATTTCCACATGTTGGGGATTTGGAAAAAGGAAAGATTTCTCTGGTACCATTAAAAAACCCCATGTGCTACAAGGGTCAGCTTTAGGGTTGCTTACAGATTAAGAGTTTCAAGAATGTCTCCATGGAGATGGATTAAAGGTGAGTGATACAGTCAAAAGAATGTGATTTGTACTACATACAGCATACATTCACGTATGTATATACGCATACAAGCACATACAGGTTTACAATGTAGTACTTCTGGATAGGTAAAAACAGATGTACATGTATATATTTTTTTAGCTGTCCCGTTGAAAATATTACCCTACCAATTAGATAAGTAGAAAAGCTACAGGCATTCTTACTAGGTGTTCAAAAGTCCAGAGGTAGTACATGGGACCACATCCTCAACCAATACAAGGTGAGTTGTACAGATTAAACCCATCTTATTTCTCACCCATACAGCAGAATTAGTTTGAGTGAAAACCAAGTCAAAATACAACTATCCGGTTTTAGCTTGAATCAGTTTCTTTGAAATACGGACCACACCTAATTGTAACTTGCAGTTGACTTTGAAAATTTGCCTGGAATAAGCAATGTTATTAGAAACCATTCTGTATGGTGTTTACTCCACACAAAGGAATACTGGCCAGAGATATAGGCAATGACTTCCAAATAACACTGGGGAGAGATCAGACAAAATTTGCCCAAAAAAACCAAACAATGGCCTCATTGCCTTAGCTGCAGAGGAGAATGTCCTACCATCCTCACTCTATTACACTTTTTGCTGTATTATAGGCTACAGCATTGCTGGGATGACCAGAAAAGAATGGATGCTAAATAGAGTCATGTTTCAACTCTCCCTTCCAAGACATTAGCAAGAAGGTATATGCTGGTGTTTTCTGTTCAGAGCTCGTGGAAGAAGAGAAGGAAACTGCTTTTCTGCTCACAGAGTAAATGAGGAACGGTCCCCTGAGCCTGAGTTATCCAGTGGCTCCTACACCAGCTCTAGTACAGGCACTCAAGCACAATCCCACCACAGGTGAACAACTTAGTCTTACTGATGCAGGACCACTGCTCAGAATCACAGAAAGGTTTGGGTCAGGAGGGACCTTTAAAGATCACCTAGTTCAATGCCCTGGCTGTGGCTAGGGACAATCTTTCATTAGATCAGGGCTCTCAGGAATCAAGCTAACTCCTCTGGATAAGACCAGCTGGTGCTCTGTGGGCATTAATAGGGCACTCAGAGTGGATGTGGGGATGCCTGTAGCTGTGCTGTGTCACAAGCTCAGCCACAGCCCACCTCCATGTGCTCTTTACTGCAAGGCAGAGCTGCTGCAGCCCTGCATTCTTGGTGGAAATAAAAGTGCCCTGCGGTGAGCAACAGACTTGTTAGTAAATGCAACTACCTGAGGAACACTAGCTTAGCTCTTCTGATCTCCCAGTGTTGGTTTTAGTTCGTTGCTCTTGGGATAGGTGAGTGAAGAACCACCCAAGCTGGCAAAGATGAAGATCAGTATGTAAAATATGAGTGAAGGAACCCCATAGCCAGGATAGGCATGCTGGCTATAAATTCCTGAATGAATTACCCAAATCAGAACCCAGCTTTTGAATTTACAAACATTGCAGGACTCCAGTATTGCCTGTTTCACCCACAGGTGTTTTGCAGCTTCCCGAACAGAGCAGAAAGTGCTAAGAGTAACTCTCCCACATTTCACACATGGCAGTCCTAAAAGAACAAGCAGCTTTCGCACAGCTAGAGATTACTTTCTCACAACATGAACACAGTACTGAAATAATTTCTTGAAAGTAATGGCAGAATTTACAGATCTAAATACCCAGCACACTCACGTTTTGAAGAAAGGCACTCTATAGGTTGCCTAAGACATCAGGAAACTTTCTTGAAAAGCAAAATGATACTCTCTTGCAACTACATCTCAGCTTTCCTTGGGAATGGTAACTATAGTTATATCCTTAACTGCATTTTAAAATCCCTATACAACAGATTGTTCAGTAGCTATCTGGTAACTTAATCTGAAACCATAGTAACCAGACAGGACTATAGCTCACATTCCTTATCGGGCATTAGTTTCTGATACATGTTCAATAACTCATATTACCAGTGTATGACAATTGGAAGGAACACCAGGGACCCCTCTGTGAAATAGCCCAGTTTTCATTAATGTATCAGCACAGTTATTGCAGCATATGAATTCTATAGACAACTGTATACTGTGCTTCCCTCCACATTTATCTGCATTTTGCAGGGTTTATCTCTGTGAAATGAAACTATAACGAATTCTGTCAGAATATGCAATTCATACCCTTTCTGTGGTTGTGTCTCCTTACTTTTGGGCTTCTTTTTAATTGATTCTGAGGAAAGAGTGAAACTGAACTTGGTAAGACTGTTGTCACAGCCAAAGTGGAAACTATTCTTTCCATTACCACTGTTTGATTATTAAAAGATTCCTTCTGCTTTTAAGCTGAGGCAATATAGACATTAATGAAAAAAAAAGTTTGAAAAACAGCAAAATAAATAAATAGGAAAAGTCTCCCGGTCCATGTGTTAAGTAATAACTATTAGCCAATCTGAGAATGTATTCTTTGTTTATGATCACAAGCAAACATACTCACATTTGCTGAAAGCTGAGATGTAAGGGTAGCAACTTTCTCTTGTGATGCAACCAGCTCTCTCCGTAGTTTCTGAATTTGCTAGGAAAAAAAAAAAAAGGCCTGCTGTGAGTATGTCAGCAATTACCATTTGTTGTGGTTTTTTTGGTTAGGAATGACTAATAGGTTTACAATGGCTTAGTTTCACATTTTAATCTTAGAACTATTCAAAAACTCAAATCATTAAAAGTTGGCACTTAATGCTGCTCCAACTGTTTTCTTGCACTTAACCAGTATATGAGCTAGGATCTGAGTTACGGGAACACATAACAGCAAAAGCTTAATTACTTCATATATGCAATCTTGTGCTTGCACATATAAATGTTATGTGTTTTTTTACCAAATCCGGCAAATTCCAAATATATCCTTAATGCAGTCAAATACAGCAGCCCTGGATGAGGCCTGAGATTATGAAACATGAACGAATTTATGTGAGGTTCACTGTGTCTGACTGTAGACAACCTGCAACGTATGCAAATTAAATGTCTACATTACACTTGGATAAAGTGCCCAAAAGTATTCCCCCACTGCCTGACATGAAGGACATTTTGATTACTACCTCAGGCACGGATTTTTGTTTCATGGATGTCTAAAGTTAGATGCAGTACAGTAATATTTTTTTTTCTCTAACACAATACTTCCTAAAGTCCCTGCAATTCAAACATGCAGACTCTTTAAACCTTATATACTATTCAAAAACTTGCCTGTCAACTCAAGAAAAACAAAGGTAGCTTTAAATGTGCTCGTTGACCTAAAAATAACCTTAATTCAAGGGTCCTGTATCCTTTAATGAAAAAGAATCCTTAAGAAAAATATCTGCTTCTATTTCAGCTAGAGTAGATATCCAGTGTGAAGCTTGCATGCCATTTTTAGCTCATTTAACCCTATTTAAGATCTTATAGGGACTACAGGCATAGCACTGAATTCAAGCACAGCATGGAGCTTCACTTTGAAAACCCTTTCATGTTCAGACATAAAAGAAATCATTCCAGACTAGAGAAAGAAAATGTCTAAATCCAGCCTAGGAAAAGGAGCACATAACATTCACTAGTAAAGACTATTGCAGTACTGTACTTTTATGACTCCTGTGAAAACAAACAGGGAATAGTGTACAAGCATTTTGTATTGATACAAAAACAGCTAGGTGATTTACACTAGCTCAGAACAAAGGAGTGAGACTATTGAGCTGTCCTCCATCTTGGACAGGCACTTTTCTTTTTCCAAGTTTTCTCTTTGGTTTTCCATAGTCATTATTTGAGCTTCCTGTTTAAGCTACCCTTTCAGCATAGTCTTGCCACTCTACAAATGTAGTTGTCAGGAAGTGCCATTCAACATCTTCTGCAAGAGCACCACAGACCAGACCTAGATACTGAGAAAACATCATGTACACATAGAGAGGAAAGAAATGTTGTCTCACCTAATATAGCCCAATATAAATGACAAAGAAATGAGGAATTGTCATTTACACTACTGAACTACTGCATGCTTCTTTAGCTGCTTTGCTTTAACTTTCAGAGAAAGGAGTTTAGAACATTCAGGTAGAAATTATATTGAAATATACTCTGGTGAGTAAGGAAGAATATGTTTATTCAACTTCCTCAAAATATCTTTTAGTTGACTTCTTCTCTGATTAGAGCAGTAAAAAGAGGAGCAGCATAAATGCAGGAGTCAGAAGGCATGTAGCTCTGTGAAGTGGAAGTGCACCCCTTGGTGATGCACTTTATTGCTACTACTCCTTGGTGCCCTTTTAACACAACCAGGACTTCATTTTGAGAAAGGCTGTAATTGTATCCAGCTGCTGACCCAGGCTTTTCACCCATTCTTATACACTGCAAGGAGAAAAAAGCTGTTCTCCATGTCAGATTTGATTTATATCTGAAATCAATCTGCACTGCCTGAAATTCATCAAAGTGGTCAGTTTCAGAAATTTAATATAATGCAAAATGTGAGGGAGAGAAGTTCAAAGTGAACATTTGAAGTATTTTTCTCCTGAAAGGGAGCACAATATCTTCAACAGCACAGTCCCTTAGATGCAGTGCAGAGTGATATTAAGCCTGAAATCAGACATATCACAACTCCACTCAGAAGCCTGATTCTCATGAATTCTTTTCTCCTTTTCAGAACCTCAGCCAGGAGACAATCTTCATCACAATGCTAAGAAAACACCTTCAAGTGCATTAGAAACTGCATCAGCTTCTTAACAATAATTCTTAAAAAGCGGTGCAAAGACACAGGGTGTATTTTCCCCAGCAACTCAGCAGTTTAGCTAGAGCAGATAAACAATAAACTTTAAAATAATACAATGCAATACATAGATATAAAAATGAAGAAATGTTCTTACCTCTGAATGTGCCTTTTCTTCTGCCTAGAAGAAAACAAAGAAATAAAGGCTCAGAAACTGTGTGTAACATAATTGCAGTAATAGAAAATAAAAGCCAGCTACGCTGAAGTGAAATGAATAGCTTCACGGATCCATTACATTTAAGAAAGGTATGCAGTAAAAACAATAAATGGAATTCTTTTCAACTTACTTGGCAAGGCTCCAGTTGAAACCCCAAAGAGTTTGCCAGCATACTGACAACATGAAACAGTGGATAAAGGGAGAATAGGAACAGAACTGCAGAAACTGCAGCTACATTTCCAAGATACAAAAGAAAATTTGCTATGCTGTCACTGCATGGATCTTAGTCTGCTACCAGCAAACTTTTACACCATAATGATTATGGTGGCTCCTGGAACTGTATCTGTTTTTTCTATATACTGAGCAATATTCCTAATAGACTAATCCCTACGAAGAGAAACTGACAGCAGAGCAGTAAAACGTATACGGGGGGAAGGGGGTACTTGCACTTTAAAGTAATTTCTTCCATACAGAGTACTGACCAAAATATTGAGGGCTATTCAAGGCATGTTAAAGTTTCAGCTTAAATTTGCTCATAATATTTAGTGATTTTAGGCTTTTTCCATATCGTTATGTGTTGTGTCTTATAATGATGCTATTTACTCAGCAGTCTTTTTCATCAAGCTAAGAAACTAAATCAAGTTTTGCAAGGCAAAACTGTGAAAGTCATTAAACTTGCAAGCATGTGAGTAGTTCAATTTAGGAGGCATTTGGTGGACAGAGAAATCTTGCTTCACTAGGATTCTGATGGAAAGAAATGATGTGCCATAAGAGAGGAACCCTTTTGTAACATAAAATAAGAATCAGTTAATGTACTGATAATCAATCCACCCCATAATCTGAGGTGGCCCAAGTTCAGAGAAGCAGTCTAACATTGTCTGGAAGAGAAGTAAGCAGTAAAAGGAAGAATTAGCTATAAATAACACTAGAAAGGCTAAGAAAACCCAAGGTAAGAGTTCCTCAGAAGATTCCTTGACATCAGGCAGTACCTGTGCTATTACAAATTAATACAGCTGCTTTTGGCCTGTATTAAGCACAACTTTTGTGCTGTTAGAATTTTAATAATTTATTATAGAAATGTTTTCTTACTTTAACTGGTGTAGGAGGTGAAGACTTAGAAAATGTCTCTTTCCATACATACTTACCTGTACACAGTCTTTTGACTGCGATGCTGTATTTCCCTACACAATACTTAGAACTGCTCTTGGCTGAAACTACCATAATACCTGATGTATCACTACATGGGAATGATTTAGTATAATGACTGTCTTATTTGCTAGCATTGATGTGACACACATACTGATACTAACTTTCTGATCTATGTTTGCAAAAAAGAGATCTGCCTACAGAAAAAAATGAAATTCTGTTCTCGTTACTTCAAACATGTAGTGTATGAAAAGTCACAAAGGGATCAAGAAAGACCATGTCCCCTTATGAATTCTACTGTGTGAAGAAAAGCAAAAAAACCCCAAAACTAAGGTTGGTGACCTTTTCCTGAATCTGCCATGTGCAGACGTGGTTCCTTGTCTTTAGATCACTGGCCCCTGCTGATGAAGGCAGTGCTATATTTTGTTACCAGATGACTCCCTCACTGTACAAGAACATGTTGCCTCTCTCCCAGAGTTCAGAGATGTGGGTCCCACAAGTCAAATTTTGTAGGCAGTAGAAGAAATAAATAAAAGACAAAGAACAGGATTTTGGACATACTTTCAACTTAAAAAAAAAAATTGACAAAAAATACCTCTGAGAAGTTTTTACTTCATACTGACACCATTGTAACCCAGCACTCAGCCATTGGTTCAAAAGGCTCTAAAAGGAAATATTTTTTTTCCCCTTTGCTTCTCCATCATATCCATGCATCCCACCCTTGAAAGGATGATTTTTTTTCTTTTTTTGAATACTTAAAATATTACCATACAAATGATGTCCTTACACATCTCCTTTGAGCTTGGCTTAGCACAGTTAATGAAGTCTAGGGATTCGAAGTGTAGCTAATGCTGAGAGCCAGTGCAAGAAAAATAGCAATTAACCATATATGAGCAAATTGCAGTTTCTCACCTACTGAGCAGGAGGAGATTAAAACTAGAGAGAACCTATCATAAAGTAAACTGCCATGCATCTTTCAACTTCTGGGAGAGCTAGATATATTCACTGCCAAAACTGAATCAGTATTTCAATCCTAAAGCCTACTAAGTCTGCTTACATGGCATACTTTTCTGTGAAACCAAGTGTTTGTCTCTCTACATGCACATTGCTACAAGCTAGATTTCCAATCTGTTCAAGTCAGTCCTGAAAACCCAAATGCAAATCAAGAAGAAAGCAAACACACAGAGAAAGTACTAGTGAATATAGAACTCCTGTCTCACTGGGCTTATTCATTGCAATGGCAGCAAATCATGTAATGTCTCTTCTGAATCTCATATTCTAATTCTCAAAGAAACAATATTCAGAGAATAACTTCAAGATTTTCAGCTATCCTTTGGTAATAATACATAAAGATCTTGATTTTTATTTAGTATTTTGTCTGAATCTCTCCAGTGATTAGGCTGCAGAAAACCACTAGCACCAAGGCCTAAGGCAATGCTTGACAATGATACATCCAGTTGATTGAGATACTTGTGGAAAGGCAGCTGCTTTGAAATTCCTGTTTAGTGACTTCAAAGGCAAAAAAGTTCTCATACTCCTCCTTGAAGCCAGTAACAACTGAATGTCACTTAATGTGCCATAATACTGTGAAGGTATCCTTTTCTGGTGGAAATGGGGCACTGCACAGTATCATCAAATTGAAATGTTGTTCACTGCTTTCAACTGATGTGATACTGATTATAAACCTTTCATGTTTCGATACTCCACTTATGCCTTGCCTGAATATTGCTGAAAAGTTTAAACTTTTTCACTGGATGAGAGGCATCAAGCAGAAGAAATTCTGTTCAAAAATCATCCCTAAAGGTCAGCCCTAGTAATTTTGTCATACTAATACCTTTCTTGCCCTTTATAGATTTTGCTGTAACTTCCATTATTTTGTACATATAACCCAGAACTTAAGGAGAGGGACTTAGGCGCAATGTGAATTCACAGTCAGGCATTTCAGAAGATATTCCACCTGCAGTATGAACTTGGGTAAAGAGTTTAAAGTTTGTTTTGCAGGGAAAATACCATTCTTTAATCTAATGGAGTTTAGGTAATATTTCCAAGATACTTTGTAATCTTGAATTATAGTAGGTTAGAAATAGTAATAGAAAGTATTAGTAAACTCTAGCTACATTACACAACATCACAACAGAGATATTTTAGACTTACTGACTGACTGGGTGCTGAAAGGATCCTATGTCACCTTATAATTTGATTTTTATCATCTATCAGTTTCATTGCATTCTTCTAAAAATTGATATCAAAGCTTGAATGATGATTTTGGACACACACACCCTCTGTGCAAACTGATCATAGTGTTTCATAGACAGAGAAATAGTAGTACAGATTTTTTGACTACCAAAACATCAGTGAGAAGCTTTGTTTTGAATGTTAGTCATACCTCATGTGCAGCCAGTTCATATGTACATGTTAACCAACCAAAATAATTCAGCACTGGTCTGCCCTGGAATTGCTTGCAACTTGGTGCTTAAGGCCAGAACAAACCTAATGTGTGTGTACCTGATGTTTTAGATATGCCCTTGTATGGACCTTTTTATGATCAAGAATGAAGAGAAGCACCATTGTGTTAGACATTGTGCATGGATGCAACCTACTTTCCCAGCTAACATGAGTTTAGCATTGAGACAGGGCTAACAAATGGTACAAATGCATCAGACTGCATGGGATCAGTACTCCCAGGAAAGAACTGGTGTTGGCTCTGGATAGAGAAATCCATGCCATTCCCAGGATGTCAGCTGACACTATTCAACACCTGAAAATATGGAGGGGAGACAGACTATTCATGAATGCATAGTATGGAAGCATGTAAGTGGGTTGATGTTCCACGAAAAAGGGCTACTACAGTATGTAATTGTAGTTAGCAAATAGGTTGCAAAGCAACTGTTGTGTTTCAGCAAGGGAATGCCCAAAGATGTTTAACTCCTCCCATATGGATGATTCCTTGTTAGTAGAACAACTGAAGCAACAAATTATGCAGAAAATATAAAAAAAATACCAAAACAATAAAATAGAGAGAAAAAATATCAAACTCAGAACTTCTTCTTGTATTCTATCTTGAGCTAGAATACAATTATTACTCAATCTAATTAACTAAGATTAATAGTTTTCAAAATTCTTCTCTTTGGGAAGTATATATAAATGCCGTCATTTGCAACAAAGACAAGTTGACATTTAAACTGCAAATTGTATCTCCCTTTTACCTGAAGCAATCTTGTGTTTTTCAAGAAATGTACCTCAGTGACAGGATAAAACCAGTTTGTAATTTGTGCAATTAGAAAACTAGCTGAAAATAAGGAAAATTACTTAAAATTATCAACTACAATAGCATAAGAACCCTCTGTAAAGAGAGACTCCTAGACCATTACCTTCTTTTTAGCTTTCAAAATGTACACTAGGTGATTTTAAGCAGTTCTAAGCAAGTCACATAAAAAGATGAAAATAATCTATTCTAAAAGAGAATGACAGTAATACCACAGTTGAAAATAAGTGTTCCTGTTTTACTACAGTACAATTTTATTCCTTCTAAATCTCAAGGTATTGAAACTTTCATGAACAATGAACAAGAACAGAGGCAGGCAGAACTTTTTTCTAAAATGTCAATACTCACCGTAGAGTAGAGAGAGGATGTGCTGGAGACAAGTGACAATGAGGACCCATGTACTTTAAAAAAATGAAAATAACATGAAACATTGATGAAAGCATAAGACTTCCCCCCATGCAGCTCAATAACTAAACATCTTTTTAAAATGAGAACCAATCTTCCACAAAGCAATTATGAGCTATCAGCATACAGAAGTTATTGATTTTTTTTCCTGTACTTAAATAGATTGTTCTATACAGGAAAAATACTTCCCTGTGTATGAGGTAGGAGAGTAAGGCAGTGAGATTCAGTATTATTACCAGCAAACCAAGCATCACTTTCATTGTTTTGACAACAAATTACTTGATAAATACCCTTTTTAGAGAAATCAGAAATTTAGCTGTTTATACACTTGTCCAGAGCTGAGAAAACTTATTTTAATGAGAAACTATGCTTTGCAGAGCAGTTCACATTCTTTGGGGTGAACTCCTTGTGCTTGCCCAGCTGGTTTCTACCCTCAGCACAGTGCAGACCCCTGTATTTGTAGTTTATGTGAAGGGGTTATTGCAAGACTTAGTGTCATATTTCCACTAATTACTGGTAGAGTCTGTCTCAAGAGCAATGAGTTAATGTTGCAGGACCTCAATTCAAAAATGGGGTTCCTGTTCTCTCTGAAAATAGCAAGTGAAGAGTAGACTGAAATAAAATTGCCCCTTCTGCTTCTGATGACTCTCCTGAAGAAGGATACACCAACAAAGAACTTTAGAGAAGATAATTTATTTCATTACTTCTTTTCATTTTTGTTCAAAATAAATTTGTTCATTATTTATAATCTGCCAGGGCTTGGCAGAGAAATTATTTTGCTTTATATAGCTACCTTGCATCCATATACCAAACCGACAATACAAGAATACTTGGATTAGCCAAATAGAGTTTAAATCTAGTTTTGTAAGTAGGCAAATATTTACAAAGATGTAGTACACTGACCATTGAAACCCTGTTGCTTTCAATCTATCTTTGGTTTTCAGCCTCTGCTTTAAATCTCTCAGCTAAACTCCCATTCTCCTCTCATACACAGTGGCTTTACCCATTTCCTCACTTCTTTCACTATAATCTTCCTCAGAGCTCCTATCTCAAATAAAATACATTTGTCCTTCCAACAGCATCATTTCATGTTAATCGCTAATGACTGTAAACTGCTGAAAACTGTTTATTATTGCTGCATTGACTTTCATTTACTCAGGTTGATCATGGTTATCCACTCCAGCTGGATATTAAACATTACCAGCGAAAAAGCTTTCATCAAACCCACTGGTGACCCATTACTGAAATTCTAGATTTAACACCTCTTTTCCTATGCATAAATTATTTGCCTTGTTTTCTCTATTATTCTTCCAGTGTATCCTTTGATAATTTTCCCATTCCTCAGCAAATGGTCTGTAGTCACCTCTGTCCTTGAATTATGTGATGTGCTTCTGTGCAGTCAGCCATCCTCTCTGTGCTGACAATGCACAGCTTGATCTGTCCTGCACCCTACTGCTAGGATTACATACCCAGATGTGTGCCCGACATATCATCTAAAATACAGAAGAAGGATTTAAAAAGTAAAAGTATTAGTTGTCCTTTAGTCCATCCAAAACTGTTTTTTTCCCCTTTTATCTTATAACTATGAGCTTTAGGGATAGTGGAAGACTTTTAAATTTGGTTCTTGTAAAGGCCATTTATGATCACTTCACAGTAAGCAAGACTGATGAGATGATGTTGTGGAATGAATCTCCATTAAATTTTACTGTTTATTCTGTTTGTTTTGGGGTCATTTTTTAGGGTTTGGGGTTGTTGTTTTTTCTTTCTTTCTTTTTTTTTTTCTTTTCTTTTCTTTTTTTTTTTTTTAAATTAAAGGGTCTGAGAACATTGTGCTTATGGGAATTCTGAAATAATCAGATTTACCAGAAATGTTAGGTAGAAGTTAAGGTTACAGTACATGTAATTAGGAGTTGTCAGATGCTCTGTGCTTAAAAAAGAAAAACAAACAAAACCAAACCAAAAACTATTCCTCAAATTCCAGGTGTTGTACATAACATTAAAGAAACCAGACCAACAGTAATACTCTGCATAAAGAAAGTAGAGAAGTCAGATTAAACGACAGAGTTTAAATACAAAAATTAACAAGTGTTTGCAGTAGGAGGCTGTAAGGAAGTGGGGAAGTGAAATGACTACAGAAGAAAGGGGATGTTAAGTACTGCTGGCATTTGGAAAAAAAGGACATACAGAAGTAGGACTAAGAAAGCATAGAATCACAGTGGTCGAGGTATGCTCAGACATGGCAAATTTGAGGCAAAAAGAATAAAATAATTTTCCAGGAATGGCCTCCATTCCTCCAAAATTTCTGGTAAGGGACTTATACATGACACTGCATATTACTGTGTGAAAGAAATATCTTCCACATTTTAGGGTGAGGAAGTCCTGCGAGTCCAGCTCAACAGAATTAATAAAAAAAGCTTCACAAAATTCTTTAAGTTTTTATGTCGCAGAGGAAATGTTCTGAAATTTTACATTTTGAAGGCCTATTTCAGAGGTCTGCTTCGAGGTCTATTCACTGCTCCAAATAGTAACTCAGTCTTACCTTCTTCCATGCTGTCCCTGAATGAACCTGAATGACTAATCGCTCGTGGTCTCTCTTCTAAGGATGTAGCACTGCCACACAGTTGGGAGTCATCATACAGATCAAAAGATGTGTCTTGTGCAGGGATGCTGTTTGAACGCATCATACTAGGTCCAGGAAGGTTAAACTGAGATAGGTTGGTTGGACTCACTGCAATACAAAGCTTTATTAATGAAGCACATTTCCATTAAACAAATTCTGGTTTTGCACAAAATTGTAATATAGGACTAGCACAGTTACGTGGACTTCACACTGTTGAGAAAATGAAAGGCTTTTATTCCTACAGACAAAGCCACCACAAAAAGGTGAAGCAGATGATGCCCGAGCTGGACTTGAATGAGACTAATCCTGTAAAATACATGGTAACACGACCACTAGTGTCTGAATACAAACTTCTTCACTTTGACAGCATATGACAGAAAATCAGTGGGAGAGATTCAAAAGTTAAAAGTTAAAAAGGAATAAGAAGTCATAAGGATTTTTTATAAGCAGCTCTTCTAAAAGATCAGCATCTGTATTTTATTGTTATGTAACAATGGTTCTACATATTACCAACTGCTGTTAAGACCAACATTTATTGGCATATGCAAGACATATTTATCCTTTGATTTTCTACAGCACCTACCACTACATTGCATTAAAATTCCTGCAAAGGCCAGTTGACTCTTATCATAATAAATAAGAGTAGTAAAATAATTCCTGGTTGAAAACCAGGACAGTGTTGATGAACCTACTCTAGGCTTTTCAAAGTTTGTTTGCCAATAGGAAGGAAAGCCTGGTTATGGTTCATCTGGACCAAATGTACTCAATGCCAAGAAGAAAAATCTAATTTTCTATTCAGATTAGCCTCAGTGTTTGGATTGTTATTTTAGATCATGCAAGATGTGCCTTAAGTCATAAACTACCAGAGCAGCTGTGTTGTGAGATCAAATTATTCCATAGGGTTATAATAATGGAAAGAAGCAAAGGACAACGACAAAATAAATTTTAAAAAACCCCTAGTCTTATTGCTCTCTGTTGTTGAGTACAAGAACTATGAACAAAAATAAAAAGAAGATAATTGTAAGCAGAAAATGATAGTGTGAAAGAAACACTGCTTAAAAAAAGCTGTGTCTAAAACTACTGCAAGTACATGGAGGAAATCCAAAGCAGTGGCTTGCTTAGCCAGGATCCAGTTTCATTTTTAAAAGTGGCTTTGTTCAACACTTTTCCCTTATGTAATAAAGACCAACATTTGTATATCTGATCAAATTTCTTCTGAGTGATTGTAACCTACAGATGCCACAAGCTGTGACAGAGGCACAGAAGTGTGAATGTTTCAAAGGTTGCTGCTAATTCCCCAGTAAGGTCCTAAAACACAAAAGCTCACTGTGAACCTAGGGGTGTGTCCAGTACAGTGCAATAAATGGTTTTCCATTAAACGAAAAATAAAATCATTAACATAACTAAATCTGTGTTGGATTAACTTGAAACAAGATCCAGAAGAACCAAATCTAAATCTCGACCTATAATCAAATAAATCTGAAATGTGACTTAAATCCCCAAATATTATATTGCATTCAAGGTTAGGATTTGGATTGGGCCCGGTTACAGCCAGATCAAGCCACTGAAATGCATTGGAAAGGCCTATCTCCTGTATGTAGGAAAAAAAGCAATGTTTAGTGCCTGGGTGACTAAAATCTGTTTTTTTCTGTATGCAAAATATGAAGTACTCTGGCCTTCTCCATGAAAACCACTGTGAGTTTCCCTTCATAGTGAGGTAGCACAATATGGTGATGGAGATGTTAAAATAAACTATGTAGTTTGGCAAACTATGAAATGTGAATGGTTGAATTTTATGATGCTGTTCAAGTGTGCGAGAAACAGTGAAGGGAAATGGCATTTACCCAGGTTGGAAAAGTGATATTTTCCAGTTGCAGATGAAGACATAGCTGAAGGAGAAACGAGTGGGGACTGACTGCCAGTGTCTTGCAGGCCTCCAGTTGAATGGGAGCGCAGCCATTCCTTGCCTTCCTCTTGACTCGTCTGCCGAGATGATGGAGTATATCTGAAAAACCACAGCTGACATGCTCAAAACAATGACACGGTGATGGTCTGGCAATAAACAGGTGTCACATAAATACCCTTCACCAGTTTGAACAAAACCCTTGGGAAGCATCAAGTCTAGTCCACTGATTATCACCAGGGATTTTAGCAAGGTAAAATTTACTCTCTCATTGCGACAGAAAAAGTACAGGATTGAAACCCCTTTCATCCCCCTCCCCAAGACAGTATTCCCTTCCTTTGAAGAGTTACAATGATAAATCGCAGAAGACAGACAACTGAGCTGACAGGTAAGGACTTCAAAGCTATAGGAATTGTACAGATTGGTGCAAAACTCAGAAGCTGTACGGCTAGGGTGGGGAATGGACAGACTAGAAGCTAAGAGATGTGAGCAGCTGCTTACAAAATGACATCTGTCACAGATCATGTGGGCAATTGGTTAGATGACAGGAGAGAAACAGATCAACAACCCTGAAAGAGGAGTTTGCATTGGTAATGACAGCTACTCATGGTCATGCATGGGGTCTGCCGCTCTGAATGCTATTTGGCATTGTGTCCTGCCAAAAAAACTAGGGGGAGGGAAAGGGACAGGAAAAAAACACAATTAGTAGAAAAAAGTTCTCTGGAAGGAATAAGTTTGGCAATTAAATTATTCATCAACTGCTTCCTATGGCAAACCCATAAAACAAGTGCAACTCGACACATGGGTTAAGAGGGAGAACTGGTAACTCACTGGCCCAGCCTCTTTTGGCTGGGCTGGAAGAAGGGCAATTTTGGCAGTTGTTAAACATTGAAATGTGCAGGCAGTATGAGTCTTAATCAAGTGATTGTTTTCAGCAATGTCTGCAATAGCCTGCTTCATTCAATACAATCTCCTGCTAAGAAATAAGCACCTTCTTCATCACTGTCATGAGCCATCAGTGTTCCCCAAACAGCAGAGCAGAAAGGGCTTTTGATATTCTGGCTTGTGAGGCACAAGTATTTCTGCTTAGAAGGCAGATTAAATGAACATGTAAGTTCTCATGTTGTGCTTGGGGTTTTGTACAGTATTTTACAGCATTAAAACATCTTGTCCTGATTAAATATTTACTTCCTTTCTCCTTTCAAAAAGACAGCTATGATCTTTGCTTATAAATGTGGTTGAGCAGAGTTACCCAGTGGTTATCAGATCAGAAAGATGGCAAAATGAGAATTCAGGATCTGGGTCTTGGACTGGGATCTCTGCACATTAAATCAAACTGATGGTGTGTCTGAGGTAACTGATCAGGCTTCTATGCCTATAAGCTGTTTCCCCACTCCATTTCACTTTCAGCTTTCAGCCACCATTAAAGTTGTACAGCCACAAACCTCAGTCATCCCATTGTACCCTCATAGGGTCCCCTTTAGACCTCTTTCATGTCTTCCACCTTTTCCATTCTCTCCAAATAAAAAATTATTGTTTTGGTATGACAGGAAATTTGATTAAATTCTTACGAAGGAACAGTTAGTGTAGAAATGCAGAAGGTGCTTTCTAGTGACAACACTATGTTAAAATTTCATAAAATATTATTTATTAATAACTCAAGAGATTTAGCTGTGTAATTTCAATGACTGCAAGGCTGCAGAGTGTCTGTGTGCATGCACATATATCTGCTTGCCAGATGTCCCTCCTGGATTAGGGAGATAGATGAGATCTGACGAGACCAGACGAGTTACCTAATGATTCCCTCTTTTAAAAATGGAGTGGAGAAGAGGGTGGATGACTTCTGTTTTCTGTGATGAAGACAGCTCTAATTAGTGGGGAATTAGTAGCAAAGTTGAACTCTGAGTATTGCTGGATAGGGACAAAGAAGACTAGCTGGAGCAGGGCTCATTGGACCTTGGACACTAAAATCAGCATTTTCTAGCCCTACCCTTTACTAGATCTTCAGTTCAAATTGCATGAGTGTTTTTTCATTTCGGGTTCAAGTTCAGATCCACCTCTAAAACCTTGCTCTTCAAGTATCTTGTTCCATTTCTTTTAGCTCTCCAGTATTCAATGTCTTTTAAGATTCTTTGCATAAGGAAACTATCCTTAACAGTATTCACTTTCCATGCGGTATCTTGTAAGGATATTTATTCACTAGGCAGACTTGGAAACAAAAAGTCCACTGTTAAAATCTACATTTTCTGGTTTGAATCTAAATACCAGGAACTCTGTTATAAACAGGATCAACAAAAGAAGAAAAGGGAAGACAGTGTAGAAATGTTACAGGAAACAGAGAAGCAGCAGTCATGCTCAAAAAATATATATACCTTAATCCCTTTTTGGGTAGTGTATTTCTGTCAAGCTGCATGCTGTTAAAACAAAAAAAAATCCCTAAGGACATACAGTAAACAGGACTGTTCAGAATTACAAACTTTAAAGGTCTAGATTTGTGTGCATAACAGAAGGTCATTTAATGCTTTTTAATATATCTTTCATAATAAATATCTGACTCATTGAAAGGGACAATAGGACATGGACTGCTGCACATCCATTTTTCATCTAGACGTGCTCTGGTCTGGGTCAATAGTAATTTGGAGACTCTCCAAGTCAGAAAGAATTCCATCCTTACCATTTCAAACCTTCCTACAGCTTCACCCTGCAATCTGTGCAAGAATCATATGGTCACAGTATGAATCTTTATTTTTCACAGTTGCCTATGATATGCCAATAGATTTCTGAAAGAAATGAAGGTTGTGGCACCTGGTAAGAGACAGCATGGCCTTGCCAGAAGTCAAAAGACAGCTCTGCATGTAGAAATACGTGCTAAATGTACAGACCCTTGTCTTTCTGCTGTTATAAGGCTCATATAGTGAAGTGATGGTGGGGACAATGAAAAGTGGCACCAGAGCAACATCGTTCCTTCCATATTCATGCACACATGGTGGCAGAATGGCTGATGACCAGTAATCCATGGCTGAAGTTTTCTTAATTTAAATTCATTGGCATGGCACCCACTAACCTTCCTTCAAATAGGTGTCATATGGCATTACTTCATAAAGACTTGGTAGATGAGCCCCTAACTGTTGTGGGTTGAATCTGAACTAGTTATCAAATAAGTGTTGCAATGTTTTCACCCTTAAGAACATGATTTAGCAGCACTGTATGGATTAAATTGTAAAATGGCTTTAGAAAGTTTCTGTATTACATTTCACAATCACACCTCTGAGAGCAACAGTAACTTAGAGCCCTTCTTACCCAAGAAAACTCTCACACCATTATTACAGGTTGTTTTCTATTGTTCTAGAGGTGCTGGGTGTCCTACTGTTATATTATCTTAATCCAAGTAGGTAAAGGTACTGTTGGCATTAACAATCCATTACCATTGAGGCTCAGACTAGTGGAAGTAAACCACTCTTACCACCAGGAAGTTTTACAGGTGATTTTACTAGCTTAATTAGGGGTTTGTTCTGCATAGAGAGAAAGCAAATAGAAGGAGAAACTTAGCAGGATTTCAGCTACCATGGTGCATGTGAGAGCAGTCCTCTATCAGACAGAGGACTATATTCTCAGCAATTTGCTCCCAACATGTCTGGAAGGACCAAGAATGGTTAATAAAAAGTTAACATAAATTTGAATGCATGATCCATGTATTTTTTAGTTCCTTACAGAGAAGAAGGGGGCCTTGATGTTCCTTTATGTACCTTTATGCACCTCTAAATTTCAAAAGAAATAAACACTATCATAATAATAAGAACACCAGTTTCTTCTGCAAATACATAAAACATCTTAATGAATTTTCTAAAATTTTCTAATATTTCTTTAACTTGGTAATAATAACTTCAAAATAATCAATAGCACATTATATAAAAAATAAAGGAGCCAATCAGCGCTCCTTTAGAGCAATCCACAAGCCAAAAGTTGTAAGTCAGTCAGATATATAGGCTACAAGTGACCATGGGATTTTGCTAAAAACTTTTTAATTCAGATACTTAAATGAAATAGGGGTGAGTATTGGTCAAGATGAGCATGGAGTTATTGCAACTGCATAAAAGTGAATGTAGCAGACATTCATCCTGTGTTTTCAAAATACCAAATCTTGCAAGGATGCTCCTAGATTTCAGGCGACTGCACAAAACCATTAACCATGGTTCCTTGTAACTATTAATTCAGACTGGTAACTGCTCATATCTTTTTAGTATCTGAAAGCATTCCTCCACTAAAAGCTGGGTATATTCCTTCTACAGAAAGTGGACTTCTGCTAAATAGAACTGAACTGACCTTAGTGCTCAAAAGGTCTCTAAAGGTGATAAGAAAAAAAAATCAGTCTTTTCCTGAAAGAAGCAATGCATACCTGCAAATCCGTCTCTTTGGTTCAAAACCAATACCAATATAAAGCGAGGATGAGAATATCATAGTATTCCTGATATTTTCTTTTTCCATGTCAATTGCAAAAAGCATCCTTGCAGGAAGATGCATGTAGATGTAGGCTGAAGTTACCAAGCTCATTGTATCTCCTTTCCCTTTTGTTTGTTTTGCATTGCTGAAACTCTCTGCAAGTTCTCTGGGGGAAATTTGAGGAAGCCTTACAATTCTCAGTTTCTTACCTGCCCTTTGTGTTCAGGTTAACTTGGGAAAGGGCCATTATGCCATATCCTAGGGCTATATCCAGCCGTTGCAGTTGGATGCTGTTAGTGAATAAAACAAATTACTGCAAACTAAGGAACAGCTAGGGAGGTCTAGGACAGGCAGGATGAAGCTGATATGGGTCTTATGAATGAGTTTCTGCAAATGGCTGAGCATATAAGAAACCCTGATACAGCATGCGCTGTTTCACACCTTAAAACCACAACCATCAGCTGTGATGATTTAAAACAATTGGAAGTCTTAAAGAGCTTAAGTGGATTTCAATGCATTTTCACAGCCCTCAAAACTAAACATTCCTTTAAAGTAAACCAGAGCAAGCTAGTTATGTAATTAGAAACCACTTCCACTCTGCTAATTTAAAATGAAGCCATTACTGCTGATGAGACTGCTGTTAATTCCTATATTTCTGCATTTTTTATGCATCCCTTGGTGTGTCACTCAGACCAAGCAGAAGAAAGAGACAAATTTGCAGTTCTCATCAGCAATTAAGGGTTCAAAAGAACTGTTGGTGATGTGTCCACCTGGAAAATTTTAGCAATTAAAGCAGTGGTATTTCACCAGTTAACACCAGTAGATGGTTTTGTTTCAAAATATAAGTACCTGTACCACTTATTTTAATCCCTTCAAATTTTCATAAGACAAAATGCAAGTGTCCTACCACATAAGGAGTTACACTGCTATGACAATGGAAGTAGACTTGTTTAAATATATTTCTGCTAGTGTAAAACCAGCAAAAGTCCTAAGGGGCATGCAAATTTTGCTGAAAAACCAAATCTTTTGCTAGTATTTACTGAACCTATTTTCTGGTTATTATAATGCAAAAGAATCTCATTGCATGCCACAGAACTTGGCTGGAGTTAACTTTGACACAGTATCAATACAGCAGTGAGGGAGCTCTGTGTTTATGCTACACCATTGCTTGGTGGGTAGCCTGAAGACTGGGTGTGGACAATGTCTGATCATCCCTGGAGGGATGTGTGGGGAAATGTAGCAGAAACCTTGCAGATCTGCTATCTCTGTGGCAGGTGACCACTATTTCGGAGGCAGTTAAGGGCTACTCTCCTTAGCAGGAAGCATAGATATACCCTGAGATTTTGGTCTCATTTTCTGAGTTCTTTCAAGTTGCATCAAGTCTTTCCATAAAACTTGATGTCCCAAAGTCTTAACATGAAAAAGTAGAATGGGATAACTACTTTCTAAGACCTACATGTGATACGTTAATTCTCAAAATACAGGGGAAATGCTTTGTCCCATTAATGACACTATAACCCCTTAGACACTGTCTCCTTTCTGTAAAATAGCCTCATCATTTTCCATTTTGTTTCTGTGCAAATGTATCATGCCCTGCTATATACCTTCAGGCTAATAAACCATTGACTACTAGTCTTTAATAACTCTGTACCAACTGGCCAAGGACCTACTTTATTTCCCTCATTTGCTTATGAGAATATTATTTGAAATAGCACCTAAAGCTTTACTAAATTCAGGGTTTCTTATTGTATCTAGTAATTCCTTTCCTCTACTCACAAAGCCTGTTTTCCTGCAAATGAATTATATTAGTCTTACTTAAAACATTGTTAATGACTAATCCCATGTTATCTTAGCCCATTTTGTTTAATATCCTCTGTATCATCCCAGGAGCCCAGGCAAGGTGACCTTGCCCATAACCCCCTTGTCCTTCACCCCAGCCCTCCTCCTCACTCCTTCCTCAACACTGACCCTTTGAAACCCTTTCTTCAGCCCTAATAACTGCAGGGTTATTTCAGAATGTGTTTGAAGCAGGGATGTGAAACGTTCATCAGGATCAGTAAACTGGAGTAATCTTTAACCTTTTCATTCCCTCTTAGCATGCTTGCCATTAGTGATGGTTAGCTATCAAATCGCAGTTAATGCCTCAATGAAGCAAACCCATATTTGTTTGTATCATCTATTATTAGCTCTCTCTTCTCTTTTAGTTTTCCCGAGGCTTTCTCTGCATAGACTTTATGTTACTTACTAGTTGTATCTCATTTTGTGCTTTGGTCTTTCTGACTTTTTCTCCACATTATGTTAATATATCTCATCATACAGACTGCTCATTCAGTCTTTTGCAAGATCTAGAATGACTGAAGAAAAAGAAAAAGCCTCTTTGCAGATAATTTCTTACACTATGCAAGCTAAACCTAGTATTGCCAGAAGTATTTCAAATGTAATCTGAGTTTATAAAGGAAAAAGGACATAATCTGTTGCCAAACGTATCTGTCTCCACCACAGCAAACCAATGTTTTTGTTGTGAAAAAATACTTTGCTACATGTAAGTTTTACTGTATAAAACTGTTTAGAAATAACACAGGATGTGTAACAGACCTTTCAGAAAAATCAAACTGCAAAACCCTCTTGGGGCTATAATTCAAGAAATGACACCATTTTTTCTAGGTACATATGTTTGTTTTGAGGCCAGATCAACATGATAAATGGCTCTCTCTGGACTCAATCGTACTATCCCCATATGGACAAATCTGAAACTTAAAAATATTGCCAAAGGCAAAGTATTTGGAACCACTGAAATTAAGTCTCTGAACAAATACAGTAAAGTATTAGTAGTGGGGGTTGCTCAGGAGCTTATGCCAAACCATTAACATTTTAAATGTGAAGTTTAACATCCTCTGTATAAATATGATCTTTGGCATAAATTCATACTCTTCCATATAATTCTATTGACCTCACCATCCATATTTGTAGCACTAAAAATTAGTGAAGGTTTTTAGAAGCTAAATATTAATAATTAACTTCCTAAGATACATAATCACATTCAGTTCATGGCACATGATGCAAATTACTATTTAAAAATTAAAGGCACAGTACTAATTACAAATTACACATGTATTCGTGTATTTTTAACTATTGTTCTTAGCATATGTTATATTGGTAGACACATATGTTTTATAGTGTTGTAATTATACCAGTAAAAGCTGTGATTTCAGCCTATATAGTAATACTTACAGATGTAACATAAGAGAATGAAACATGTGGCAGGTTTTAATCCATATTTGGCAAAGAGTTGTTTAGGTTTTTTTTGTGGGGTTTTTTTTAATGCTGATTCACTGAAAGTGAACTCTTTCCATGGAAAGGATTGGTATTGAAAAATCTGTGGGTTTATATAAAGGGAAAAAAAATCTTGACATTCCTTGTATTGAAAGATCTTTCCTGTATGTGATTGTGTTTTTGAACGTTTAACCTTAAACCACTTAAAATATTTCTAACCGACTCAGTATAATTATCTTGTTTTGATCAAAGGCTAATGAAATATTTAATATTGATTTTTCAGTCCCCATATGAGATAAGAGTGTCATTGTCAAATCTTGAAAATTTTCACAGGAAGTGAATTTTGTTACTGCCTACCGAAGATTATTTTTTCTCTCTTGCAAAAGTCAAATAATTCTTTCACACACAAAAAAAAACCAACCAAAAACTTGGTACAACTATGCCAGCATGGTTGCACCTCTTTATAATAGAACTTAAATGATAAAACATCTGCATATAAAAAAAATCTTTAATAGAGCAAACAGAGGAAAACGCTTTCTTGCTTTTCTTTATCTGTTCCAGACACTGGTCAGGACTGTGTGTACAGCGAGGGTCTCAGCTTGTAAACAGTTTTGCTGCCAGTGAAACTGCATTTTAGTAAGGACCTGTATAAGATTGCCAGGGAAGAAGCAACTTGACAGGACTGAGCATTTTAAGGCAAGACTAGGCAGCTGAAGGCAGGAGCCCACCAGCTCTGCCTATGCTTTGAGCTAATGGGAAGAAAACTGGTGGGGTTTCACTGCTGGGAACATTTGTTAGCAAGAGGGCAGTGATACAACTTTGGGGCTGCCAATTGCTGGACAGACAGTAGATCCAGCATTCAGGAATCGTTATGTGGCTGTTTAGATTTGCCTTTAAACAGACATTTTTCCCATTTTCTTGAGTTGTTCTCCAGAACACGGGAATGAAAAAACCTTCTCAAGACAGAAAAAGTGCTTGTAAAACCTTAAAAGGCAGTTGATTCCACAACTAATGCCTTTCAGCGTTCTTTTCTTCCTTCCTTCTTTTTTTTTTTTTTTTTGCATAAAAGACTAAGCTGCTAATTAAATGGTGTCTTGTAGCAAAACAGGTGGAGGGTTTATGTTTTTTGCTCCTGTCCTTTTGCCTCTCACTGGTTTCGTGGTCACTGTATCTATAGGCAGGCTCACCTTTCCGAAAGAGTAGATCTGACGCTTCCAGTCCTCATGAGCAGGCTCTGAACCTCCTGAGTGCTTGTTGTCAGTCCAGAGAGAGAGCCATGATGGCTAAGAGGAAGGTCAATAGACTCGGAACTGGTGTGAAGGCTAGTCATGGACTGGTAACTTGGTGTGTCCTTACTGCCCGCTGAAGAGCTGCTCAGGTTTGCAGCCCACACAAGACCACCAGATGTGAAAGAGTGCACTGAGGCGGGACTGGAAGCCAAGGAGTGACTTAAGCTTACAACATCTGCATTTAAGTCCGAAGGTTTACTGAAGAGGGGGCTGCTGCTACCACTTTGCCCACCTGCACTGCCCATGCTGCCTGTGCCCGAGGATGGCGATTCCAGGCTGCCTTGCCGTGCCAATGTGGTACTAGGGCTGGGCATTGCCGATGTGGGTTTCACACCTTCAGTACTGGGTGCAGAGGCAGCTTTACCACTTGCCTTGGCACCAAACAACCTAAATGTAAAACAAATAGCTTTAGAGAAACTGATAGCCACATTAAACATTCATGGCGTAACATCCTAAGAGCCAAACTACACATTTTTAATTACTGCTACCAAAATCATGCCTACCTAGTTAATCAATCGCATTGCAAAATTAAATTCACTTAACGATATCACAGGAATCAGGGTTTGTTTCATTAGCAACAGCTCTCATTCACTCCTGTTCAGATGTGCTCTTTGCACATACAGACCCTTCCAGAGAGAGGTAAAATAATCACATTTTTGCCTTATTAGTGCATAAACAGATTAGACTTTCACCCAAATTCAGTAATTAAGCGTTCCCATGACTTAAGTCATTAGCTTTTAAACCCCTTGTTTCTCAAATCAGCTAAAATGATTGCAACAAATGGTTGTAAAATCCTTCACAGTTTAAGAAATATGTAAGTATTTGTGTAAAATTTCCCTCTCATTCTTTTGCACAGATGGTCATTCAGTCATTGGTCATGTTGTAAACATTCAGACAGAATAAACTGCACTGGAGTGAAATGGGCTTGTATTTCTCCAAGGGCAGTCACGACAGAGGTGTATTTCACATCATTGCTTCCAGCAATACTAGAGAAGAAAATTCTACAGTGATGATGAAATAATAAACCCCCAAATCCTTTAAAACTGTTGAAATAAAAGGTCATGTGATGACTTAATGACTTACTGGAAATATCTTAAGCTGCGGTTAAGGTGCAGCACATAAATTATCAGGAAATAAATGCAAAACTTATCGTGATGTAAAGTAAGCATGCCTAAAAACACATTACCAAGCCCGCAAAAATCAGCTGCAGCTCCCCAGCAGCCTGGAGATGCTGTTTTGGTAACTAGGCACAAGAGGGCACTATTGGCTTTTTCTCCAACAGTGCGATGCTCCATCCCAATTTATACATCATCCAGAAATGTTACAATGGGGCATTTCCAATTTAAATTTAGCTTTGCTAATGTTTGTGATGAAAGATGTAACAAAGCTGCTACGATAATGAAATGTTTGTAGCTGGAGCTGCCAACAACGTGAATGCAAGGACTTGATTGTAATCTATAGAGCTCTTCAGTTCTCTGACCAGGCTACGGCATTGCCTGTTCCAGTAACAGAATGAGTCTGAACATGGCATCCTTCTTCCCTTTAGGGATTTATCAGAGTATTGAGAGGGAACTTCTCATGTGACTGGACATGAAGTGAGCCCAACTTTTTCTAGCCTTCAAACTGCTGTTGTGGAATGTACTAAAATGCTCAAAGCTCAATGAACAGCCATTTCAGGTCTGGGAAGGTCTTTAGACCTTAGAGAAACAATTGTATTGTGTAGAAAAATATTGCCCTTTTACTATTTTGTACTTGGTTCTCTGTGGCAAAATATGACATGAAAAGGCTTTTTGCCCAGTACTTCAATGCATTGAAAATCCCTGCTTCATATACTGCAACATCAGGAATTCATAGAAAAGCACCAACCTGCGAAAGGTGGGGGAGGCGATATCTGGGTATTTGGAACCCGGCTGCCTAAGTCCTGGTGTGCCAGAAGCACTCGCCGAAGTTGGGCTGGATTTGGGGGAACTGGACAGTGAGATGCTCTCGGAATCAGACACAGCCACTTTCTCTTTTTCCTTGTCTGTCTGGTTGATGGTGACAGGGCTGGACCGCCCGGACCCAATCTTGCTTGGCTCTCGCAGTTTGGTGGCAGCAGCACCTGCAGACTTGCTGCTGACATTGGAGTCAATGCTGCTGGTGCTGGAGCGGTGGCCGCCCCTCCCGGGGATCCCACTGCCACTGGATTTTGATGGGCGAGGCAAACTTCGATACTGAAGAGTTGTCTTGGAGTTCACATGCAGGACACCATCATCCTGGTTCTGGGAACCATCTAAGCTTGTTTTCCGCCCTGCATTGGACTTCCCACCTATGGCTGAAGATTTTGGCATTTTTCCTAGAGTGGCTGACCCACTTGTGATGGTCGCTCCACTTGTGGTGATTATGGTAGAAGATCCCATTCCGGACTTCTTGAATCCAAATGACCCTGTAGCAGTTGATCTCCCAATGCCAGAGGGAGGCTTTTTTCCTTCATCACCACTGCTTTTCCCTGCATCTGAAGGAGAGCGCTGAATGGAGGCTCCTTTCAGGGGAGTTTTCACTTTTTCTGAAGCTTTTGCATCATCTGTTTTTCCTAAACAAAAGTATATTTGAAAAGGTCACTTGTGTTTAAGCTGTGATGTCTCAATACCTAAGTTTAACACTATATGGTTATAATTTCAAAATGAAAAAAATCCACAAATAGAAGAATTACCCTAAGAAAACAGATCGGTTTGGTCTTTAGTCCCCCATCAGCAGTCAGTAGCAGGTACATTACATTACAGGTAAGCATTAAGTAGTAAAAGCTTGAAATTTGAGACCTTCCAGTTTCATATATAGCTGGAGAACACAGATGTAGAAAATTGTCCTGAATAAACTGTAAAGAATTTTATTTGGCTTTATTTTATTGCTAATAGTATTTCTATATGTAAGAAATAATATTTGAAACTAAAACATGACATGTAATAAACTTTTCCAGAAGTGTGACATTAATTATGCATGTAGAAATTAATGGTACTTATTGAGTTCTTTGGTTTTCACTGATTACATTTTCTTAGCTTGTAACTAAGTTTGTTCTGCTTTTAGTTACACAAAATCATCAGGGACAGATTATGTTATGATGGTATGAATCTTTTTGATTGATAATGATATCAGTTACATGAGCTAATAGTCTTTGTCATATTCTTGATATCTTCTCAAGATTTTTGATTTTCTGAGAAGCTGTCTTCGGTGCCATATAGACACACTGCTATACGCTATATATTCCTGCATAATGTTATCGTGATATTCAGAAAGATTTACATAAGAAATGATCTTCTATCTTAAAAGAAAATATCCTTTTCCTATTTCACAAACAGACAAAAAATGCCATTTCTCTTTAAGCATCTACTGTATGTTCCTAATAAGGGACAAATGTTCAGCAAAACAAAGTTTATAATTCACTCTTCAAATGATTATGGAAGTGTTGGGAGGTGGGTGGCCTAATTTCTCTTAAGGAAGTAAACTGTGATAAAGAGCAATGCCTACAAGTCAGAACTAAATCCACTCATGGTTTTAAACAGTACACATTTTATGCTACAGAAACACATGCAGATGTCAAGATCCGGATCAGACTCCTACACAGTGAAGATACAGACTGTTAGTATAAGCTTCAAAAACTAAGGCCTCAATTCTGTGTTGCACAGTGGCTCCCTGCTCATCTTCAGCAAAACAGATCTTGGAAACTTAGCTTGGCATGTGGTAAACCTTCTGGTATCTCCTTTTTAATTGCTATTACAGGGGTTTGATTTCTGCAGCCATATGACCATCGACCATGGCAATGCTCCTCAGTGATCTTATAGACCACAGCCTGACCAATGTATAGCAGTTCCGAATTGCCAAGAAACAAGGCTCACAAAGGATTTGAATTTATTCTGAGGAGATCTTTGTTAGTTGCCTTTACAACTAGGCATTAAAGCATGCTCATGCAGTATTTTGTCAGGACATGAGAAAGGTCTAGAAAATGTCTTACAAATAATTGATATTTGCCTAGTAATATGATGGATTTGATGGTCTTAATAATGATGGCTTCCATCAACTTTGGATTTTTTCCTTCAAAACTAGATTGCAGAAGTGGTTGCTACTTCTGAGAGGCCTTTCAAAATTAGCAAAGTTATTTAGAACTGAAGAAAACATGTAAGAAGATATTTTTTTACAATGTTTTAATCCCCTAACAGAAGTCTGTAGAAAACCCAAAATATCTAGAATGTGACAATTTAGCTTTAGTTCAAAAACACTGAGTTCCCTCACTTGAATGTTGCATCGTTTTATCTCAGCTTCCAATCTTTGGCCCTTTCTATGCATATGTTTAATTATCAAAGGTACAGGCTTTCTAGAGAGAACAAAGATAACGCACAGATGAGTCCAAAAATACGTTAAAGAATTCCTTAATAGAAGTTGACATATTCAAACTATAGTAAACCAAAATGCAGTCACAGTTTTTCTTATGGATATATTCATGCGTGATTAATAAATTACTAGTATGCAGTGTAGCAAACTAACAGTTATAGCGATGAACAAGTTAGTCTATTATTACACTATTGGCTTGCAGTCATTTAGGAGAACTATCAATATGCTTACAGTACCTCATGTCTGCCACACATGTATAACATCCAGTAATTATTTTTAGACCACTAAAGATTCCTTACTGCTTATAGATGAATTCTAGGTGTAAAGCCTTATTTTTCAATGCTGTAATCTAAACTACAGAAATTTCCTACCTGGGGTCTTGAGAGCACTTGTTCCTGCTTTGCTTCGGGACTGAGTTGTTCCTACTTGTGCAGTCATGCCTCTCCTCCAGGATCCAGTCTGTGAAACAGAAAGGGATGCTTTCTGCCCCCCCTTCTCTGAATCTTCAGACAGCCCCGAGGGAAGGCCTTTCCACTTGCCACTGCTGTCTACACTGCTGTCAAAGTCTTCCTCTGGTTTCTTCAGTTCTTCAGTGCTGCCCCAAGTTTCGCTGTCTGTAACTGAGCGTTTCTCTGAGTCTGTCTTCAGCTACATGAGATTTGCATGAGAAAAGGTCAGTCTCAGCATTTTCAGTATTTGCTGATTTCTTAAATCACAGGAGGGGAGGAGAAAAAGCATACTGATTTATTTGTAGAAAGGAAACTTCCATGCTAAAACATTAGTATCCTGATCCCAGAAGTTTAAAAACATTCCCATTTGGGGAAAACTTTTTAAAAATTTTATTTTCAAAATATTTAAATTAATTCCTTCATAGATAAACCATAATGACGTGAAACATAATTTACTCTAACCATCAGTGGTGACACTCCCTCCGAATTTCACAAATGAATCACTGCACTGAGAAGTTTTACTAAAAAGCTTGAACAAGGGAATTTCTAAATATACTACTAAAATCACCTCAGTCTGGTTTCTTGCCTTTTCCTATCCAAGCCTTCTACTAACTGAATTAGGAATATTGTTCCAACATCACTGGGTGTTGAAACCTTCAGCAAAATTATCAGTGCTACAACTGATGGCTTTTCTACTGGTTTGTCTCCACTATAATGAATTCTTTCCAACAGGAAACTCACTCTAGCTGTGTCAGCTAGCAGAGCAGCTAGAAGAGAGGCTTACACAAGCACTACCCACCAGCGAGGTGAAGGCAATGATGTGGGGTCACGCTTGCCCTGAAACTCAGACCCATGTGGAAGATGTCCCAGAGAGGAACTCTAACACCCCTGTGGCATCTGCTTTCCTTGGGACATGCTGATAAGGGTGTGCCGTAAGGGGCAGCCCAACAAGACAAAGTAGAAGCTGTGAAAGTGGCTTAAACAGAAAGATTGGAGGCTGACCCTACCCTCTGTGTTTGACAAGTCTTGTGTTCTTTGTGCTGACAGGCTGTTCATTGTAATCCTGTCTCCTGCGTTTTCCTGCAGCCTCCTAACCTCAGCCTCAAGCCTTATTTGCACATCATCATCTCACCATTTCTGCTTACCTCTGCCCCTCCTTAACAGCAGAAAAAGCAGTGCCTCCCTCAGGTATTGCCACAGCCTTATCCTAATATGGCCAACCTAAGCAGGACTGCAAACTAGATCGCATTCAGGGCAGGGCTATTCATTATTCTGTGTTGCCACAACTCCTTCTCCATAGAGACCCCTCTGTGACTGTTTCCTAGGCACTGCTGTCATAAGTAGGATTAATACTGATTAGATGACTGACAGAATAATCTGTTGCTGTTTACATATTTGTCATTTGAGGCATACAAAATGCAAAATCTCTCTGCATTTCTGTAATTTCATATACGCTTTGGAGATGCTAGCGCAGATTTTTGGTAAGGATTGATAGGAAAAGAGCCCGAACGAGCATATTCCTTTAGAAAACAGTTTTCATTGGTGCTGTTGTTGCAACATGTGTAATGCTCCCAGAATTTTTTTCATAAATGAATGGTTATAACACATGGCTATATATTTTTAAAAGCAAACTGCATCATTTCCAAGAAATGACAAGGATAATACTTTCTAAAAGCTTCTCTTTACCATTATGGGATCCAAAAAGTAATGTTAAATCTCTTTTAATATGAAAACAACAACAAAATATACAATTTCTGCCTCAGGCTATAGAAATCTTGTAGTGCTCTCATCACTTAAAAAAGACTGCAGAAGAGATCTCTGTGTTGCATGAGTATGTCTCACACCTGGAGAACAGCTGGCAAACTACTTCAGATTCTGCTCATCTCAGCTTCTGACAGAGATTGCAGGCTAGCACAGAGTACAGTGCGTTCTGATTAATCTGCCTAGTAAAAGCACACCTGATAAAGGTCTGTTCCTAGTCTTCATAGCATACAGCAACTCTGTCAAGAAAGCAACATTTGAATACATGCTGCATTTGTGTCTATCACTGAGCAAATTGCAAATAGTATCTGGTTAAGCAGCTAGAATAAGAGATCATTTGAATGAAAAACCCACAATGAATTTAATAAGGTGAGATGTCCTAATGGTGACAATGATGATACAGTGGAACAAGCAAGCGAAGACTGTCTGGCCATCACTGTTGATGTGAAAGGGAAGATGCTGATCTCCAGTTAGCAACTATGGGAGACCGTGATGGAGTGGGAAAGGCAATCACAAGGGTAGAAGGATGCTGGCATCTGTGTGAGTATCTTTGCATGAGTACAGTGTCAGTCTGAAATCTGCCCTGCTGCAGATTAAAGTAATCTTTATTCCCAAAGAAACTTTATTTCCCTGTTGTCTGTGGGAAATGACAAATATGTGTTTTTCTCTGGTTGACAAAGCCTGCCACAATGTACATTTACAAAACAGATCTCTGAATTGCAGGAGCTGGCTGTCTGCAGGAATCTAAATGGAATTGGAAGTGTCAGTCTTGTGTACTGACTACTTGACATCAAACCACTGGAGAATGCTTCCCCTATGCTGAGTGTTCAGTCTTGAAGTTCCCTGGTTGTAAACAAGAGATGACATGGCAGAGAATACTTTTCTATTGGGACTAACTCTTCTCTTTTTCTTTCTTTATTTGGGGAACTGAGTCCTGAAAGCATTCTGTACTGTCTTTTTCATCACTTGCAATTTTGAGGGGAGCTGGAGAAAAATACCAGAACACCTGGCACAATGGCTTTATATATAATTTTTTTTTTGTATATAGCTTGTGGCTGTACAGTGTTCAGAACTCTATTTTGACACTATGTATTGTCAGCTTGTGGGCCCATGAGACACTTTCAGTCCTGGACCTAAGTGGGTAGACAAGAAGCTCTGCCACCTGTGGGCTTCTTCCTTCATCCTCTTCACTCCCAGTGGAGAGGACAAAGAAAGGACAATACAGCCTAGGTATTTCTTCCCTGATATGTGTCAGCTCATGAAAGACAAAAACTATCTTATTTTAAATTGTGCTATCTGTTGGAAGAGATACTCCAAATGGGAAGAAGTGAGTAGAAACCCACCTATCACATATCCAGGCATATTGTGTGTTAGGGACCAGCAGGGGCTGGGGGCTTTTTGGGGCTGGGACCAGCAAGGGCTCCCCCACAGGGAGCTGAGCAAGGTCTCAACAGCCAGCACCTTCAGCAGTGGGATGTGCCTTGGAAGGAAGGTATCTAAGGTGCCAGCCCATGGGTCAGGGTTGGGTCAGTGAGGTCCATGGGCATCTTGCACACAAGTGTGATAGAGGAATTTGTAAAATAGAAATATTTCATTTGTTTCAGAGGTATTGATATTAAACTTTTTTGTTATATGGCACATTTGCGGGATGTTGCAAGAAATGATGATAAAAAGCTACTCACCTGGGCATGAGCATTCTTCCTTGAAGAGGCAGTTATATTGGAATAAGAGCTGACAGATGAGGTGGTATTCAAATCATCCGTGCTGAGGTTGTCAAGAGTGTCACTGAGGCCACTACTAACTGAGCTGCTGTCATCCCAGCTGCAATGAAAGGAGCACATCTACTTTACATACTGCGCATCAACAAGCAGAAAGCATCTCAAAATCAATAGATGTGACTACTTATTCTTCAAGAGGTTTACTAGAAATTTTTCAGTAATATTTCCTAATGTACAGTGAATATTAGTTTTCAGACTTTTTGATTAATTATTCACCCACTGTCAAGTGGTTACTTGTTCAATTAATGAAAGACCCAGGTACCTTTTAAAAATTTAACATCAGGCCTAAGCAAGCACTGGTGTAAGTCATTAAAACATGTTGTTTCACGCTTCATTGCAATCACATTCAGTACACTGGCAGGGAAACCCATTTAACCTACCTGGTATTGCTAGCCAAAGGATTATTAATAGTTTGGAGAACACCTGATGGATTTCCAGACTACAGAATAGTAAAAGGAATGGCTCTTCTGCAGCCTAATCAACTGTCAGCAGGAAAGGCAGTATTTCCAAAAGTTTTATTTTCTTGTCTTCATCCCTTGTCTAGCGGGTGCAATGTCATCAAAATCGGATTCCCTGACAATACAGTCACCAGAGCTGACAGAGAACAAGTTATACATCTCAAGTAACACAGGCTATCAACTCTTCTGCTTTGGGAGATTGAGGCAGAGGATGCAAATGAGAGAAAGGCCACTCTCATAGAAATATCATTTACCTAGTCTCACAAAAGCCTTGCTTTTGCATGGAAAGGAGATTAACCTGTGTTTCTCAGACCTTTCTCTCCACAATTTTTTCTTCACAGTGTTACATTATGACCCTTAGCTTATTGCCATATACAGCAGTATACTCCCAGGTTTGCTACATCTTCGCCTGTTTATCTTGTTTTGGATTATTCCCAGGCCACAGAGTTTGAAAGACATTCACCTTATTACTTGCAATGGGATTCATCTTCTATACTTTTAGCTATATAAAAGTTAGGGATCTCATTTAATCTATCCATCTATCTAGGTGCCCTTACTAACCAGTATAAAGAAGCAGGCTCCTCTAGGAGGTTATCCATCCTGGCTTAAAATGTCTCAAGTTTGTGGGATGAGCTGTCTGCTGAAGATGCTTCTTTATGTCTTTCCCTTTCCTAGAGAGGAAAGGGTTGATAAAGCCTGCTCTAAACATATAACTTCTGGAGAGACAAAGGTAGGGGACTTGTTTATGATAAAGTTCAAAACACAAGAGAGCGTACATAATATCCTTGTTTTGCTGTAGCTTACAATAGGAGCTGCCTTTTACAAAAACTCTAAAATTCAACGCCACAGTCCAGTTAAAGCTCAGTACTACTGCTACTGGACATTCAGAGAAAACAAGGAAAATATCTGTGTGTCTCTATTTTGCAAGTGGTGCTTTGGGAGATTAAATTCACTTGTTCACTTCTTCATGGACGGCTTTAGAAGGTCATAACATCAGTGACAGTGAGCTGCATGGTACAAAATGTGTGCTGATGCACCAGAAAGTTCAGTGCACTAGTCTTGTATCATAGCAACTGCAGCAAGCATTACCTTCGCTTTGCGAAAGGTAGAAAATCACATTAGTGAACCAGCTCTGTGACAAGATAAACACATTTCAGAGGGCAAGAGTTTATTACAGTGCTGCATTTTCCCCTGTTAAGTACAATGACTACAAATATATATAACTCCTGCAATATTTCCAGGTAATATACACAGAAGCGCTTTAATAATAAAATTTACTATCTAAGCAGTTGTAACATCATACCTTATAGGCTGTCCACATTCATCTAAGAACCATCTCTGAAGCACTAGTCATTTATATTCTGTGTAATTTTTACTGTCTAATGTGATACGGAATTTCATTAATGCTAAAAGCCATTACTCAAATGCTACGCATGTACCATATGGGAATATAACTTGTACGAGAGCATTAATATTGAGAACCTTAAAAAGATGGATAAAACCCCAAAATAATATTAAATATTGTTAGGTTTTATAAAAGATAATATGCCCTCATTAAAAGATGCTTTAAAAATGGAAACAAAAATCATAAGCTAGGTCCAAAATTAGATATATTGGGAACTTTCACAAGAAACATGAACTTTCAATGTGTGACATTCGTGTAAATTAATAATTGACCATCAATTTTCTGAGTCTACCCTAAGACTCTGGGGACCAAGACCAATATTTAATTCTGTTTCTCCATGTGTGTTTGTTCTTTTATTCTATTTTAATTTTTGGTACTTCATTTCATGCTTGTTTTTCTCTGTAAAAAGATTCTACTTTTAAATTCTGAAATAGTTCAGCTGATTCACAAAATATAAACATGTTCTTTACAGTTGAAGTTTCAGACAAGAATGACTATAATCATGTTGTGGCTTCTCTGTGGTGACTCATCACACCTCACTCACCAGTGGATTATTGGTGGGTTCTGGGAACACTCAGGGCCATCTTGTAAGACACATAGAAGATTATTTTGACACCTCCACTACTGACCTTTCAGAGTGATCACTATATTTGTCTGACTTTTTTTTCTCTCAAATATAGATGCTTTCTAAATCTGGGGGCTTTGATACCCCAAATTTCTGCTAATATTCAGTATCTCTGTGAAAAATGGGAATATCCAATACCACTTTCTTTCCTGTATTGGCATTTTTCTAAGGACTGTTAGAGAAACTGATTCTTACTTGAAACAACGCTTTGTACCAACCTCTTGAAAATACATAGTAAAAATGGAAAATTCCAGCAAAACCAACCATATCAGCCGCCCTTTTGCCAATGGAGATCATTTTTCTGTGCTTATTTTAGTGCGTTGTCCAGAGTTGTTTTAACTTGTTCATGCAGTTTGCAGTACTTACTGTTTCCATCTTATCAGCCCTCTTTCACCATGACTAGATACTACAGGTGCTATCAGATGAGTTAATATAATTTTTGGATAATAAAGATGTCTTATAATTGTAAAAACTTCTTGATGATTCATATTAATTTCTCCTTTAAACTAGTAAATGTATGACAAACAAATCTGGTAAAATTAGATGTGCATCACCTTCAGATTGAAAACCCATTCTTGGGAGTCTGCAGCAAGTTCTCACTATAATATTTGTTCTTCTTCCTCCTACCCCTTGTCAGAGTAATATTCTTGTCAAACTACCCAGAGGACTTAATATAGGCTTTTAATACACTGACTAAGATTCATCTTTCATTTTCATTTTCTCTTTCATTTACTTTTCTCTTTTTCATGCATCCCACAGGTCAAGTTAGTACTGCTGCTTATTAATGCTTGACACCACTTCCCTTTTTAAAACCACATTTTAGATACTTATAACTTTGTCAAAATCTGCTTTTTCTTCTTGTTGGGTGTCAGCCTCAGGTCGATTTCTTTCAACGAAAATGTCAGCAAATGCAGTTCAGCTATCTGGATGTTTCAGACTAAGAGAAAAATGCCTTGTTTTGACAAGTTCTGGCAATCTTTTATGTGAGAAACCCCTGGATCCCAAGGGGAACGGAAGAAGAACCTTGAAATTCAGCAAGCCATAATCTTCACAGTAAGGATGTGCATTTTGCTGTTTCTAAGAGACATCCTCTCAAATCTGGATAATTTATAAATATCTTCAAAATCACTGGTTGCATAAGCCTGACAGATTTTTTTTTTTAGCTAACTGGCCAAAGGTTATTCCCTACCCAGCAGCTCAGCTCAGCCCTCTGTGGGCTGTGTAGTTCTGGGTTCAAGTCAGCAAATGGAGAGCAAGAAAACAGCCCAGCAGTCACTACTCTCATCGCAAATGTACATAACAACACAGGTTTTGATAGCACAATCACATACTGTTTTTTCTCTAGAAACGCTTCATTAATTTAGTGCTTATAAGAGGTCTGCTCTAGGGATGAATTTCAATTTTGCATTAATGTAAGCTGCCTTCTGTCATTTTTCAAAGAAGCTGAAAGACTTCTGTAACAAAAGGGACTATATGAAGCACGGTTGAAGCTCCTGGTGTACCAGACTCCCTGCAACTTGCAAGATATTAAGTGAATGGTTTAACCATTATTTTTAACAAGATGGACACCAATAACGAGCTTCCAGTTTTCTCTAGAACTTAGCATCTGACTTGCAAAGATGTAATATATGCAAATGAGTGCTTTGAACCTACAGCTTGCTGTAGGGGTGTCTTAAAATTTAGGTTACCAGCAACTCAAACTGCATGTCAAAAGCCAGCAGCTATTTTTGGCCTTACTACTGCTGTACCTCAGCTTTCCATCTGTCAAATGGACACAATACATGCACAAATGATTTTGAAGACAGTTTCTGATAACTGCGGATACTCAGATGCTACACAAAAAAGCCCCTTTCTCTTTAAAAAAATGTTCAAATAGCATATGAAAAATAAGAGACCACACATGATAAACAAGAAAGAACACACAAAATACTGAATAACTGTTCTAAAACTGAGCACACCCTCAATCTATACATTATGTAAATAAGGACTCTAGAGATGGGGGGATGCTGTTGACCAAACCATAATTGCCTGAAAATCTATGTACATAAGAAATCTGAATTAAGGTTACACATGTAACCCTTTTGTTTCTTCTGAGTGCTTTTACAACTGTATAAAGTTCTTTTTACACAGTATGAGTAACACTCAGCTTTAGCGATGTTACAATTCTGGAAAGTATTCCGTCACTTCAGTCATACACAGGGCTGAATCAGAGTAGGGAAGTTGTATTGCAGTGGGAATGTCCTTTCACCTTGAGAGCTAGAAAAAGTGTGCCCAGCCACGTGATAGGCACCAAGGGGTGGCTTCCCTCACATCCCCTGGCTAGATTTATGGACACTGTGTTACAACCTTCATCCAGAAACATACCTCATGCTCTTTGAGTTTGCCCAGGCTCTTCACAGTAATGTTACCAATACTCTCTCTGCTTAGAAAATCTGTGTTTTTCTTTGATGCATCAGGTGTGCCTATGAGATTACTTGCACTAGCTGAAACTCATTCTTTAATTCTAGCCTGTGTCTTTCAAATCTGAACAGTTCTTGCCTATTTCGAAGCAAGAAATAACACTTCTGCTGGAGAAGACTTCCAAATTGTCTCTAATTGCCAAAGATGGCTATGAATATTGTACACATCCCAAAGCTCCACAAATTTCTCCAAATGGTACAAGTGAAGTTACAACTCCTTGATCATACCAAATACCCCATAAAGTTGAGGAATCCACAACTTGCTATCTACACAGTTGGTTAGTCTCCACTGTCACTCTTTGTCTCGCATTCATCAGTGTGCACTAGGACTGAAAAGATCTCTCCATAATAATCCTCTCATTGACCTTTCTATCACATTCTTGTTCTAGAAATAGCAAGGTGTCTGAAGGCAAAGTACCTGGTGCTTAACACCTGTACGCAGAGCTGAACAAAGATTATAAACATATTCCCACAAGTATTCTCTCAAAGGGAAAGATAAATTGCCCTCAGCCATTCTCATGACACTTCTGTGTTTGCTTTCCACAAGTATTTGGTTTTCTTCACTTGAAAATAATCCAATTCTGAGTTCAAATGCTGAAGTATATGAACCAAATGAGGAGTATTTTGTATGGGATAAGACATTATTTCACACAGCAGGTGCTCAAGCAACATATCTCTAGGGCAAAGATGAAATTAAACCAGCCAGATAATACTTGATCATAACCTACATAATGAGGACTGCAGAAATATGCTATAATTTTTTATAGATGTTTTGTGTGATGGCTAAAAATACAAAATGTACTGCCTTGGGAGAGTAATGAATCCTGAAAGGTACATGGCAAGTGGAAGACATACTAACCATCTATGTTAGCTCCATGGATACTTAAAATATTATCCTTTCACAGTACTTGTTTCAATAAATCAAAGCAGTGTCTAATTGTAGACAAAACATATAAGAGTACCCAACCACAATGATTGTTCCTTTTGCGCTTCCTGTTTCCATTTTCAGCATTTTCCTACAAGCCCTAAAACTTGACACCTCAGTGAAGTCCACCATACTGATAAGATGGGTAAATGCCTGGAATTCATTTCAACTTTGATGTATTTCATTAATTTTTTAGAGTACTTCCAGACAAAGTGGCCTAAGTATACAAATGAAAAAACTTTTCACAAGCAGATCATCAGACATATGAAGGCAGCAAGACTCCAATCAATGTGCTATTGAGTCTGCTGGGAAAGTGTGGTTCCTTCAATGATGCAGCCCTTGGCACAGTTTGACAAGTTGCTAGCATTTTTTGCTTTGCTTTTTAATCTATTTTTGCAACCAGAAGCATGAACTACAGCTTGCAGAATACAGCTCTAGAAAACAAAAACAAAACCTTTCCTCTTAAAGCATTCATTTGATCAGAATAACTGTCCTGTCTAGGGAGGTTTGTAATTTTGAATGAAAAACAGCACTTTATTTGTCACATGCTTTGTACTGCTCCATGAAAGGCTTTAGACCACAGTAGCAGACCTACGATCCTTGCATGTTTTCTTAGGAATCAGAAATTCTTATTCATATTTTTGCTAATGGTAGTGGAACTCACGTATCCCCAGGGACTTGGGTATGAATTTCGGATTCAGGTAATCTGAACAAACACATTTAGCCAAACCCTCTTTACTTGCTTTTTATAACTACTGAGCTTTCAAAAGGTGAAAACACTTTTGAACATTTCTAAAACATTTACTACTGTAGAGGGAACATACAGGGCAGTGCCTGTGTGTATTTCTGCTGCTGGGGGGAATGGTATTAGAGGACAAATAAGATAACTGAGATCATTACAAAAGAGTAACATTCAGGCCTAAATAGAAACTTAAGTCCTGAGTATGCGTTTGAGGATCTACAAATCCACACTAAGAGCAGATCAAAGATGAGCAGTGAGGTGCTATCCCTTCCTCTTGCTGCACACAGCAGAGTGTTTTATATTAATGTACCCTCATATGATGCAGGTCTCCATGTTCCTTTCTTAGAGCCTCTGGTTGTCTCTACACAGTTGTTCACAGAAAGAGTGAATGCTTTGATTAGTATAGCCTACTTCTATGTTTGCCAAATAAGACACTACTACACTAGTCTACTTCAGTGGCTAGGACTGGGGCACCCTCAGTTATAATGGATAGTCATTTAAATTAGCCAATAGTGCCCTTAAAAAAGCAAAATTCCCAAATTTAACCACCTGTGAGTTGAGCAGCTACCTGTACAATTTGTGTCACAGTGATGTGCTAGGCATCTCCTAAATGTGAGTTAGGAAATCAAAGGTGGGCATTTAAAACCCCAGGTAGCCAGCAGACAAAGGCAGGTTCATCCAGAGGGTAAGCAGAAAAGACTGGAGAGATATAACCAAGGCAGAGGACTTAAACTAGATGCCCACAGTAGAAAGCTTGAACTTACCCTACTCATACTAGTTAAGCCCTGCAAGATGAAGATAGAACTCAGACTGTGCTTAAGCTAGTCCCATACCCATAAAAATCCATAAAATAGGGAACACAATGCAAAAATCAGCCATCACAACACACTCCACAGTAGTGCACGTTGCTTCTCTAGAGCGCATCAGTAAAGTGAGTATTAACAGGCCATCCAGGCCGCTGCCATGGACCATCCTCTCTGACATTCATACTTCAGAACGCATATAGGGACAGTAAGGCAGAATTCAGCCTAAAATAAAGACTTCTAGCTACTCCTCTAATTGACTTTTGAGAACAGAAATAATCTCTTAGTTCCTTAATAAGAAAAGATAAGAAAATAATTGGACTGTTTTACTCAAAGCAACTCCTCACTAGTGTGCCAATATATCAGCTAGCAAACTTTATCCTTCAAAGTTCAATTCATGATGAATTAATCAGTTTTAAATCTTTTACTGTGAGCTCAGCTGCTCATTATTCATAAAACAGCTACACCGAGCCTTCACAGACAGATTCAAGATGGCACAGAGTTCACAAAATCAATGCTTTGTTTCAATCCACAGACTGCAAGAGCCAAAGCCCAGGCCTTGAATCACACCAGAAACTTGCAGGGGCTATAAATTTCATTATAGCCATTCCATCCTCACAGCTAAATGAAAACACAGCCAGTTGGACTCATACTTCACCACCTTTTCCTCAGCAAGTATAATGCATTGCCTGTCATTCCCAAAAAAGGCAACCACTGAAGCGTTAATCCTGAATTACTTGGAGGTCACGGGGAGAAAATCATGCCATGTACATTTCAAAATGGATGTATTCAGCATATTCTAAGGAAAATTGTTTACAATTAAAAAGAATATCAATGCATTTATGCATCTGCTTTCATGCAGTATCAATTTGGGATGATTTTTTATTTCATGTTTGAAATTTTTTTGTAAGAAGATCCAATTAGAAAATTATATCCTACTACAGAAATTACTTCTAGCCCAAGAGCACTATTAGAGCAAAATGCATTTTTGCAAGGTCAATGTATTTCCATATTTCTTCTTCCAAGCATTTAATAAGTGCTTTAAGAAATAATTTCATTTCAGAGCCTGCAGGAAAAAAAAAATGAATTGATGGAAGATTTACATTTCTTGTGATAATTATACATACCTTGCAAAACCTGCATACCCACACCTCAGGATCTGAATAAGTCTTTTCCAGAACCCCTTCTGGTTTCCACTTATTTCTGAATACAACGTTTAATGTGACATGATAGGGACAGCAGAAAGTCATTAACTAGCTCTAAATTCATAACAGAATTATTCAACAACCAGAAGAAGGAACTTTGCAAAATAGAACTTAGGCAAGTGTCACTTGAATAAAATAATAAATATCCACCTAGAAAAGATATTTTGTTCCTGGAATGCACTGTTCATTTTTTTTTTTTTTTTTTTGTATGAGGCAGATAAACAGCACCCAGTTTTAATCAAATTTCAAACAGCCTATGGAAAATAGTAATATATGGGCTGAAACAAGATGTAAGGAAGCAATTCCATCAAGAACTATTGACAATATCATAACAAACCAAGGGAGAAAAGCTTTTGATGGAATTATCTTCCTGCTGCTGTTATGTTTTTAATACACTGTTTGGATCCAAGAGATGTTTAGATTTTTCAAATGCATATTCAGACAAGTTAATTAACATCAGTTGAATGGACATAAATATACAAATTACAGCACCTATATAGTTCTTCAGAAGATATAAAAGCAGCATAAAACTATTCCTTGTTAGCCCATCACTTTACAAAGCAAAAATGTCATTCTTCACTTTGTATACGATCAATTTGCATCCCCAAAAAGCGAAGAGAGAAATGTGATCCCACAAGCATAAAGAAACATCTGATGGGACCCACATTTGTTTTTGAAGGAAAATAGTATGGAAAACAGCACCTTAAATAACCTGAGATAAGCAAAATTTGCCATTCCTGTTTGCAAACTGCCAGTCACAGCTTCAGCTGGGAAGGAGGTACTAAAAAATCAAAGGCCCTTACTCAACCTTGTCTTTACAGTATGTGAAGACACCAAACAGATCCTGCTGATAATTTTTCAGAGGAGAACTCCTCTCAGTAATTTTTGGCCTGATGTCAAAGTCTGATTCACTGGTAATCTCCTCTGCTGTGTGTAGTCTCTCACTTTTAAGAATACTTGTTGCTAGAACTATTCCTCCAATTTTTGCTTATGTGCAGAAGCAGGGATTTATTTTCCCTGCTTGCAACAGATTAACTCAATCTGAATTAAAAACCCCCACATAATATGTTAGTAGAATGATGAAAATTAAATCTCTGTTCATTCTGATCACAATACTCATCCTATAACTCTCCAAGAAATAGCAACATTTAAAACCAGCAGTTTTATGCAGCTTTGCTGTTGGGCTAAAGCAAGGTTTGGAGTTGGCTTTGGCTTGTGAGAAACATTTGTTACCACACATTGTCCTTTGCTGATGATGAAAAGATGTGGTAGGCAGAAACTAAATCAAAATTATTAGATGTCATTTGTAATTTCATGTCTTTAAAAAAAAAAAATCATCGTTTACAACTGTAAACTGGAAGTAACAACTTTCCAGGCTTTGCCACCTCATTGTAGCAATCCCTGATCATGCATAGCATGATCTCAGAGCTTGTGGCCCTGCACTTCTGCCATTGAAGGAGTGGGGAGAGCACCCTGGGAGCAGGACACCTCCCACCACACATAAGCACAGTCAGAAATGCAGCCCTTCTGAAAGCAGTAGATTAATTTTATCTGGGAAGTGACTGGAAACAATGGGCCTCCTCCCACACACTCTTGTTCAAGGTAGATGTTCCCCGCAGGTCTCAAGACAATGTACTGGTTTGTTAAGTTTAGCAACAAATTATGACTGTGGGAAAAGCTGTTAGTTCGGTGCCTCAAGGGATTCTTAATAAAAATCTTCACCCTTGAAACTCTTTCAGAGCTTGATCCACACAAATATTTTCAGATAGGGGGTAAGCCCATTATCTGAAGCCTAATAGGCTTACTTGCTGACAGGCAACATCAGGACAACAACCTGGCTGACAAAGGACAAGTTAAGCAGAACACAAAGCTACTTCTTCTGGTTTTGTTTGCCAAGACTGTCACACTTGTTGCTCATTTCCCAGATTTTGCTGAGTAAAGACCCAGTTTACTGCTTTAGCAGAAAGTAGGAAGGAACTTTCTCCTGCTTCTGCATGACCTGATTTTTAGCATCATTTAGTAAGGAGTGAAGGCTTCAATGCTCGTGCTCTCTGTTCATCTGGCCTTCAGGCCCTTGCTCATCACTGCTGCCTGGGCAAAACTGCTGGCTGATCTTAATCAAACTTTGTAGAAAACATAAAGCCTCAAAATGCTATAGTTTTTAACTCACATGCAAATACAAAGCCATATGAAGACAGAGGCAAAGTAGAAGTCTCTCTGAGAGGAAATGTGTGATATCAATTAAATGTATCAGACACACATGATTCTGTCCCCCAAACCAGACTGCTTTAAAGGAAAAAAAGATTCATCCAGTTTACGCCTATCTTTATTCTCTTTTTAATAAATAGGTTTGTGGAACATTTTTACTGAGGTTTGAGATTCAGAGGATTTTTCCTGATTTTTAATTCCTTCTAGCCTTTTCCCCCTCGAAGGTCAGGATACTGAGCTCAGAAAACACGGATTTCAGAACCATCTTTAATCCTGACTTGTGCCAGGCTTTTGCAGCAATTCTAAATGCTATTAATTTGCACCTTATATTACATTGCCATTTTTCATATGGTCATTAACAGCAATCATTGAGCCATTGTATTTTCATTCTGCTCTGAGATCGCCACTGGGATTGATTCTATTACCAGAAGTTTCCAAATATATATATACACATACATTATTCCATATACAAGTGGTACCCAGTCTTTGTTGGTCTCATAGAGTCCTTGTGTGGTCTCTATCACCAGCTTTCAACCTAATCCTTACCCAGTTTTTAGGAGTCTGGAGAAGAGAGGGTTATAGGAATGAGTTGCAGCCCAGGTAAATTGCTCAGGTTTCTGGACTATGACAGGGAAAAACACCATGAAGCTATGCGGATGTAAAATGGGAATTTTAAATCAAAACATGGTTGATTATAAGCTGATTTTTTAAAAGAAATAGCTCAGAATATTTTTTTAAGAAAGCATGGTTTGCTCAGAAAATGGAATAACTTAGGACTTCATTTATAACTTTCAGTCAATCTCCACTTATGCATTAAAATAAGAAATAATTTTGTTTTGCACTGAGAAAGCAAGCGTAATATGACACTGCAAATATTATTTTTATATCTTAGTCTTCAGATATTTCAATTAACTTTATTTGATATTTCAAATCATTATGAAAAAGTTTACTTTATATTGATCAGAACTACCTTTTTCTAAATTTAAGCACTTTCAATTAAATATTATAATGTTAGTCCTACAAAAAAATTTATAGGTAATAAAATAATATAGGATTACATAAAATATATGCCTGAAATAAAACTTTAAAAAGATAATTTCTTTTTTCTTAAATCAAACATTTCTCCATTTCGCTTGTGACAAATTAAAAAAACATTTCACTCATAATTTCATGCAAACCCAGAGCTAAAATATGGGACATTCCTTTAAAAAGAAATGGCAAATTTTGACCAAATCTCTAAAGATATGCAACCAACAAGAATAACTAATTTTTATGCATTCTAAACTTTTTTTATATTCTTCCTAGTACAGAGACATATGTGTCCAGAAGGCATTGCTGCTTTCTATTTTGTAAACAATTTTCTTCAAAAAAGAAGAATCCAAAGCCTTCAGAAACTTGTAGCAATTCTTCTGGAAAACAGAATATTTCCCTTGGCTGTTTATAGCTCAAAGTCCAGAGAAACAGCACATTAAAAGCACCCTTTTCAGCTGAAAGAGTGGCAGCACTAACGTATCTCACTATAAGTTCTTTCTTTCCAAGGATAGAAAGTACCAAAATTACAGTTATTGCCAGACTGAAAGAGAAAAATGGTACTCATGGATTCAAGATACTCTTGACATAGCTTGTCAGTGTGGTGTGGATTGCTGGTTTTAAGAAGAGGACCCATGTCAGCCTCTAAGCATCTTCAGCAGGAGAAAAATGCTGGATCTCTCTGTAGGCATATAAATAACTGCTCGAGTGGATTTACTTTCTTAGCATGTCAAGATCTATCAAATATTTAATGAACTTGGTTCTGGCTGTTTCTCAAGGATTCTGGATTTCCAAGGGGTGTTCAGTTTTAGGCACCTCCATTCAAGAAAGACATTGAGGTTCTGGAACAGGTCCAAAGAAGGGCAACGAAGCTGGTGAAGGGCCTGGAGAACAAGTCTTAAGAGGAGAGGTTCAGGGAACTAGGGTTGTTTAGTCTGAAGAAGAGAAGGCTGAGGGGGTATCTCTCTCTACAACTACCTTAAAGAAGATTGTAGAGAGCTGGCTGCTGGTCTGTTCTGCCCAGTAATAAGTGATAAGACAAGAGGAAACGGCCTTAAGTTGCACCAGAAGAGGTTTAGGTTGGATATTAGGAAAATTTTCTTCACTGAAAGGGTTGTCAGGCACTGGAACAGGCTGGCCAGGGAAACGGGTGTGTTTAAAAGCCTGTAGATGTGATGCTTAGGGACATCGTTTAGCAGCATACTTGGTGAGTCGGGTTGTGGTGGGACTAGATGATCCTGAAAGTCTTTTCCAGTCTAAATGATTCTGTAATCCTGTGGTTTTGTGATGGGACCAAACAAAAAGTGGTGAATGATGGTGACAAAAGCCCTCTGGCTGGTCCTCTCCAGCCCACCATGGCCGTGCATGTGTGCTTGGGGAATGGAAGCAGCAGATACAGACAGCAGGGGAGGAGACTCTGGCATTTGAAGAGCTTTGTCTGTCTACTGGGGCATATGTGCCAGGTCCACTGCATCCTGCTGCAGACATGGTTTTCTGCCAGGCAGTGGTGGCAAGTTCTCTCCAGACAGCTCACTTTGATGCATAGGACATTTCACCTCAGAGCAAGTTTAAACATCTCTCCAAAATGATGTTTACATTGGGGCTGCAAACAAGACACAACTTAAGTGCAACCGATCCTTGAAACTGTGTGAATTTTAAATTAACTTTAGTACTACATAAAGCAAGTTTTCTATTTATTGTTACTGCTCAAAAAACCCCAACACTGGGTAAGCTATAAAAGTGAGAAGGTGAATCTAAAATTATTTGGAAAAAAAAAAAAGAAACAATGCACACAGACTGTTTTTTCAATGCATTTTTTTCATGTGAGAAAGAGAAAAAAAATACTCTAATGGATAGGCATGAAGTCTGCAGTTCTGCTGAAATGAGAACAAAAAGGGCTAGAGTCCTTTTTACCACCTGCGAGAAGAACTAAAAATGAAGATACTCATCTGCAATGTTGCAGAAAGAACAGGAATGCAAGAAAGACCTCAAAAGACCAGACAGCAAGATATTGTGGAAATATGATAGATTGCAGCAGAGAGGGACATCAAGCTCAAATCCTGCATGAAAAAAGGATGGATGTTACCTACAAAGGTCAGAGCTCTAGACAACAGCAGGGAACAGAGAGCTTGGTGAACTGAATTGCTGTATCGTCTCTACACTAGACACATACAGCTGAGACAAAGGGCACAACAGACAGCAGCACAGAGCCTGCAGCAAAAAGCCTCCTGTGCACTTCTAGCAGAGCAAGTCTGTTGTCCTTCCATTATTCAAGTACTTTGTGTACTTACTTTTCACTTGAAATTGCTTTGTTCTCTCCCATTTACCCTAAAATTTAGATAATCTTTCCTCTCTGACAGACCACGTAAAATTATCAAAAGCAGTAGAAATTAAAGGGCAGAGGCTATTGCAATAGTGAGAATAGACTATGGCAGGCTGAAAACTCCAGCGTAAACTTCCCTCTTAAAATCTCCAACACATACAGTATATACTACTGTTGATCACTGCTCCCCCCCCCTGGTTTCAATTCCCAAAAAAGATACAGGATTACTGACATAAATATAAATCATAAAATGTCCTAAAATGGTTTTGAAGGACTATAATTGTGGTACAAGAATAGCTAACTTAAGATATAATGGATAGGACCAATTATGAGAGGAGTAACTTTTATGTAAATATTTAGTTGTCAAGATATAGAGCAAGACTATCATTTTCCTTTGCACCAGTGCAGAAGAACCCTCTGCAAAAAAAGCCTGCTCCCTCTTCTTGACTATATTGCTTCAGTCACTGCAAAGGCAAAGGTGCAGCAGTAGCATGGAAGCAACTCTTCATTCATTCATCTTGCTGTTTTGTGACTTCTTCCAAAGGAGGAGAAAACTAGAATGAATAGTCAGAGGACCTCTGACCTTCCTCCACTTTGCTAACCCACTGGCTTAATAAAGATGCTTGATCTCTTATCCTTCATTCAAAGCTCTGGTTTTCACTCGGCACCTCTAACACTGCTGTTGCATCTAACAGAACTTCATGTAATTTTCATGTCGTACTCAAGTTACCTCATTCTAATTTTCTGATTGTGAGATACTTAAATACAGGTGATTCTTTAAAACGTGACAGTTAAATGAGTTAAAGATGCACTTTTAATAATTGTGTTAAAATTGGAGATAGGAGGGAACATATACACGCCATTTGAAAGCAAAGTGGCCATAAGGAACTGATTTCAGCAGTGAAGCACTGTATGTGATTTTCCTCTCCCTTGGTACTGCTTCTCTTTCACTGCTTAGAGACTATGTACTGAATTAAGCACAAACTAACTTTTGGCCTTGCAGAATCACAGAATGATAGGGGTTGAAAGGGACCTCTAGAGATCATCTAGTCTAAGCCCCCTGTTAATGTAGGTCCACCTAGGGCAGGTTGAACAGGATGGCACTCAGGCAACTCAGGTTTTGAACGTCTCCAGAGACAGAGACTCCACTAACTCTCTGGGCAGCCTGTTCCAGTGCTCTGCCACCATCAAAGTAAAGGAAGTTCTTCCTCATGTTTACATGGAACTTCTTATGTCCAAGTTTGTGCCTGTTGCCTCTTGTCCTGCCAATGGGCACCACTGAAAAGAGTCTGACCCCATCCTCCTGACACCCACCCTTTAAGTATTTAGAATCATTGATAAGATCACCCCTCAGTCTTCTCTTCTCTAGGCTAGAAAGCCCCAAGTCCCTCAGCCTTTCTTCATATGGGAGATGTCCTAGTCCCCTAATCATCTTTGTAGCCCTTTGATGTACCCTCTCCAGCAGTTCCCTGTTCTTCTCGAACCAGGGAGCCCAGAACTGGACATAGTACTCCAGGTGAGGCCTTACCAGGGCAAACTAGAGGGGGAGGAGATCCCATCTTGACCTGCTTGCCGCACTCCTCTTGATGCACCTCTGGGCATTGAGCCAAAACATCACTGGAATTAATGTTGGTGAAGAGTGAAAACAAGACAGTCCCAAAACAAAGTCCAATTTCAGAGCCAGTTGCTGGTAGTCTGCAAGTAGACTTGTCCATGGCTTGACCAGCTGCAGATACGGGTAGCTGCTGCCATGTACAGAAAACAGAGTGCAACTCTTAAAGGTACTTGCAGAAAACACCACAGGATTCTTCCTTGTAATGACAAACAGGCCAGCTCCAATGGCCCATTGTTTTTTCTCTTCACTTATTCAAGCTTCTTCTTTGAAAAAAATTAAGTTTGATTCCTCCCTCCTCTTATTAAGATATGGCTATGAATCTGTTGTGGCTTGCCTGTAACATGGCAAAGTCTAGGTGTCTCCCAAGACTGACAAGCTGCTCAGCCTCCAAAAACTGTTACAGTTTTTTGCTGTAACACTACTACTAAAAGCATTCAACATAGTTGAACATGACAGGCTTCTGGTTCAGGCCTCTGGTCATACTCAAATGTGTCAAATGCAATGGCTTACACTTGGGAATCCTAAAGTGTGCAACCCTGGAAAATAAACAAGCCATGAAGGGCTCTCCCCTAGACTGTGCAGCATGTGAGTCCATCTCATTATCTTTCTTCCTTTCCACCATCAAAATAGTCTGCCAGTAAAGTCAGGATATTTATTTGTTATAAAAATAAAATCTGACATCTACTGATATTTGATTCTCTGCTAATTATTCTTTTATCAGTTTAGGTTTTTATAACAATTTTTTTGGCTCACTTTTTGGTTGGGTTCTTTTTTTTATATGATACACAAACTTCTACTTCACTTTGTCCAAAGGGAATATTCACTATTTTATTTATACTTCTATTATTGAGTGTAATTTCTTTTACAATCCCTTACCTGGGACACTCAAAGAAGCAGAAGTCTCTTGGGGAAGAAACGAAACAGATTGAGATATAAACCAACTTGACAAAATAAATTTGAAATTCAAAAGCAACAACAACTGACAAAAATTAAATATATTTCATAAAGCAGGTCACAATTAAATGCTTGAGCCTAGCTAGCCTTTTTAAAGGAATTAGGAATTCATAAAGATAATATAAATATACATTTTAATATTAGAATAAATATCACAAAACCCCTTTATGTTCTGAGGTGTAACTCAACCCTAAACATCCTTGCCCTGGGATTAGTGTTTCCAAGGACTTTCCCTTAGAGAAAGGAGATTTCCTTCAGTATTAAACCATCATTTACAGGCATTTTGGCACTTTATTTCTGAGTGATTAAAAATACCAAATTTGATACTATGTAGTATCCTTTTTCTTTATGATGTGTAGGATTTGGATCAAAATTCTCAAGTGTAGATGTCTAAAAGTGTGACACATAAGAAGTTAAGAACATCGCCAAATGGCCTGATTTTCCCAGTTATTGCACATCCTTACGTCTGTTGAGAGACAGTCTAGCTAAAATTATAGCGAATAATACAACTGAGCAGGAAGGCCTCCTATTGCCTTTGCTTCTGTCTAGCACTCTCAGACATAAGATACATTAATTTACTCCTTTACATCAGCTGTATGCATTTTTTTATGCCTCCTTTTATTTTTAAAGTTTGAAAGAGGAGGAGTTGGTTTGCTCCTGAGTACTCAGTCTCCATCTTTTATACATTGCTGCTTTTTATTTCTCTGAAATCAGTGAACTTTACAGATACTGAAGAAAATTTAATGGGAAACTGCTAAAATGCTGTGTTTAATGATGCTTGAAAAGATTCTTCCATTTCAAAATTAATCATTTCTAAGTCAGGTTCTGAATGTGTGGCACATCAAACTTGACAGCTTTTCTCAAAGAGAGGTTGTGCTTGATGATTATTTTAGGGGAGCAAGATCTCATGAATATTCATGTTCCAAACTTAAATTCACTGACTCCCAGCTCTTCAAACCAGCCATTTGGCTTCCTCTACCTTTTGTAAGATGTACTAAGTGCTCCTTGCAGAGAGGCTGAGTGACAAACAAGTAGAAACACTAGATTGCCTTTTCAAGTCTAGATATCCTGAACTAAGTTCCACATTCTGTAGCAATATACATGTGAATCCACCCAAATGGTGTCTGTCTTAACTAGGCTAGTTCCTAAATTGCTTATATTGTTAAACTGATTCAGGAGCTGTGTACAAACCTCAAGGACTCCTGTTACCATTTGCATAGTATATATATAGAGTACAATCTATCTGAAAAGTCATTAAAATCAGTGGAAGTTTGCGATATATGTGTTTTAACAGGTCACTCTCCACTAAAGTTTAGTTTTTGGGACCAAGGGATGAACATCTGCAGTGATCTGTAATTGCTCTCCTAACAGTTAAGAAAATTTGTATTTTCCTTTCTGATGTACTGCGGTATAACAGGAGCTTACAGAGCTAGTAAAATAACCCAGATTCTGGACCCTCTGAGTGACTGAAGAGAGAATCATAGAACGTTAGGGGTTGGAAGGGACCTCTGGAGATCGTCGAGTCCAACCCCCCTGCCAAGCAGAACCATAGAATCTAGGGCAGGTTACACAGGAATGCATCCAGATGGGTCTTGAAAGTCTCCAGAGAAGGAGACTCCACAACCTCTCTGGGGAGCCCATTCCAGTGCTCTGTAACCCTCACAGTAAAGAAATTCCTCCTCATGTTGAGGTGGAACTTCCTGCGCTCTAGCTTGTATCCATTGCCCCTTCTCCTATCACAGGGCACAAGTGGAAAGAGGTTGCCCCTTTCTTCTTGACACCCAGCCCTCATCTATTTAGACACATTAATTAAATCCCCTCTCAGTCTTCTCTTCTCCAGACTAAAAAGCCCCAGGTCTCTCAACCTTTCCTCATAAGGCGGGTGTTCCAGTCCTTTAATCGTCCTTGTAGCCCTCCACTGGACTCTCTCAAGTAGATCTCTGTCCCTCTTGCACTGGGGAGCCCAAGAACATAGCGTGAAGCTAGTATAAAAAAAACCATAATTCAGATGGAGGAATCTAATGCAGTATTAAACAACGTTCATTATCTTAAGTAAGACCAGACCATCAGCTCATCAAATTCATATAGCAGTCTTCATGTCACTGAGGACAAGGCTTAGCAACCCTGGAACCACAAAATGCAAATGGAAAGCTGGCAATCGCTTCTTATTTCTTGTAATTCAGGTGTCATTTTGCAAACTGCCGCTTTCTGCTGCACTCCTATTTACATATAATTTCTTTTCTGTGTATGTAGGCTTCCATGTAGAACCTAGTGAGTTTGCAGCGTGCAGCACTGTGAAAGACAAGTCTTTGAAATGGTGTGACATTTCAGGATGAACTGCTGAACCATCATTTTTCTAGCAAGTTGTATTTCATAGCCAGTATTACCTTGTGGAATTGAGTGAAATTGTCTTCTAAGGCCACTGTATGCTACACTATTCTATGAATCTTTAGACAACTAATCATTCAAAGTGCTGAGTAATGAGATCTTCAGTTACTTCCATTTAAATGGGATGCAAAAGTTATTAGGATTGAACATGAATACTCAGTGAGATATAGATAAGCACAGAATACTGTATGCAACCTCAAAAATAAAATAAAAAGGAGCTAAAGCTAAAGGAGCTTTGCATAGCTTAGAAACCCCTTAGTAGATAAAGGTCTTCATTCTCCCTTGCTCACCCAGCTGTTCTGTGCTTGCCCAAGATTTTCTATTTGGAAGTGTCACAAACAAATAATGTGGGTAGCAGAATGAAGGAAGAAGAGCAGCGGACAGTTCTATTGATGTGATGGTCACCTGGCAGTGGTGATTAGAAGCCAGGAGCAGTGTTGGTAGGCAAAGATAAGCAGGAGACAATAAGCGAATCCTACTTACACCTGCCAATGACTAGTTTACCCAAGTCCAAACCTCTCTTTGTAGGCTAGATATGACATCATCTTCCCCAGTGACAATCCTCCTTTGTGTACTGCAGCAGTGACCTTTCCCTACAGGGCTCAGCAGTACTAATCCACCCTGTCAGCCATCCCAGGAATCACTTCTATCTTAAACTTTGTACAAAACCCTTAGGTTTTGTGGTAAGCAGAATTAGTGGCTGCCACTAGAATCAAATCGTTAAGGCCAAATGAGTTCATTGACATTGTTGTCACTACAATGAATAGCCTAATCTCAACTGCTGTAAAAAATATTGATTAAAAGAAAAGATTTCACAGAAGTGGCTGCAGTTATTTTCAAGAAGATGCCTGCAGAAAAATGGAACCTGAAAACAGCGTTCTGAAAAACTACCTTAGTTTGATTTAAGTTGAATTATTTTACCTAATTTTGTTCTCAATGTTTTCTAAACAGTTTAATGTGAATTGCTCCAATATATTTCAATATTCAGGTATTTGATGGATAAAAATATCCTTAAATGTGCTTCTGCTACTATAGTGAATATTTTGAAATTATTCTATGAATATTTCCATTAACTTAAAGATATATTGGCAGTGCAATGGATATTAAAACCAAGAATCACTGTGAAATATTGCAATTCTCTTGTTTCCTCTTGTTTTATATGCCAAAAAGAATGCTGAAATTGTTAAATCTCATTTCAGTTTACCATTTTGCCTAGCAAAATGTTTATTACAATAAGCTCTGGGGGTTAGCTTTCAATAGGTAGACCACCTACAGCGTGCAGACAGTTGCATAATGCCATAAAGTGAGTCAGGAGATTCTTCTCCTTGGTTAGGTAAGGAGCTCTCTCTGAGTTCTCACATAGCAGGCCTGGGAGGCCTCTGCTATTTTATGGCAGAAATTAACTACCAGTGAGAAGAGTTATTGAAAGCTTTATTAAATAGCTTTTTCCAGAAATCTATAGCAAATGCAAGGGAGCAGCGCTAGCAAAAGGCAGCAGTAAGCTTTACATGTTCTGTTTCATCACATCTTGGCTGTTCATCAAATCAAAGATGTTCCTCTCCCCACATAAGGATCATGCAAAATAATATACGCTTGAATATATTGCATAAAATGACAGGATTACTAAGCAATGACTTCTTGATTCCCTGTGCATCGTATTCTCGCAGGGCATTTCTGCAGTTCTTCTTGAATTGACTGATACTGCATTCCCGCCTTCAGGAATTCACTGAGCATCATTTTAAAGTGTTTCCCTGCTTTTCCTTTTAAAATGCTAGGATTGTTTTTGTCCAGATACATCAGCTTATACAGTTATCAGGGAACATTTCTCCCTGCCATTGTTACTAAGTGCTAATTGTACCTTGATGTTTAACTGCTGCATTACAGAAAATTAGTGGAATGCCTCACCAAAATGGACACAAACATTAATATCTGATAAAAGAACCTTTTCTAATTAAATTTTAGGAATATTATGAAATCAATCGCTTTTCTTATTCTATTGTGATCTTTTGTGATTGTTTTTGTTGAACTCAGACTATATTCTTGTTTCCTTTGACTCCCAGGTGTAAAATTATTTTGCTTTGTTTTTGTTTTTTGCCTTGCATGTTCTGACTGCTTTCCTGATAGTTATCTCACATATATTTCTTTAAATTTCCTGCCTTCTACCATTTACTGCTATTTTTTATTTTCATATTTTATGCTACTGCATTTGAGAAAATCTCAAATGCAAATACAAAAATCTCAAATACAAAAACTCAACCCAGTGAGAAGAGGCAATTTAACAAGAGGCTGTGGGCAGACCATAAAATTGGTACTAAGGGAAATAGAATATTCAAGGTGAGAACACACAGCCAAATATCGCTATTTAGCAACAGTGCAAAATTGGACTAGATGGAACAACAACAGAGCTTTCCAATACAAACCTTTAATTTCACAGCCCCACCTTCTCAGGGCAAAATACCCTCAATTAACTTTTTCATGAACATTTTCACTCCATCTATTTTAAGTAGGATATTTCAAGAAGGAGTTCTGCTGAAAAAAAATATCACTTAGTACTCAGAAAGAAAAGCATGACTGAATCATTAAGGAATAACATCAGGTGACAGCTTTGACTAAATTTGAACAATGGCTGTAAAGTAATTTTGAAGAGGTTTCTTTGGGTGATTATTACTAATAGTTATCGTAAGAAGTTATATGGTATCTTCTAGAAATAATACTAAAATATTTTGGTAGAATATGCTGCCTGCACACTGGAGCAGCATCCAGATAAGAGTCTTTGCCCCAGAAAGTTCATGATTTCCATAGCATTTAGGACATGACAGGATAAGAAAGTAGCCAGGGTGAGCACACAAGCATCAGCAGCGACCAGATGCAGGACTGAGCAAAGAAGCTGATGAAAAAGTCAGACAGAAGTTGGTTGCCTAATCAATAACAAGAGAAGTAAGGGTGTAAAGAGTAGATTTATCACAGGTAATAGGTAGAATACATTGTCCCAGTGCAGAAATAAAGCACAGATAGTGTATGGATGCTTCTGAGGCAGAAATGGGTATAAGGCTTTTGAAAATTTAACTCTGAGGGACTAAAAGGTTGGATAGCCAGTCTACAAAACAGCAGACTCAGTACTTCAGTGTTTAAGACAAAAATAACCCTTTTCCCTCTGTTTTCCTAATTGCAAAATAAGGAAAATACTCAGCACTGGAATGTTTGGAATATCAATGAATGCTTGCAAATGAAGACAACAATATAAAATACTAAATACTAGATACTTCCTAAGAATAGTGATGACAGTATAAAAACAGAGTATTTCCTTCCTTTGTCATTGTAACAAAAATAAAATATCAGCACATGCTGATTTTCCATTTCTACTTCTGATTTATACAGTAAGATATAATGTCAATTAGGTCTAACATACAGCACCATGCTGTCAAGCAAAAATTGGTAAATAATTAGCAGCTCTGAACAACACTGCCAGGGTAAATTTTTAATTATCTAGTTCATCAGACTGTAAGAACCAAAGCAACTTGCAAAATGCTTTGATGAATCATTTTATTTATCTATCTATAATCGCTAGGAGAATGTTTTCATGGCCTTTTTGTCCCTTTGACTCACAGTGTCATTATTTATCTGTTAGCTTCCTAAGGCAACTCATGCTTTATCCTTCAGGAGCGAAAAACTTAGCGTGCTGTGTCATTGCTAACCATTTAAGGTCACATCCTCTTAGGTTTAAACTCCCATCAGTTTGTTGGGTGATATTCAAATACAGCCAGGTCTAGACACGGAGCCTACATGGACGGTGACAGCACAAAGAGGCAGCACAGCTTGCAAACACCACTTCTTCCTCCGCTAACATGCTCATATGCTCTACAAATACAGAGACATAGACATATAGGTGTGTACATGAGCAGATGCTCACACCACATGGATAAACACCTGCAGGCAGGATACATGCGGGCAGGTATCAGTGAGTTTCCTTGTGAGCTGGTTTGGAAAGATACATTCTGCCTACCCCAATACATTGTAATATATATATATATATATATAGCGTAATAATTGGCAACTTACTGTCATAGGCTTTCTACAGAACAGAAAAGTAACATTTTGAGTTGATTCAAATCTTGTGTGGCTTAAGGGTGTGACATGGTGAAGAAAACAGCCAAGATCATGCCTACTGCAAACTTGCCTACTACAAAAAGAATAGCCATTTCTTTGATCAGCCTTGGGAAAAAAAAAAAAAAACCAACCCGGTCCATGTAGATTTACTGTACTATGACAATTTAAAGCCAGTAGGTGACATAGAATTAATGCATGCACTTCAGAACTTTGTCCCACTTGCCTGTTCAATTAGAGGTTAATGTTTGGTTTGGGGTTTTGGTGGGGTTTTTTTAAGGTAAAGCAATTAAATCCAGGTAGCTTGAAATTGAGCATACTTAATAATGTTTTAACGATTCCATCAATTCTATATTGTGTTCCTTATAAGTATGGGATGAAACACAGTTGTAAGTTTACTATTTAATATTAGCTAAAAGAGAAAAAATTACTTTTTTGTAGAGATTATTTTTTTGCAAGGAGAATCCATGTCACAGTAATTTTCCTGCCTTGTCCTCCAATTCTTCTATTAGAGATTCCCCATGTTCTTAAAGCTCCAAAGCACCTACACATAATACAAAGAGTTTGGCTGAAATCCAGAGTGTTCATTCTTTTCTAAAAATACTACAAAACATATGTTATTTTGTCCGACACAATTGTACAAGGGGCAATATGCATTCAAAACGGCTGGTTGCTGCAAGGAAGGTCCATGGTTTGGCTGGAACCTATTAATGTTTGATATTAAAATGAAATAATTCTTAGGCTTTGAATCTGAATGTCAAAGTCTATGACACAACAAACTTTTGCTGAGATGGTAACAAGAACTCTGGCTAGCTGGGTTTATAACAGTAAATGTACCAGGATCTCACTCAGGGAGATAAGAAGAGATGCTTTAATAAATCACTGCCAAACAGCAGCAAATCACTCCGTATCTCTCCATGATATCCTGAAGCTCTCTCATCTCCCATAAATCTCATGTTGGGTTAAAGCCAAAAAAGACCAAAAAAACAGGGCTACTGCCTGGCTGAAACCGCACATAAAAAAAAAACAAAGAACAAGCCCAAAACAAAACAAAGGAAAAAACCCCCACAAACCTCTATCAGCTAGAAAGCTTCAGGGAGACATAGCAGCAATATGGCACATCTCATTTAGCTCATAAATTACTCCAGTTAGACAACCCAAAACCTCCTCATTACAAAGAAATTCTTTCCCTATTTTCGACTAATAGATGATGACAACACTTTAGTTGGAAAGTAGACTAGTGAATGAGAGATGAAATAAAAACATAGCTGCAGACAGCAAAAGCATTTGAAGCCCATTACAATTAATTAAGTCCCTGTCAACTTGGGAAACTTTCTCCTCCTCTCACACTCCAGCCTTCTTGGCTATTGCATTTGTTATCACCTATTTTGCAAAGCTGAAGTCATTTCTTCGAATGCTCCACATCAGCAGCATTTATTAGGACATCAAAGGTTTCTTTCCAAATTGAATACTGACAACAGCCTTTTGCTGTTTTTTTGGGTTCCTGACTACTGTTCCTCTCTCCCAAAGTCCAGCCAGTGCTTATTACACAACAGTATCAGAATGAATCTGAGTTTTCCGAGATTAGTAGAAGAGGCTGAAAGATAAACTGGAAAAAAACAGAGCTATTGAAATTGGTACACTGGACAAACCTATGTGACCATGAAAGCAAACTGAAAAGGAAAGACAATCATCTTCATAAATATAACTGGACAGCAAAAATAGGTTTTCATATTTACTGACACGATGAATTGGAAACATTTCAAAATGGAACTATCACCGAGCTATATTCTTACCAGCAGAAATGCAGTGGTGATACATTTAAAAGGGGGGATCACTGCAGCTAATTACTGAATAACTAGTAGAATCAAGTATCTAGCAACAAGTAGAATCAGAGTTTATTTTGAATCATAGTCTATCCTCTAGAAAGGTGGAACTACAAGGAAGAGCTTGGCATTCTCTGGTAAAACAAACAAACAAAACAAAACCAACAGATGTTGAATGTAAGAATGAAAGTAGATGGAAAATCCGAAAAAACCCAAACTCAAAGAACACAACTAGTAGAGGAAAGCTGGTCAAACCTAAAGACAGCCCAGGAGGTATAACAGAATTCAATACTGCTTCAAAAGAAAAATGCAAGGAGAAAGAAATGACCAATACGATTTCAAAGTTCGAAGGTTAAAAAAGTCCTTTTTTGTAAAAGCAAAACAGGGAGGAAACCAATTAATAATATGACTTCAGCCAAGCCTTGCAGGCAAGAGATAACGCTTTAGAAAAAGCATTGTGGAGTAATGCTATCCAAATGGGAATACAGAAGGCTTTTATAAAAATATCAGAGGAAAGAACTAGCACTAGGATGAGAAACACATTAAGAAAGGGGGTCTGACTTTAAATTAACAGTAACTCAGAAATAACTGAGGTAGTGGCTTTTTTTTTAAAAAAAATCCATCTTAAATGAAAAAAAAATCAAAACTCTGGCAAAAGTTTGGCTTTAAAAACCCCTTGCTTTAGCAATGAATCTTTTTTAAAAAGATTTCTAAGACTTCTCTTAAAATTTACAGAAAAATAGCAGATGGAACAGCTTCAGAGAGTAACATCAACACAATACTAGCTTTCAGGAAATACATGAATTATTCTATATATTCTTCTCCAACAAATTATTTTTGTCTCTGCCAAAAATAAGTCATTTAACAAAACAAAAATTAAAATATACTGGGAAACCCAAAAAGCCTTGCATTTGTTTATCTGGCAGAAAATTAAAGGAACCTAAGCATTAAAGTGAAATGCTGTATAAAGTTAGACTACAAGTTGCTATACACCACACATTCCATTATTTATTTTTTATTAAAAATGGTTGCTGTCATGCATTTTAGTAGAGCCGCTGATCTTAGCAGCATGAGATTTTAGTTGATTAGAATATGAAGCTGGCTGATTCTTGGGGCTTGCACAAAGTCCTGATGGGTCTAACACACAGACTTTTTTACAAACTGGCAGCTAAGTATGTATCAGAGAACTTTGAAACTGCAGCACAAAGGAAAACTATCAGTATTCTTTTGCTCATATTACTCTGAAGTACTATGCTGATAAATGTCTTTCAATTCCTGACACAATACAGCACTGATTTATCTAGATTTATTACAGTTTTCCTCCTTTATCTCATTTATCTGGCTAAGGTTTTACATACTTAATTACTGCAGGTTAAATGCCCTGGTCCGTCCCAAATGCACCTAGAACACATTGATGCCTCCAGACCATGTCTGGATTTCTACAGTCTGGGGACAAATGGAAATGAATTAAATGCTTCTTATAATTGAGAGCATCTCAAAGGGTTCATGAGCAACCGTTTGGCTACACATAGCATGTGGCAAGAGCTGAAGCATGAAGCTCAGTGCCGCTGAGGTCTGCTGAGCTCTTAGGTCACTCTGAACTGCCAGCAGCATTGCAGGGACACTCAGGGCTCTCTCTGCACCTGGACAACATCCTCTCCAACAAAGATCCTAGCATATACCCCTTAACGAGGTCATAGCATCCATGCCAAAACCAGACACAACAGAAATACTTGCACTTTTTTCAGTCGACAGCCTATAAAATAATTTCAGAGTATCCCAGCTGAGCTGGATGAGGATGTTGCACAGTCTTATTTTGCTGGCATACTAACCAGAGCCAAAGGGCAGCCACGCAGGCATGCGCACTGTACTTGTCATGGTACCTATATTCTTGAGAACAGTGATCTCCTCAGTATCCTTTTCGATATCTTTTATGCACTGTTTCAGCAGTCTCATTAGAAGAACTTCAGGTGTTAGGAGATATATGACAATTATATTTCGGTATGTAATTGTTAACATGGCTTGCATTTTCTTCTTCATGAAGTCCCTTCTTTGCTGTGTCTCTGGAAGCTTCCCACTGGGCTCAGCCCTGCCAACAGGTCACTTTCTGACTGCCCTTTAAACGTATACTCCTTTTGAAGAACTGCTTAGGATAGTACTAAATAATTTTGAGTACTCTCTGGCCAACTGTAAAGAAAATTTAGAATGTGCTAACACAATCCTTTTTGGGAAGTTTTTAATGGCAAATACAGTATTGCATGTAGGTTATGCACTGGAGACCCACAAAAAAGAAGGCATCTTAGGAGACCCAGAGTAAGAGCTGTTCCATCTCTTTCATTGAAGCGGAGTATTAAAATACATACAATAATGTTAGGCTGATTAAATATATTACAGATGCACAATATTCTCATGAGATGGTTCCAGCAAACGTATCTTCTAAAATCATAGTGGTTCTACATACAGCTTTTAATTTTCCTATCAGGAATAGAGAAAGTCAGAGAAAAAGTGTAAGATTCATATCTGAGTTTCCTTAAAGAGAGAAGGCTTTCTGTGACATGTACATTAATCCACAAATTTCTCCTGAGGGAATTTTCCAGGGTCAAATGAAAAGAGAAAGTAATTTGCTAAACCTACAACTTAAGCATCCAGCTCTTAAGTCTAATCACGTACTATTTAAGAAGACCTGACAATACGTTCAGCATAATCTCTACATTATGGCACACTTTTGCAAACAGTATTTTGGAAAAACATTCAAAGATAACATAGAAGACAATTAACTGTGAAAGATTCAGTTGTTTTAAGATCACTCAAGTGTATTTCTGTTTGCCTAAAAGATGAATAGCAAACATTTAAAAATCTAACACTGCCTTCTGAAAATCTAGTTTTATTTGCAGTCTTGCGATCTGCATAGTGCAAGTCATCCTGAAATGATCAGATTGCATACTGTCCCCATTTTTTAATCAAAAGGTCCTTATTTATTTTTCCTAAATTTTCCCATTTTTATTTCTAGACTATATTTATTTTGTAGTTGCTGGGTTCAGGTTTTCAAATACAAAACCCATAAAACCAGGTGTGAGATACTTAAGCTGGTTTCACTCTTCCTAGGATTTATGTTGGGCTTTTATCTCAGCTTCTCCTTGAAAAATGTGACTGAGACAACAGGAACAAAACATAAAACTGCTACTCAACTAAGACAAGGTGGTTTCCCAGAAACTGGTGGCATGGACAGCAGAATTCCCTAAGAGGTTAACTTGGAGTCTTGATTAGTCTGCTCCCAAATATATGAATTATTTTACATTAAAATGAAAACATTGCCCTTTTTTTCTCTGCCGTATTATACGAATGACTCTTGGCATGGCACTAATAATCCTCATTTTTAAGACACTGGTCTAAAACATCACAGCTGCCAGAGAGGGAAAAAGAGATGACTTCATATTCTGCATGTATTTTTCCTGAGCATGGGATTGATGGGAGGCAGCTTTGGTTGTCCATGTAGCATAGGGAAGCCACTAGATTCTTTTATACCATACCTAGTAAATTGTACAGGGGCTTTTTTAAAGGTTTAAGCTAATATCTGGATATATGTCATTATGATTTTTCCTGTATGTGTACCCACCATATGGGTGGGGGGAACAGGCCAGGAGGCTGGAAAGCAGGAGACACCCTTGAGAGGCAGCTTTATATGGAGTATTCACTTTCTAGAAGAATCATCCAAAAAAAAACCCCTAAGCTCCCTTTAGTTAGAGTGTAATTATAAGAAGTTGCAGCTGGTGATAATCCTTAGTGCTACCTAGGATATATTATGAAGTTAGAAATTTCTTTCAAAACCTGTGATCTACTGAAAAATAAATGATAAACTATTTTTTATCTTTTTCTTTAATTTTAAAAAGCTGAAGTGTTGCTAGCAATTTGGCCTCCTAATAATTACCTATGGAAAGGCCACAACTCTGAACCCAGAAATGCACTGCTATCTTCTTGAAAGAGAAGCTCAAAGCCCTTTTTCCTTTGGCAATTCAATACTTAGTGAAATGAACTCTGTATTTAGGCTTCACTGCTACTTTTATGGAGAAAGAACAACAGCTAATAGTTTCAGAGTGGGGCATGGTGGAGAAGATGCTTGAAGCTTTAAGACAACAAATATCTGATTGTTCAGTTCCCCCTTGCATTAGAGCTGTGGCTGGCAAAAGAAATGGAGTTTCTGCCAAGGAGATTGTTCTCAATCCTCAGCACTAGTGAAACCCTTTACAGACTGAAGACCAATACTGCCTGTAGCATTGCTGACCAGCTACCTTCAGTATTTATTGCCTTTGTGCTGAGTTGTACCAAATAGATGAAGCAGGTCCAAGAATCTGACAAGAAGCAGCAATCCAAAATTAATAAACTATCTGTCATAAATTTTCTGTGATGTAGGCTGTTCTCACTGCCTACACTGGAAATCTGCAGAAAATGTCGGAGTTCTTGGGGCTCACTCACTACTACTCAGCAATTCAGTGGCACGCTGGTATGACACTCATGCACACAAGCCTAATTGTCATAAAATTTCCCACATTGCCAATCCAATAGGATCATTCCAGAAGAAAATATGAGAGGTAATTTTATAGAAAATAGCTGTTTAGGGAAAGCTATTGGAAATCTATTTGGATATTAGCTTTCACAAATTATCTGGAAGGCTTTAAATCATCCTTGTCAACATACTTTATTTTTAACACACAAGAATGTATTTTTTCTGCATGCTTTTCCATTGAGTTTATCCACTTCAGATTCATCCATTTCTCAAGAGTATTACTGATATAATTAATTTTAATTATTAAAGAGAGCAAGAAACATGTACGCAACTGGGGACTAGAAATTTCTTTCTACCCTGAAAAAAGGGAAAATACTTGGAAAATAGAGTCAGTTCAGTTATTTTTTTTACATATCAGAAGATTTGGGTCATATGTGGCACACTGAGGCAACTCTTTTCATGGAGGGGAAAGATTTTAACTGAAAAAAGGAAGAAGAACAATTTTTTAACCTTAAAAAGATCTGCTGATTTCTCTTTCAATAGCTTTACTCTACAGAGTAGAGTTTTCCTAAAATGGAGCCTTTCTAAAACCCCTCAGAAGGTAACTCTTTCTGCTGAGGGACTATCCCTGGATGACAATATGTCATATCATGCTGTGTGTGATGTAACTACATAGAGGCTTATCACTTCACTGCAGTGCTCCACTAGCATTTCTTTTATTAAAACAAAATAAGCAAACAAAAAACCAATAAAAAAAACCCCCAAAGCTTTTTTTTTTTTTTAAATTCTTCGAAACACTCATGATTCATCTTAACATAACTCAAAATCGAGCTGGCGAGCTATGTTCCTGGTACAGTCAATAGAAAGAGATAAGAGCCTCCAGAGGGTGGTTCATGAGTCATGAGGATTATACACCTTTATTGATCACTTGCCTCTCATAAAGCATTTAATGTCCTCCAGGCACTACAGACACAGACCTCTCCTTAAATTTTGAATACTCTGGTGTTTGAATCTGGCAATAAATACATTAAAGAAAGATTTAGGCTTGATTTAAAAACATGAAAACCAGCCAACCTTTATTTCTCATGTCTTGTTCCTAAAGTTCACAAACTCACTACTAAAATTGTGTGTGCATTTCTAGATTAAATCAACAAATTTTCAGATTTTAGTCACTGGCTATCAATATTAATCTGTTCATTGATGAACAGTCAGAAGATATGTAATATATAACTTAATGTCTTCTGTCTGTGTAGTTTCTTTTCCAGAAACTGGTTTAAACTCTATCCGAGATATCTTAATTTCACTTTTAAGTTAATATAAAAGACTCTAGCTTATATATGAGTAGGTTTTATTTCTCAATAAAACACTCTGAGGAATGATAAACACCTGTTCTTTTAATTATTGTACTTCCCAGGGCAATGCAATTTTTTCCAACACTACACATGCTTTTAAATCGCAGTAAAGCAATTTTTGCTTTTGTGAATTTACCTACACAGCAGTTAATAGAGTTAGCAGCCATTTTACATTCTAGTTCCATTTCATACTGCAGAACAGAGCATAATGCATCCAAAAGGAATATGAGAGAAATTTTAGCCCATTGGAAATTAAAGCAGATGTACACAGGTATCAGATTAAAAGCTTCTTTGCTCAGGTAAACTGTAATTAGCCAAAGCTATTTAAAAAATATCATTCAAATAATGTATTTTTGATTATTCAATTCACTAAGCAGGTTTGAATCAGAACTATACTGTATCCTTTTGTAAAATAACTTTTCCTGTAAAATGCATTGAGGGTTCCACTCTTTAAGTTTACACATCTGATCCTGCTTAAATTGTTATGACAATCTTTTGTTTACAAAGGAAATCCTTGAAGACTTAATATTTTAACAATTAGATACAGATGAGATTAGTGCTGTAACTTCAAAAGAAAACAAACTCCAAGCACATTGCTCCACCAAACATTTCCCTGTGCAGAGCTGAGGTCACAAGGGGCTCAGGAAGGGCAGGAAGCCTCCACAACGGCACTCGGAGAACAGATTGAAGAGGGAGGATCATTTTTTCCTCTCTCCATCAAAAGAAGACTCAGAGGTGACATAATTAAGATTTATAAGTGAGATGTTGATACAAGCAAACAGGGATTTTTTTTTCAAAGAGAAAGGTTAACACATGTTGCACACCATAGCGAACAACCTGCAGTGAGGGGTATTGTCTGCACTGGCTGGCAATTTTTCTGCCATGCTGTATCCTTTCCAGCATTCCCTTGATGCTCTATCCCTTTGAACACTGTCTTTGGCTAGCCTACAGGGTTAAAAGTCCATTTCTTTTTCTGGAAAATAAAAGGCTCCTGTGTTTTTTAACCTGTTCAGATCTTTCTTTTAATTGTATCTAATCATAGATAACCCATGACTAGCTTTCTGCTGGAATCCAGCTATCTATTTTAGCCACTAATGATGAAGTTATCCTGCAATGCAATTGCCAATCCAAGATGCATTGAACATCACTGCTTTCCTTTCCCTAGGACAGACCAGTACTGTTTTTCCCTAAGAGCAGCACATTGCAAGGGGAAACATCACAACCCTCCAGTTTTCCTCTTTTGCACTGTAAGCTGCCTTACAGCTCAAGCAGCAAATGTGCACCTGCACCCTGAAGATGCTAAGCTTAATTTAGATTTATCCTTCCTTTCACCTACCTGTTTTGTCCACCTGCCAACTAGAAGGAAGAGCAGCTGTACAAAACAACAGCAAGTAGCTGTCAGAGCAGATCGTTTTACCCCTTTCTCATTACCTCTTGTGGGTACAAAATAGTGCACCATGATGTGGCTCACATTTTTTCTCCTGTTTCTCACCATTTTAGAGGTCTACTGAAGCTGCAAAGCCCAAACTTCGTTTAAATTTAACTTATACCTTGTGAATCCAATGTAAAGGATTATTATAGTATTTAAAATGAGTCACTTTCTATGAAAGGGTTAATTGGAACATTCTTATAATTCATATGCTTTGTTTGCCAAGCGTGAGTGTATATGCATACCACAAACTACCTCAACCTGGTAATTAGTTATTATAAAAGCTGTTCTTTAATAAATGAAGTAAGAACAAGAATATTTTACTTCACAAGGAAGTGGGTCACTCTGAGGCAATTTAGAACAACAGACAACTTAGTGATCATAAGCTGCTGCATCTCCAATACCAAATAATCAAAATCTCATTTTTTATGTTCAGTTTTACAAAACATCTGTCTAAAATATGTCATGTTTGTTAACGTTAGAACTGTAATCTCGGTTGCACTTATTTTATTGATTTTTTTTTTTTAGCCATGCAAGAGAAATTAATTACATTTTTTCCTCCAGCCATCAAACAAATCAAGACATTTTAAAGAACTTCATATGTTTCTTGACTTCAGGACTCAAATATGTATCACACAGGAGATTCAAGCTCTTTAAATTTATAGTCAAGCCTGGGGTATTTGGGGTAATGATTTAAATCTTGCTACCCATGTTTTGTTCTAACACAAAGGAGGCAGTACATTAGTCTTTGCTGGTAACAATGACATACAGTGGTGGACCAAAAGGGTGCTGCTGCTAAAACTGTAAATTGAGTCTTGGGTAGTTGTTACTAAATACATCGGTACTCTCTTCAGAAGTAGATTACAACCAAAATAAACCATCTACATTTTTCCTGAAGGGAAGTATTAGCAATCTGTTAACATACAATAAAATCCAGCCTCACTTCAAATAATTTTAAAGCATCTAAACCAAACTTAGAGATAAACAGAAATAAATAATGCAAATAGATGTGACATGGCATTTATACCTAGCTCCACACCATCCACTTTGAAAAAGCAGATTTGTAAGAATCTTAAATGTGTTAGCTGTGAGCAGCCACCCTTTGGCTTAATGACCCTACAGCAAACTCAGCTACTAAATGAGCTTGGCTCATTTAGTATCGCACAAGAATGTAATTTCCTTCCATTCCTTGCAAAAGTTAAAAAAAAACACCTTACTTCCATGAATTCCTTTTTTCATGTAAACTGAAATTAGTTGATATTGTCCCTCTTTCTACCACTCGACAAAAACTGAAAAAGAGAAAACTTCATTTGCCATTCATTTCATGTAATTACTTGCAGCTCTGTCTTGTTTTAAAGTCAACATCTGCCATGCACTGTTCTTGCCTTTTCTGAATGTCATTTCCTTATGCAAGCTGGGTGCAAAGAAATGTGTCGGCAGACATGATGTTGCAGGATCATGACAGTTTAACATACTAATGACAGCATGCTAACAATGCAGTTTGTTTATGTCACTGATATTAATAAAGTATCTGAACCTAAAAACACACAGCTGTTAAATGTTTCTATGTTTTGGTTTGTGGTTCTATAGGCAATTTGTACAGATACTTAAAGCCACTAAGGAAGAGGGCAACTTCACAAAATTAGATCAAAGTCCAGTTTGTCTGCTTACTGCATACAAAATTCTGAAAGCATGGCCAGAAATGAAGTTATACTCAATTCAAATACCATTATTTCTAAATTAATAATGCTGTAGAAAAATCATATTACTGAAAATTTTATTTATCATACTTTCAAAAATAAGGTATTAATCCTGAAAGGATCCTGAATACTTAAGAACATAATGAGCCAATAAAATAGCAGTGCTCATTTTGACACAATTATTCTGCTCTTCATGCATGGACACACACATATCTATGCTTTAGGTACTTAAATTTAGCATTCGTACCTTGCAGAAACAGTAAAAACCAAGATACACATTGAAATAGATACTTCTAACTACTAACTTTTTTGATAGCCTAGAAGATGCCAGAATGAGGAAAGATTTACACCAGAGATTATGAAAATGCAGATCATTTGAGAGTCATAAAAGTTGATGGTGGGAAACAGAAACAGCTGTGAAAAGAAATTATGGAAGATTAAAAGTATAGAAGAGAGCAAAAATAGTAAAAACAGGTTAAAATTTAAACTGCTTTACAAGACAGATTCTTTAATTATGTTTTCTAGAGATATTTGAATAATAACTGCAAGAACAGTGAGGTTTAGATATTTATAGTTATTTTAGTATCCTAAGAACATACTAATACTGTAAAATCACAGCCAAGAAAATTATAGCAGATCACATGACTGTATGAACCATGCTGACTTCAAGGTCTATAATAACTTTTTTAGGATGTGCACAGAATAGCAACCACAGGCATACTTAGTGGTGAAGGCAGGTGCAAAGGTATAGGAAGCCTCCCTACACAGCACAGTAGATTTGCAGCAAAACTTCATTTTGCCCAGGAAAGTTTTAGACAGCAAAGTAGGCAGTTCTATTTTTTTATTATTATTTATTATTTCCTATCTATGGGATTAATATTTGTATTATTGCCACAGACAATGGTACCCAGAGTTGGACACAGTTGAAATGCTGGGGGACAGAGGAAAGTGTAGGGGGCTGAATGTGTGCACCAAGTGAATAGTTCAATACTGTGGCATATATCTTTCCTTTGACTATCCATAGTAAACCTGCTCTGCTACCAGAAGTACTAAACTGAACAGGGAATAGTTGCAACACGGCAGAACAGTGATCACATCAATACCAAACTGCAGGAACACATGGCAGAAAACACAGTATTAGAACCGTGTTGACATGCACATTATGCAGAAGCATCTGGATTGAAAGGCAAAATGTAAAGTATGCCTGTCCACTGAACATAATCCCCAAAGGTTAAATTACAAATGACATCAACAATTCCAATGTGCCGTCAAAACTTTACAGTATTTGAACTGGCATTGTATTATATTAGGATTTTAAGTTCCTGTTTATGATGTCTCTCAGCCTTTTCTGATATTACCAACTCTATGAAACAGGGCTCCCAGCTCAATACCCTTTTGAACTCTGAAAAAGCTCCTTTTCCAAAAGTACAATATTCCAACTCAAGGCTCATCTACTCAGACGAACACCAGAAGAAGACTTATAGTCATTCATGCAGGAAGTTAGTTAATAAACTCCAGGCAAAATCTGGAATTATTTTATTATAATTAATAATACATTATGGTGATTATGGCTTGGCTGAGAACAAACAGGCCAGCCTGAGCTTGTCTGAGACAACTGCCAAACCTTCTGCACATGTAACAGATGGTGGAAGCATTTTAAAGACTCCCTGTGCACAAGAACAGCGTGTAACCAGGGCTCAGAGTCAATGCAACAGTAAAGCAGCAGAAGTGGGTTACCATAAAAGCACAGTAAGCAGCATAGGCTACCTTTAAAGCTTTGGGTTTAACCTGAAGAAAAGGTGTAAAAAAAGAACAGTGCATTCAAGGGATGTGAGGGGAAAGTGTTTGCACAACTTGTGTTGACTGTTGACTGATGAAAGTGAAGGCAAGTGTGGCTTTTGAAACAGTGCACCAAATTCGGTAGGTATAGCAGGCAGAAGGGCAATGGTTGAACTCAGTGAAGATATATCCCCTGCTAAAAGGGCTTGCTTAAACTTACTTAATAGTTTTTATGGACAATACACAGTGGTTTGGAAACACTGCAACTTAATTTTCAATAAACCTTACTCTTCCCAAGAATACAATTCATTTTGTGTGCTTACATCTAATCTCTTTTGGCTCATCTTACTTTGAAAAGGGTTTTGAACTCCAAGAATGTTCCTCAAATACTCCCTCTAAGAGTCCCAGAAGGCAAATGCTACAGTGTAGAGGAGGAAGACAGAACAATAAATGAAAAGTAATACCATACCACTGAGAACGCTCTCAGCCACATCCCAAGTTACACCCGCTGTAGAGAATCCATCTTCCTCTCTAATTAATTTCTTATGGTATCTGAAGCAAGGTAAGTTGCAAGAAATAGGCATTCATTGAACAAAAAAGAGTCCAAATTAGAAAAAAAAGATCAAAAGAGGAATGATACAACCGTCGACATACGATGCTGCCAGCATCCCTTCAGCCTTTCACTGAACCGTTACAATACTTTCCCTAGTACAAGCATATATGCTGTGTTCCTCTCTACACCAGTGTGCTTTCCAGAGCAGTATGCAAGCAACACTTAAACATTGGCATACATTGCCTTCATGAACTCAACTTTTTATGAAGTTGTTCGAAGAAGAATTTAATACTATTATGTGGATGAGCTCCCTCAGGCTAGGTTTCTACATGGAGATCCTTCAATCCTTTGCTTTTTGGCAAGAAGCGGAGATGCAGGTGCAATGTGAAACCAGTTTAGATTGGAATCAAACTGGAGACCTGACTGTCTTTTTACACCGGTTCCACACCGGTAATTTCAGTGAACTATTCCTGATTTACTCATGAAGTAAGAATCAGTCTGAAAGCATAAATTTGCCAGAAATGGCATTACCATTAGAGGTATCATTAGTCCACCTATGTGAAGAACATTGCATTGCCAGCTCACAAAGAAAGTTTTCAAATATAAGCAGAAGCTGTAATTCAGGTTGTCAGAGAAAACTCGAGTTCAGTTTTCATACAGAACATGGAGTTGCTGTCAGCAATAGTTGTTGGCTCTAGTGATGGACAGAATACTGGAACTTCTCTCCTGCCTGCTAATGTAAGTCAGATATTTGCCGCATATAATTTATTTTCGGCCTGCACAGAGATGCCAGCAGAGTCCTTTACATAAGAAAGGCCAGGGCAAATCATGCCAGTTATGAAACAGTTTTATACTAACAATACCATACAGAAAATGCATATGTCTTTCACAGATCTACAGGGATGAGAGAAGTTCATGGAAGTTCATTATACTGGTGGCAAGGCATACCTTGAAGCCCTGACATAAACCTAATATTTTTTGCTCAGAGTAGAAAAAATAAGGTCTAAATGCTATGTGAGATAAGCTGGAATCTCAGGTACCCATGCAGTTTTCACAACTGGGTTTTGGTCCTTCACTGACCAAAATATATCCTGCCAAAACAAAGCAAGTCTCTTGGCAATTTGTGTATTGCTTTTTCCACCCGATTCCATATCATAAATGTGACACACATTGCTGAAGATTAGCATAAACAATTTGAGTTTAGGTACAGGTTTTTTGAGAACCATTTAAACAAGCTTGTGTTTTATTATCATCAGAACTCATAAAAACATTAAATTTTTTCCACTTCCTAAACACGTTTTTGCTGCTTCAAGGAATAGCATACACTTAAACACACAAAAACATCCATGTCAACAAACTGAGCTTAAGGTTTTAAAAAACAAGCATTGAAAGATCAGGAAATACCAGACTTGTCTGAACATACGTAATTTAAACCCATCACACCTGTGTGTTATAAGTTTTTAATTACATGATAGCATATAATATGTGACACCCTGTTTAGAGGATCCAGAAGAGCACAGGAGTCCAGCTTTCATTGTTTGTGTTAGGGAAAGCAGTCATTACAAAATAAATCCTACTTCACAGCTGTAGGCTTTAAGCTAAAAAATTACTTTGGGGTTCGCTAATGTCAAGAGCAGTTTGCAGACGCACAGTGAAGATGGAATATATTGAGATATAGTCTTTCCTGAATACACATGAATTTCATTTATTTTAGGCCTTTTATCTTGCATAAAATTGGTCAACTTTTCACTCAAGACCCAAAATAATCTCATGACAAATTTGAATTCACTGCTCCACAACCTGACAAGCAATAGACTAAGAGATGAAAGACTCAGAAACAGCCGAGTAGTTTTTAGCACAACATTTTTAGCCAGTCTTGACAAAGTTGTATAAGCAAACCAAACCAGATTTATGTACTAGGAAATGCTGAACAATCTCATTAATTGATAATTGATGATAGCCTCCCTGTGTTTTCAACATGCAAAACATGTATGTACCTGCACACTATATAGAACAAATTAACACATACATTAGTAAATAACACTTCAAAGCTAAACAAACACAAAGTGTTTGAATGGCATCTAGAGCTTGAGGAATAGTAAGAAAAATTTTAAAATCCCTTAAGTTGGATCTCTTTTCTTTTAGGGAAAATGTGCATGGTTTGAAACCTGGATGTGATTATTGCATGGTGGGAAGAGCTCTAATAACTTCACTCCCAGGTGAAGAAAAAAAATAGAGACATACAAATGCGTGGGTGCTAGCAACATTCTCTGTTTTTAATTACATGACTCCTAGTCTCTAAATTTTCCGCCCTCTCTCCCACTTTGAGCTTAAGGTTCTTGTTCTCACATATAGAGCTCTACAAAAGTCCCTCCTGCCCACATCTCATTTCTCATTTTCTCCTTCTGTTACTCCCTGAGTTCTATCCAAATTATTTTCTTAAACGCCTACTGCACACTTTCTCTGGTCTTTGCATCACGTCAGTGCTTGTGTTCCAAAGAACAGAGCCATTTTCATTTGAATTGCTATCTAAATCAGGCTTTTTCTGCAAGGTCAACAAATGCTAATATGGCAGCTAAAGCAACCTTCTTTTTTAAGTAACTAGTTCTCTAGATGAAAATAATCATTTTTATGATCCTGACGCATTACACATACTGTTTGACTAACACAGAATATCCCTGACTTGTCAGGCATATTTTCACCCAGAAAACTGTGAAAAGTAAAAACTGTGTCATATGTAGGTTAATATCCTAGAACTTCTTCAACTAAAACCAGAGTCACTCTGTGAACCTTTTCTGCCTTTCTGATTAAATATTTCTCAGACATGTATACAAGCCAGCAATATGGCTCAAGAAAAAGCCAGAAAAACTCAAGGAGAAGAAATAGAAAATGCTTGAAGTACTAGTGGGAATGTGTTTTTAGGCTCACACCTGTATATACACGTATAAGTGCAAGATAGCGTTATCTCTTTTTTCACACTGCATAGATAATGGAATATAACCCCATTTCTTGCTTCCCACTACTCATGGGTACTGCTGCATTCCGACACTCACAGAGGGCAAATGGGTGGAGAATACTAGAGTTCTGGTTCCAGACAACTCCAAATGCATGTTCTGACGCGCTTCATCAGGCACACAAGCTCTCTGCTGCCTAGAGACAATGTGTATTCTCCCCATACCCATTAATTGACAAAGCAACCTGTAAAAATTATGTCCTGTTTCAGATCTTCAACATTGCACGTAAGGTCTGGGCTTCTTAATATTTTCTCTTATTTTCCTACAATAAATTCTTCCTAAGTCCCCTTTCCATGTGAGAAATTCACTTTTTCCCCACTCACTGTGGTGTACTGTGTGGTCAGAAACCTAGTAGCCTCAGAAGCTTGCTTTCTTTTGCTATTCGTTATGAACAAAATGGTGATATATTGGCAGGTATGAAGAATGAAAAATATTTGTATAGCTCAAATAGCTTTTTACTTAGCAGAACACTGTTACCTGTCTGCATCCACAGTCACGTCATGAACCCCTCTCTGAATGACGTCTCGAGAGGCAGCCAGGTCTGGTATCCGGTTCAGACTTCTTGTATATAGGTTGAGTCCTCCATCTGTCATGTACCTGAAAATAAATGTGTGGTCAATTAGTGGGAAATGCAGCCATCTGGCAACATGTTTCACTCTCAAGTTAATGGACCACGGAATTCAAAAGTTTAAGGTACAGGCAGTCCTGTGAGATGGTAGGCTTATACTAAAAATTCTCACTTTGTATAGCCAGTGCAGGGAGATCAGATATATGCCCATTTTCTAGGATCATTTGCCTTTTTCTGTGATGGCTTACAGGCCAACTTGATTTACTAAAATGTATTTAGACTGAAGCCCTCAAGTTATCTTCAAAAATGTTAAGCACTTTTTAAGTACTGCAGTTTTGTCACAGAATAGCACGGGATGCAAGAAGCATAACTCCAGTTAAAAAAGAAAAATTGAAGACCCAGATCCACAATCCCAGCTGGGATACAATTATTCAGATAGGAGACATCCACCGAAGCCCTTACGATGACATTTAAGAATACGTTTCTATGTTTCTTTTGCTCGATTCCCACCACTTCACATTATAATAAATGACTAATGAATTGAACAGTGACTATAGTGCTGCTTACTCACTTGAGAATCATTAAAAGTTCCTGAATTTCAAGCAGCAGCAGTAATTTCTGGAATGCCCACCCACAGCTCAGTTATCTCTATGAGAGGTCTTGGTGCTTGTAGCTGAGCACACAAGCCTGTCCTACTCTCAAGAACTGTCCATTATTTTCTCAAAGGACCTTTCAATAAACTGTCTTCCTTCTCAGGCTCTTGTTTTTTTAAATTTCTCTCTTATAGTTTTTGGTAACTTTAGTGTAGCAATCTAGTACAGAGTTTGCACAAATTTACCTGTGAAGGACCATGAATATGTATGGCACTTAAAAGAGAAGTATACATATACAGAAAAAGAAAATGGTATACTAGTGAACCTACTCAAAGTAAAATTACAGGTTTACTGAAGTAAGTGTAGTTCCCATGCTAGCATGATGCCTAAAATGATCTGCTTGGGTTCACTCCCAACTCAAATTTGTTTAACACAAGCTCTCCTTGAGCCATGAAATGGTGCCACTCAAATCTATCTCTCAGTCAAAGCATGTGTCCAAGTACATAAACATTTAACTTTAATAACTCTACACAGACTCTCATGCACAAGCCAAAGCACACGCACTCTGCTCGTGCTCCAGATGTTCTGTTGGCCCTCTCCCTGTGGTGCCTTCTGGGAGCTGATTTAATTAAAATCAACAGTCCCAGAGACCTCGGGGCTAATACAGCAGCCTGGGAGCACCAGCCTCCACCCCTGCGGTTTGGGGTGGGTGAACTAGTGCAGATTTTGAGAGCAAAGCTGTGGTAGGGTAGGCATGTGTGTCAGCTACAGTTTGAGACAGCATCATGTCCTGGGTGGCAATCTGGATGAAGGTAACCTCAAGTGCATTAAAGGACAAAGGGTTGGTTTGTTTATTTTTAACTAAATTCTGAGGCATTTTACGCACTGGTAGGATTTGGCCTGCAGTTCAGCAAGGGTGTCTGGAGTCTGTAGAAAGTAACTTCACATTTGTTTTCAAAGGTAAATTAGCAGTCACACTTACATACTGGATTTATCCTTTTATTAAAGACAACATTTAGACTTTTGGACAGATTCTTTAGCTGGGGGTGAATTATGCAATAAGTACCAAGGCTCTGAAATTGCATTTTAAATTTAGCTATTGTTTGAATGCAACCCAGACTATATGGATTTTTTCCTGTGTAAGTAAAGCCCAAATGGAGCAACTTAAACAAGCGCAACAGGCCTTTTTTCTAATTACTGCTACATTCCTGTCCCCAAGTGTTTAAAGTAATTAAACTGATAATAGAAGAGGCATAAAGAAGATAAGACTTTACATGCCTCAGTGAATCCTGAAATTTCAGAGCTTATTAACTTGTTTTTAACATTTACTGCACCTAAAATGTTAATTGAGCATATTGCAACTTACTGTCTATTGAGTCATCCTTATTACAGATGCAAAGAAAAGTCACATAAGATTACTAAATTCATCCTCTAACGTGATAAGCTAATTAATATAACTCATCAGGCACTGCAAAGGATTCCCCTATCTCTTTTTTTTTTAAAAATAAATCCATGCATCCATTGATGGCAGCATTTATATTTCCTTTATGATAAAAGGTTTTTAGACATTGAAGTATTACCTTTTCTGTATGTCTTTCCTCTGTTCTAGCACACATGAATATGACATCCTACTTGACAGCCACTAATGCTATGCTGTGGACAACCTTGTCAGCAGTGCTCCATTCACAGATCAATGAGACAGTGCACCAGGGAGATACAGGAATATGCTTTCTTTATAGTTAGGCTTGTTCTAGAGATATATCTTTGGATGGCGCATGAGGTGAGACATTACTCTAGAGAGAGCTTTGATCACAGACTTACATTTGCCCTTAGGAACATATCATATCCAGTTTCATCAGCCACCATTCTCTAATCATAGCTATACTTCAAACTAAAAGATTAGATAGGCAGCAAGAGTCCTAAATTTATACAGACTGAAGTAGCGTGGTGTGACATAGCCATGTACTCTATGGAACTTCTGTTCAACCCAGTGTTACCTCAGCCACCACGCAGCCTTGAGATGCCAACAACACCACTGAACAGTAATTTAAGTATGAGTAATACTGTAACATGGCTTTTGTTTTTTAAATGATTTTTTAGGTGTTCTAACATGCGGAGAAGTGAAGTAACATGTTCCAAGACTGATACAATTGTTAAATAGCAATTTTAAACACAGAGAATGCAGTACACCAAAGTCAACTGATTAAGCAACTGAAACTAAAAATAATTGTAATTTTTCCTCCTGGGTATGCTAGAGGAGCGACTGGTCTATTATTTTATGAAAAGACATTCCTGCAGCTGAGATTATATCCGCCGTTGAAAAATTGCAACACTGGCCTATCGCACAGACTGCACTAGACAATGTCTGAAGTGGAAACAAAGAAAGTCAGTGCTGTCAGCAAGTGCTTTTCATCATCTGCATCCAATACTTTATCTACCATCTCAAATAAAACATAATAACACCAAAAGAAGACCCATCCCAGGGCAAGCAATGCAAAATGATGATTTACCAGATAACTAAGAAATTCCAGTAAGTAACAAGAAGTACCTGCGCCGTTACCAAAGCTCACAGCAAAGTCATCTTGATGTTAAAGGAGAAGAATTGAATTTGAAGGCAGCTGAGAATGTAGCTGGCAGCTTAGGGGCTTACTTTTGTTTTGTTTTTTATTTTATATGTATACTTTTATGTTGCAGCCATAATGCAACTTCCACTAGTGTGCCAGAAGTTGTTAGAAAAATCCTATTAAACCTGCCAATCATGTATTAGTTCAAATGAGGAAAAAGTGCTACTTACCCACTATTGATGTCATCGGTTCTGAGGCTTTTCCCAAGAATGTCCCCATCACTCATGTAACCACCAACGTCAACTTCGGAGGACATGTCCAAATCACCACTGCCCTTCTCACTCATGTCGATCTGTGAGATATTTCCAAGGCGAGAAACAGCTGCTCGGCGAAGTGGGGTGGTGTACATGAATCGAGAAGGGTCTGTGTGTATGAAGCGACTCGCGCTGCTGCGAGGATAACCAGCACCCAAGGACGGGGCATCTCCTGCCTGCAGCCGAGGACTGGCCTGCCCTAGCCTCCAAGTCACTGGGGTGGACCGGCTTGTCAAACTTGGTATGCTTCTCCCATTCACCTCAGTTGTCACAGTGCTGTCAAAAGTTGTCTCCAATGTGCTGCCGAACAAAATGGAGAAGTCAGTGAACTGTGCTCTTTCTGTTCCTGAGGAACAAGGAAAAGCAAAAGCTGGAAGAATGTATTTTTATTAAAAAGTTCTCTGTTTCCGTGTTTCTCCATGTGCACACATGTTTGTGTATACAATAACCACTACTTATAAACTAAGTTAAAATAAATTTTATAGGCTTCTGAGTAGATGTATATGAAACAACATCTTTGTGAATGATTGTATAAGACACTTTGACAGTAAAGTATATTAAAGTCACATTTAAGCTATTGAGACAGTCTAGCAAACAGTATGGTTAGTGGCATAGTTAATTTTACCTCTAATTCACTCAGCAACTAGTAATACTCTCCTAGGGTCCAAATGTTTAGCAGTCTACAGGAAACCAGCATACCTGTGGCTGATCTGGGTCCCTCTAAGGCTGGACATAGTTTCTTCTAAATTCTGTCTCAGGTCTGCTATATTCTTCACAGTTCTCATTCTTCTTGTTTCAGGGTCTTCCCCTAGAAGAAAACAGCAAAACCAGCATAAATTTTAGTGTCATGAGTGTATAAGGTTGAATAAAGTGTGCACATGTATACACAGCTGAGAATACACACATATGATTGTAAATACGTCTGTCCCTTTAATCTTTAAAAAAATAAAACCTCATCCTTTCAGTAATAAAACACACATACACTTATAAATAACATGTGGTATGTAAAAAAACCACTAAAATAATCCTGGTGAAGTATCCCAGTTAGGGCCCAGATCTATTAATGAAACTCAGATTTACAGTGCTGGGATTTTTATCATCTGTAATCAAGGCATGATGCAGCCCCAGACCAATTGATACATTACAAGCCCCTTTTTCCTCCTTGACATTTTACATGACTTTGTAGGAAACAAAGCCACAGTAAATCTGTGTCTGGAAAGAATTGGGATGACTGTTACTGTTCAGTATGCACTTAACATCCAGGCTATTTCAAAGTACTCTTTAAGTTAGGCACTTAATAAAGCATCTTTCCTGAACTGTAATGGTTTCCTGAAGGGGGAGATTATTCTTCATACAGGATAAAAAAATACTCCTCTTGGTATAAAAATCTGATGACTCTAAGCACATGCATCACTTAACCATGGATTTTAACAGCCTTCAGAGATCCACTGTGAAAAGCTACTTTGGTAACTTGAGTAGTGAAACCCACAGGACTTCATCTGGAACAAGCTGAATACTGTTTACTTCAAATGATTTGAAAAGAAAAAGTTCTACGTGTTACAAAAGGAAAACATAATATTCCTCAAAGCAATCTCCAGAAGCAATACATGATGAAACAAAAATGCATGTTTTCTAGCATATTCATATACCAAGGAATTTTAGTTCATTTTTCTTCTGGAGATTAAGAGAATTTCAAAGGAAAATCTGTGACAAAAATCACTGATTTGTTCCGGTATCTGTTGCTTGAAAGAAGCATCATTACTACAGTTATGTGTGCAATGTTGAACATGAAGTGCAAATAATTTCTTTTTGACTCTATCAGTGACAAATTTCTTGTCATTTTTAAAGTTAATTTTACTCCTCATTCTGGAAATGTTTCGTCAAGAATGATGTTGTGCAACCACTAAAATTATCTCTAATATTTAACTCTGGATTTCAGTATTCTCATCCAGAACAAATTTTAATCTAATTTTGGAATTCTCATGACATCAAGAAACTGTTTCATCTTTGAATACATCTAACAGGAGATAGTCTGGTGAATTTAAACTCAACATCATACAAAAATCAAGGTCAGAAATGCAAGCAGAGGTAAAACACCATATAGCACTATGACATTTCAAAATTGTAAAATGTAAAATACACTTGCAGATATACATCTTCAAGTTGCTGTATTTCTCATTCTGTTGCTACCTTTCTTCCTCCTAGGTTTGTGTGTGAGTTTATACAATTGTAATTATAATTATAAACAATGGTGATGTCTCTGAGGAAAAGCATGGTGTGTCACCTAAGTGAAAAAGCAGGAGATGTTTGGGAAGGTGGGAAAAGAAAAAAGAAAAAAAAAAGGTGGTATCCTTTGCAGAGTAGATAAAATCGGAAAAAGGGAAGGAGATCTTAATGTAGAGCTTGCAAGAAAAGTTGCAGGGAAATATTCAACATAGGGACAAAAGCAATGAAAAGTTTATATTTAACAAAGCATTCTGGGAAACTAAGGCAAGAAAAAAAAAACCCTACAGGAGAAAAATCTGGTAAGGTGACAAGATCTCAGGATAACATCCATTTGAAGGCATGGAAAAAAGGTTGTCTTGTAGCAGAACTAGAAGTAGGGGTTTAACATTGGTTTACAAAAAGTATTGGGTTAACATATACAGTGACATTTAGTTCAAATATAAAGGGAGAATCAGCAGAAGCAAACTATATTTGAAGAGTGGTTCACTTAAGCTCCTTCATTTTGAGTTTTGACTAAAGGATGAAGCCTTTGAGGTCATCAACAAACTGAATTGCTGCTGTACCCTCTTCTGCAGTCCAGGTCCTACTGCTCAAATACTCTGCAGGCTGTTAAGAAAAATCCCAATTCTTGACAGAAATGGAAATAAATTATTCCATATACCCTTTATTTCTCCCCTGATAGGGAAACGATGCATGGTACTAGCAATGTACCCCGCAGTTGTGACTCAATGTCAAGCTAGCATTCAGAGCAATGCCAGTTTCAGGTTTTTCCATCTACTCCGTCCCATCTGTCTTCTGTCCCCTTTGCTGCAGCCAAACAGTTCTTCACGAACTGCTGTTTGATTGTTAGTTTTACTGTTCCAAATAAATTCTTCAGTGGTATAATGATTCAACACTCCATAAAACTCTGGGTCAGCACCATGGAACTGACAGTGAGGTCGACACTAGGACAGGGTGGAGACAAGAAGTGGGGATATAGGCCCAGCACTGTTGCCAAACTCTCCATCTTCTCAGGCCACACCCCGAAGATGTGTCCATTCACAAAATTTTGCTCAATAAAATAAACTACCTATGTGCATTTTTGCATTTGGGTGGCAGACAATCACACTCAGACTGAAATCACCACAACTACTTCTGCGTTTCAAGCTAGGCATGTTCAATCAAGCACCTTGCTGATCAATGTAGCTGTGGATCTCGTGTACTGTTTGCAGAGGCTTCTACACCATCCTGGAAGATTTCCATGAGGCAAAAGGGGTAATGCCAAGGCTGAGCTTTAGACCATTAAGTCTTGTTAGACTGAATCTGCTGTTGAAAGCCCAGACAGTTCCCAGGCAGACTGTCCATGCCTGCCTCCAGGCAGTCGCCCATGGTGCACTCAGTTCCTCATTGTCACTGCCCTTTGCTTTACCCTTTATGCCAAATGCACTCAAATTTTCTTCCATATTATATTCCTGCCTCAATAGCTATATGGGGGAAACCCAGGGCCTGTTTTCTACCTGCCCTGGCTCAAACCATAGCTGAAATAGTAACTTGTTGGTGTAAGACAATTTTCTGTCCTACATAGAAAGACAAATTCCAGGCTGTAAACAGGGAGAATTAAAGGCAAAGCAACACTTTACCTTTATATTTATTTGAGGAACTGAATATAATTCGTATTTGCAGTGACTTTGCCCTTTCCTGCCTTGTTTATCCTTGTCACTTGTCCTTTGCTATATGTTAACACTGCAAATTCTTGCAGCAAAAATGACAGCGACTGTCTTTTTTAATACATATTGTAGAGTAAATAGCATAACAAAGCCTTGAGGTACAATTGCATTACAAAAAAAATATAAAAAGGTACATACGTATGGCAAACTGCCAAAATATGTTTTCACAGAGAAGACTGTTTCACTTTCAGACAAATTATACCATAAAATAGTGTTATTCTATACTGGAAAGGTGAAAAGTTTGACGTCTAATCTCTTTTGATCTCTTAGTGACACAAAGGATAATTTCAAAACCTTTCCACAATTTTTTTCTAAAAACGGTGCAACTGGAGTTTTATGATCTAAAAATACTGCATAGTACTATAAACAAAATCCTCATAACTGTAATTATTACATGCTTGAAAAATAATTGCTTTATTTTTCCTTTCTATTCTTCTCTTAAGGCTGTATCAATGGACTCATGCTGTAACACAGATGAACAAGTCAGAAAGTGTAAACAGCTGAATGTGATAGTAGAGAAATTTTCAGCACTGAGTTTAACACCCCCAGACTTAACATGCAACTGGCATTACCTACATTTTCAGGACAGCACTGTGGCTCCCCATCTACACCAAGTCTCCTTTGGTACAGAGGACCATAGAGATGGTGAATACGTGTTTCTTCCTGAAACCTAGGCTACACCATGCCTGTTAGAAGAGACACTATGGTGTTTACTACAGCAGAATTGGGACATGCTGTATGGGTTCAAAGGGAGTCCAGACTCCCCAGGGCACCTTGGTGCTTATTACTATAGCCCACTGCCATCATAGAGTCTATCCATATTTGCATGACCTAACATATCAGAAATGCTCCCTGGTTTGTAATCTCAAGTGATTCTGGTGTGTACACTGAAGAAAAGCCATTCTATTTCATACATGGAGAGACTGGGATAAGAAAGAGTAAAACCAGGGTACCCTGAAACTTTCTGTCAAAATTCTGTTCCTCTTACAAGAAAGTCTGATGCAAATACCTTACAGACCCCATGAAATACAATCTGCTCAAATCACTTGCAGCTTCATCATTTATGTTAAACGTGAGTATTCCAAGAGATTCTCCCCAAATTCTTGCCTATAAACAGTGAACCATTACAGGTTCCCTCAGTAAATTTCTAGAGAAATGCCATCATGTGGCATACATACACAGGAAAGCAAAATAAACATTTTACAGAAATCACTAAATACCTGGGTTAAACTTTTACATTCATGTTTCTGAAGATCACCTATACTTGCACATTTAATAATGCTGTTCATAATAATTTCAGTATTTCTGCACATGTAATTACAGCCCAAAGCAGATAATGGGAGAAAAATAATTCCACTGTCTGGTTTTCATAAAAGGATTTACAAATAATAAGCAGCTCCCCAGAGAATTGGCCACTCTTAGATAATCCACACAGTAAAGTACCAGTTTTATTCTGCAGGTGGGGAAACTGAGTCTCACAAGAGAACAGGTATTTGCACAGTGACACAGAGCTGAAGAGGAGCAGGGGCAGGTGAAGAGCTCAGCTTCCTTTGCTAACAAGCCTGTAATCTCTAGGAGAAGCCCCTTTTAGCATACTGGTACGGTCTAATAATAAAAGGCATGCTTAAAAAGAGAATCCTTGCTTCTTTGTTATTTTGAGATGATAGCTTTTTAGATCACATACACAGTAAAAATTTGATTCTGAATATTTAAACACAGTCAGGGCTAACATATCCACCAGCAATGAAGCTCCAGGCTAGACACATGCTACATAACCTTGGAAATGCAAGCAGCTACTTCAACCATTTGACTGGCTGAAGAACAAAGCTTTGGAAATGAACACTTAGAGCACCCTTGTAAAGAGCTGAGAGATGAAAAGTAAAGCTGGTAACACAGAAACCTTTTGAAGCACCTATGGCTGTGGACTTCAAATGCTCACTGCCATGCACTGATATAACAAAAATGGTTATTTAAAGTGAACTGAAATCCTGGCACTCACAACTCCCCATTTAGGGGTGAAATAATCAGCAGGGGGGAAGCAATTCTGAAGGGACAGTTTGTAGGTAGGCCGAGACATTTTCTAACTAAACCAAACCATGGTTTCAAGATTTCAATTTTAAATTAATGAGAAAAAATGTCACTAAAATCAAATTATTTATGAGTAATCTAATAGCACTTAAATGTTTCACCTTTTTTCCAACAGCTAAGCAGACTATGTTCAATTATTCACAGGCTATTGCTGCCCATGCACCCATCAAAAGTGATTTTGACATCTGTCTTCATTTCATATAGTCTTTAGAGGTAAGAGTAAGCAAACAGGGAAGAAGTGGCTAGACCCTATTTTTGCATACTATTGCAAATAAACCCAGTTCTGTCTCATGAGATCACTGTCAAGATCAAAAAATTGGCTCCACGCAGATATGTGCTAACACTTGTGTGTCCTCCTGCCCTTCCTGATGTCAAGACAAAGTTAACTTACCTAAAATATCAGTATAAAGGACCTGTTCTAGGTCCCCCAGCATTGTTATTATGACATCTTCATCCAGATGTGCGGTCCCTTCACGCAAGCAGCCTTCCTCCTCCTCCTCTGCCCAGTTCCTGCTGGGGAAATGGGATGTGCAGGACACATTTTCATCATCTGATTTTCCCCTCTCCTCATTGTCAATCTCAAAGCCTTCACCTGTACACTGGTCTCCCGACCTCTTGGACGTCTTGCTTCCAGCAGGTGGTATCACCTGAAATGCTTGGGGTGCGGTGAGGTTGGAGTAGCAAAGAGAGTGCACTGACTGTGAGAGTGCCTTGGAAAGGGAGCCTCTGCTCCCAGCTTCCGCCTCCCGCTGATGGTAACTCTGGCTGGACTTGGAGGCGTTTCCAAACCAGTTCTCCCTGTATGAGTATCGCCTCTTCTCCCCTTCGCTGATGAGAGTGAGATTGGTTAGAGACTTCTGCTTCTGAAGACGAACACACCCTCTTTTAACCTCCTTGCCTTTAAACACTGACAGTTCAGCAGATCGCTGCATCTTTCTGGCTGGGGCTTCGCCTCAGTTAGATTTCATATTTCTGAGATGGACAAGTTCAATTCTCCTGAGAGGTTTGGGAGGTGATCCCTCCAGCACTGCACGCTGCACACCCCAGGTAGCACATACTTGCACTCGCAATGAAAAGCGCGGCTCAAACATACAGTGTAAATGACTAGACAGGCACAGTCATTTTCTTTAAAATTACACTGCTGTCTCTGCTAAGCCACTCTCTCCCGTCACGTTAATCTGCAGTACTTACAGTCACATTCACTTGGATTTCTCTCAAGCAGAAGAGAGTTGATCAAACACTCTGCTCCAGCACAGAAGTAATCCCAAAAGCCAACTGTGTCTTCCCCTCTCCATCCAATCACCAGCCTCATCGGAGTAGTGGGCCTGCATCTCTGTCTACAGCTGCTGCCTTCTGAAATCCAAAGTAGGCACAAGTGCTGTGCTGTCTCAGGCTTCCCCCACTCCCTCATCAGATCATGACTGATCCTAGTGCACGGCTCTTCACTTTAGATGGGCTGACACAGAACTGCAAGTACAGCCTCCACGTCAGAGCTCAATAAAGAGCCAAAATTAACCACTGAAGCAAAGCTCTGCACAAGCCTCCTTACATTTTAGTATTCAACCTGCATTCCCAGATATATGACTCTTCTCTGCTACTGCAGTGAATGCTGCTGGCTGCCATGGCAGCAAACATCCTGGTGAATTAAACCGGAGACACAGAAGCCTCTGCCCAGTTTACAGTGCCACAGGTTTCAAGACACAGCTTCACCTGAATGGGATGCTACAGTAACAGACCTAGCTCACAGACAAATCCTATTTTTCTCCCTGAAAGGTAAGGATGACAAACTCTTTCTTCCATACCACTGCTACTGCCTGTGCAGGAAGCTAAAAGCAGATTTGCAAATGGACCTTCAGTCTTGCAATTTCTGCTCTAAATTAAAAAAAAAGAAAAAAAAAAAGGGATCATAGAGAAGTCCAAGGATGGAACACAACAGTACCTACCCAGTAAGGATTATAAAAGGAAATATTTAATTTCTTTCTCTGTAAAATATACCTTGTTTGCATCTCTGAGATTCAGAGGTTAGTATAGAATTAAAAAGCTGTAATAAAATCATTGTTTCATAATGTTCTGAAGAAAGCCTATTAATGGAATAGGAGTGTTTTTATAAAGCAATTCACTACCATATATGAACTAAGTTCACCAGTTCTAAATACTATTTTTAAATATATTATCAAGACAGAAACAAGACTTGTGTTCAAATATATATTTTTTCTCACAGGGAAAAAGGTATATAGTCCCAGAAATAATAGACAGATGAACAAAGAACTAGCTGAATTGCGTTCTAAGTTTTTAGATACAAACTTTTTCTCTAGGGGAAATTAATTTCATAAAAAATTAAGTAGAAATCTAAAATTAATGTATAACAACATACTGCTTTTGTCAGTGTGAAAATATGGTTGTCTCAAATCGCTACCTGAGAAACCCTGACAGGGAAGTAACCTTTAAAAATACCACTCTGAGAATTACAGATTGCTTTCAGATTTCCTGTATGAATAAACAGATGTTAACTGAAGCCTCAGTGTAGTTCTTGCTTTTTGCTGGCAAGAAAAATACATTGGAGAAACTTCTTAGAAATTTTAAAAGGTATATTTTTTCCTAGGTGACCCTTACAAACTACTCTAGAAAAAAATTCATTAGTCTCAAGCAATGATGGTTTTTTATATTAAATCACTGACACATTCCTAGAAAGACATGGTCCACAACAAAAGGAGATACAACTCCCCTTCCTGTAGAGCCCACAAAGTCAGAGGAGACAAGAAGAATGCTCTGTCAGCCTGAGTACAAATTTGTCCCAAATATTATATGCCTGCCACTTCTTCAGCATGGAAACAAAAGGTAAGACTGCTGTGCTTACTCCCAGGGTCTGCCAGTTGCAGCAGCATATGGGCCCATAAAAAGGTTTTTATGAACGTGCTGGTGCCTGCCTGCAGCAGAGCTCAGCTCACTGGTGCAGATGCTGACATGGCCCCGGCTTAGGAAGCAGAGCTCCAGCACTACCCACATGCTCCCTCATTGGTACACTGTAACTGCCTGCTCAGCCCAGCTGAGGAAGCTGTTGAGGTTGTTAGAATGGCTTCACACAGTTGTGTTTACAGTAGAGAATTTGCAAAATGAAGGGCTTCTCACTCTTTCCCACTTGATGGTTTTAAAACCACAGCTTACACTCAAATTGGTGCAGTATTCTCAGTCGTTATGTTTCAAATTAATAGGAAGGACAATGATTCGGCCTCACACTGCACTGCAGTGCAGTAGGGTCAAGGGAACACAGTCCTTTCCTACCATAAGCAGCAAGGCTGAAAATCATCCTGATGCTCCAAATGAATGAATGGTAACTTCCTCATTTGCCCTTTCATGTCCAAACTGCTACGGTCAGCGGCTTGTCTCCATGGTCAGCTGTAGGCGGGTATGGACCTGCTCTGCCTCCACACCAAACTCATGGTGTGCACGCCTGGTCATTTGTAGTAGTTATTCCTGCAGTGCTGTATCTGACCTCAGCAAGCCTTGTGGAGAGGGCATACCCTCTTTGCTAAGCATTGCTCTGCTAGGGAAGCAGTGCACGATGTGGCTGCCGAGCTCCGAGCATGAATAGACCAGACACAAGTCTACTAGACCTGGTTAGGTATATTTAGTCCTCTTTCCAGCTGGGAGCAGAAAAACTTATGGCAGGAGGTAAAAAGTCTTCACCCAATGAGCCATATCAAACCTCATGTATGCTGTTGGCAATGGGTGCCACACCAGTCCAGGCTGGAAGGGTCTCTCTAAGGGTACAGGCTGGGACCTGGGCAACCCAGTGGGTCGCACTGTCTCTGCTGACCTGACTTTTCTCCTGCCTGAGCCATTCCCTGCAGCCCAGCTCCAGAAAGACATGGGTTACTGACTATCATCCAAGCACAGGAATGACACCTGAACTGTCAGATCCATGTGAGGCTAGCTGGCAACTCCAGCATCCACTTGTCTCATTTCCTTTTCTACATACGTTAAAAACACAAGTCAGCTGCTGCGGTATGGAGGTACTGAGGCTAATCACACAACCTTCATTCAGCCTTTGTGTGTACAAACATTAAACCACAGCCCTTAATTACAAGGTTATATGAACTTATCTCCCATTAATACCATTGCCTCACTTGGTAGCTGGGCCATCATGATCATTCTCTGATAAATATGTACATCTTGGATCATGTGCTCAGAAGAAAGAACACTGAATTTATGCTTCTGCTTGACCACACCTCTCTGCAGGGAATCATTTGACAAAACATAAAATTGCAGTGTGGAAAATTCTCAGGTTTATTTACTGAAAAATACTTTTGTAAAGCTCATCCCTTGATTTTAAAATGAGGACATACAGCAACAAGTAAATACATCTTTCTAAACTAAGAGGACAGTACAGGAGACCAGCAAATGTCATGACAAAGCATTATTACCCAACTACATTGCAATTCAATACATTGCCCACCCGCCATGCAGGGATATGTTTAAATCAAGAACAGCACAGGGAACTTCCCTAATCCATCACAGTCAGTGTAACATATTACCTTGTTTTTACTGTCTCTTTCATAAAAGGAATTCTAAAAATGATTTTAAGAACTAATAATCTAGGGACAAATTTTGCTGTCAGATAAGGCTTTCTTTGAAGTCTCAGTGCATAGGCATTTGGAGCCTTACAAATGAATTATGAATAGATCTTCAAATGCATAAGATTATTAATTTCTTCAGCCAAGCTTACTTGAAAAAATATTTGTAAACTATATTCAAACCTATTAATTAACTATTTCTTTAGAGAACAAAAATTAATCACAGCAAACCTAAAAGCTTGAAAACTGAGTGGCTTTATGCTAATCCTGACATTGATATTGTCCTATAACTCTTAAAATTATCCATTCATTTCTGCTTCATCCCTCAGATTTTTTATAATCACTCAATATTTGTAAATTCATTAATAATTATTTAATCAAACACTTTGCATTAAGCTCTTTGAACATGTAAACAATTGTTAAAGCCAAACACTATCACTGATTTCATAAAATATTACTTTGTAGTTGCTGACATGTACATCTTACAATGGATTATTAAATTAATTAACTTACTGACATTCCTCTCCAACAAACTTGCAGCAGAGACTGATAAATGTCACAGCTTCTACAAGTGGAAATATTGGGTAAGAAAGTTTGAACTTCGGGGCGGCAGTGGCCAAGCTGGTTTTCTGGGCAACTTGCTCTAAGTGAACCTGCTTTTGCAGGGGATGTTAGACTAGATGACCTCCAGATATTCCAATCCCTACCATTCTGTGGTTCTGGAACTTGTTCCTAATCATACCATGAAAAACAAGAGCTGAATTGGATTACTTTACTATCTTTTAATTCTTGTTTTAAAATCCTGTCTATAAAGTTATACTCCAGTTTTGCAGAAATAGACACTGAGTAGTCTTGTTGAGACAACCGGTACATAAAGTACGTGCAAGAAAGGGTGTTCATACATGACTGCAGAACTGGTCCTTATTTAGGACTCCCAAATTTCTGTCTGGGATTTCCTGGACAGAAGTCTACACATCTGCATGCCACATGTGCAATGAGTCTACCATATGCAGAATGCACCAAAACTACTGCACAGGTGCCCTGTGCCTACAAATGGGACTCATTTAGCACGTGTATGGATATCACTGGCACCGTGCATGCAGGAGGGATCCAAGGTGTGCAGGAAACCTTACAAGTACTGAGTGTGTGCTGCACTGCTGATCTGCACGTGCACTGCAGAAACATCTGGGACTGCTCTGGCTGAGCTGTGGAATATTCAAAGGGGAAAAAAAAGTAGGAAAAAAGTCTGAAGCACTTCAGATCACATCTGGAACAAATTCCCAGCAGAGATGGAGGAATAGTGAAGAAACCCAGATTTACAGTAGCTTTACTGTAAAGAACTGGCTTTAGGCATAAGCCATGCAGGAAATTACCTACGGTAGCAGATTTACGGGAACAAGCTAAAAATAAAGAGGCTGTTCAGTTTGTCGAGGCCACACTTCTGAGTCTATGCCTACACCAGCCTCACCATCTCTCCCACCTTCCAGCACAAACCACCTCTCATGGCTATGCAAGTAAAACCAAGTGATCCCTTTCAGAATAGTGAGCAGGAAAAAAGTGGCTTGCACTCTGACTTTGCCCCATCCTTTTCCCAGCTCTGAGCTGTAAGATAGGAGAGGTTTTAAAGGTGACTGGCTCCCTCAGAAACAGGGAGGAAGGCAGAGCAGAGGATAGCTGGGAACTACCCCTACAGGCTCTTGCTTTCCCTCTCTACTTCCAGATCAATAGTGTTGAGACAGCAGCAAAAGGATATGAACTGCCTTGCTGGGCACAGAAAAGAGAGCCGTGACTGTCCTCCACTAAAGCAAGGAAATTAGCTTGGCTTTGATATCTTAAATCATTCAAGGAGAACAGTGCACAACCAACCACTCCTAAATCTTTTTAAAATTATTTTTTCTGCATCCAAGTTTTGCCTATATTGTGGAGAAGCCTTGAACCAGCCATGCTTACAGTGTTAGTTTAAGATAGATTTTGCCCTAAAGTGGACTAGGAGCTCTGATATGGTCTGGTTGGCTGGTTATGGGAGCAGTAATCTTCAGACAGGAGACAATAACAAACAGGAGTGTATAAATGTTCTGAAAGTAGAGAAACAGTTTATACAATGATATGGGCTAAGATATCTCAGTTAGCATGTTAGCCTTTGTTGCAAATATTTGGTAGTGTTAAAATAATAAAGACTAATGAAGCAGAACACAATACAGGTGGGACAGCACTTTATGAATGCACTTGTACAAGCTGTTAAATGCTTTCCACAGATGCTCAGTCACTTGCACGATCCTTATTGATCCTTACTGCATAACAATATACTGTGCTAGTCGAGTTTGGCTAACATGTTGCAAAAGAAGCTTGAGAGTATAAAAAGATGATGCCCATCCATGGCAGCAGTGGAAGACTTCAGGAAAAAGGTGATATCAAACTGAAAAAACCTCTGGCTTAATCTCTTAACACCCTGAATATAAGTGACCAGATCAAGGTACTAGGTCTTGCACAACTCCTTGCTACTACTGGTATAATCGCTTGATCATGCCAGATAAAATGATGCTCCTAAGTAATAGAGTTTAATTGTCTTTTCTCATGGTTAATTAATCATTAAATACTCACCTGAACAGCCATCACACAAGTTTTTTTTTCCATTGAGGTTCACCAATGACAGAATCACCAGTGACTTTATGATAGTTCACCAATGTGGACAATTATTTATTCAGCAAATGTAGTACTTGATCCATTCATTCTTTTTTTGCTGCTAACAGCCAATTATGGGTGACACACATCTTTTTTTTCCTCTGTATACAACAAACCATTGACCACATTTTCACAGTGGTTCTGCTTTGCTGGCTGTTATGTCAGTCAAATGCTAATGCCACAGCCTGAATAATCAGATTAGAAACCTCTCTCATGTCTAGTATCCTTTATGCCATCTTCTTATTTTTGATGCTATTTCATTTCTGTTCAGAACAGTAAAAGGCCAAGATACATGATATCCTGTTTGATCATTTCAGCAGGTAGTAAATCAATATTCTTTTTTTAGTATCTCTGTGGTAATTTCTTGAAGTATCTTTTGATTTGTATGTTTAATTATATCTCTTATGTAAGATGAATTGATTAATTAAAAATATTTTTTTACTTTAATTTTCGCAGAATCACAGAATCGCTGTGGTTGGAAAAGACCTTTAAGATCATCAGGTCTGACCGTTACCTAATTCTACCAGACCCACTTCTACACCATATCCTTGAGCACCATATCCAGATAGCTTTTAAATACATTCAGGGATGGCGATTCAACCACTTCCCTGGGCAGCCTGTTCCAGTCTTTGATAAACCAGGCATGCGTCACCTCCAGAGAACATTTCACCATGTTTCAGAGTAACATATTTCTCAAAAAAGCTGGCTGTGCACATAAGGGGTGTTAGACTCAGAAAACTTCCAAAAGGGCTGAGACAAACCGGGACAACACCTCAATTCAGAATGAGTCAGCTAAATGCCAAGGCAGTCCCACAAAGCTTGGGCATCTGATTTCCCTTCTGGTGCAGAAATAATTTTAGAATTATGTGTCAAATTAGTGCTTTAAGTGAGTTATATCCTGTGTAAGAAGAACCACATGACTCATTATAAATCCATTTGAATGTTAAAAATTTGGAGTAAAAGGGCAAAACTACAGTTAAACCCAGTGGGATAGGATTTCACCTTTCATTCTCATAAAAATGAGAATAAGAGTAAGGATGCTAATTAATAAAAAAACAAAACAAGAAACCCCCAAATCCCAACAAAACAGCTCTAGTGAAGAGTGCCTTTGAAAGTACTCCCACACAACCCTGCACTGCAAATCAGTCCTGATGCTAAAGTCAGCTGTGACACACTTTGATTTTTGAATCCATAGGCAGAGTTATGGCCAGACCCTGGGCTGATGTAAATCAGTGTGGCTCTGTTGACTTCAAAGGATTTATTCCAATATGATTACAGCAAAACCCCCTCATATGTGTAACCTAATAAGGACCTTACTCCAGGTCTACAAGGAATTCCAGAAAACAATCTTCAGCAGCTTAGATCTACCAGCAGCTTAAAAGCTAGGTAAAATAGTAAGGACTTGTTCATTTTCTGAATATAAATTAATTTATAAAAGCAAAGTACATCTTATGCAATTTATGTCTCAGTTCTGATGTTATGATTTAATTTGATAATCTTAAAGGCAACAGTGTCAACTTTCCACCGCTCTTCTTGGAATATCCAGAATGACTAAAAAATAATGACTTGAAACTCTAGTTTGTGAAAGCCCAGTTTCTGCAAAATGATGAAGAGGATATTTGAACAGAAGGAGCCAGTTCAGATATGAGAACTGTTTATTTGAAGCACTAACCATGCACGACCCAAATTTTCTGCATATTCAGTACTACTCATGAATAGAGGTCAGAAGTATTATTTCAACCCACTGCAAAAGAATCAGATGTAAATAAAGAAGTTCATAGGCTTCTCCTGACTGGTTGTTACTCACCAGATATCTCCTCTAGGCACTGTTTAGCTGTCTTACTGAACGACAAATCCATTTTAGTAGGACTGGTGCAGGAGTCAGCAGGTGGTAGAGAGGTACTGTCATTTTCTGAGAGAGCTCTGAAATCAAGCAGGAAGATTCATTATTATTATCTGTCACTCGTTCTAATGGAAACAAATATTACTTGTAGCTTCATCTAATTGTATCACTATATACCACAAATGTCACATTCTTACTGTGCTAGTTTAACTCCACAAATTTGTGAGCTAACTAGGAACTCTCTCTGTCTCTCTCTTCAGGAACAACTCAGAGTTAATGCCGGGAAATTTGGAGCTATTTTGTTCCTCTGCTTTTTCTCTGTAAGAGGTATCAACCAGATATAGGCAAAATTCATTTAAATTGGTTAAGTCATATCCATGCACATATATAAGGGAAATGAAAACTTGTAATTGCTGAAATATTAAGTGAGAAAGGCCATGTGGGAAGAAGCTTATGCAAGGCTGGAATGGAAATCTGGCCCAGATATTTAAATCTATGTGCAGCTTCTTTTGATAATGCTCCTTATATAACTCTGGGGATATGGGATAATACAAGTTTTTCCATTAACTTGCTAATAAATGGCCCATATTTTCTTTGACAGTATATTCCAGCAGCTATCACTGATAAATTATAATGGATATCCTTTGTTGAATACAGTTATTTGCTGTTGCATACTGGTAAATAGCAAGAAATAGACAAACATATGGATTATAACACAAAGCATCACACAATTATTGTCTCTTCTTAAGGAACAGCTGTAGCATCTAGCTTACACAGGAACTGTTGAACTACAATGTCATTAAGTAGCAAAATGTACCATGTTTGCATACGGTAGAAGAATACATCCAAAGATGTACTAGCTAGTTTTTGAAATAAAATGAAAAAGTCTTCACTTAGAGCTTAAGTTCTCCCAGCTTTTCTGAGATGCATAGCACTCAGTCATTTGAGTTCTTAACAGACTAGTGAAATATTTATATCCTAATTTTAAAATGATACATTTATAGCTCAATTCTCAAAATTCACCACAAAGTGTTTCTGAAGACCAACGAAACCGTAAACACAAATATTTAACTGTGTGATGAATGTGTATTTCATAAATATAACTAGTAAAAATGGTGACTTATATCTCAAAATAATTTTATGGCAACTTATTTTATGAAATAAGTTTCCAGTTAACATTTTTTTCAAACTTACTAACTGAATGGGTTTGTCCAGTAAATCACAACAGTGACCGAAGGGAGCAGATATATGAACATATGACGGCACAAGTACTGTCGTGGTGGAATCTGTGGATTAGAATCCTTTAACCCTGACTCTACTTATACAGAAATAGAAATGTATATGATGGCTGATCTGATGCATTGCTTTTCTTCTCAATTTCTGTACTTTTGGGATGGTGGAAATGGACAATTGCTCTACAGAAAGGTATTTTTGGTTCTCCTCTACTATTTCTCTCAGTCACACACTACTGGAAACACATGCTCAGCATGAGTTACAAGGTTAACTATGTCCTACTGACCTTGAATGTAATTTTACATTTGGTGGTTGAGGACAGCATCTTAAGTAACAAAAAGCCCACCCTATCCCTTCCCAGTGAACACACACTCAAATAACAGTCTCATCTGCTTTCCCATACTGCTTCAAATCATCAAAATCAATGAGAGGTATATTTACTTTCACTGAAAGCCATTTTGAGAGGCCATGAATGCTCATAAATACTCCTATCTGGGTTTAGTGCTGAGATTTAGTGCTGGATCAGTCGTGCAAACCACGAGCCCAAAAACACATCTTAGAAAAAGGCACTTATAATAATGGTAAAGGTAACTGAAGTGGTCTGCACTCTTTTTGTTAAACCCAAATCATGGAGCTGCTTGGACTGGAACCATAATGAAGCTGCAGTTTGTTAAGAGGAACTCTGGAAAAAAGAAGGTTGGTTTTGGTTTTGTAGGAAAAGCACCCAGCTGGATGGCTGTAGTTCAAGTATTTCTACCATTCTCCACAAAATATATATGGGGTTTATATCAGTCTCTCTCTCTGGTTAGAAACAAAAGGAGACCCTTTTTGCCTATTCTCCTTCTGACCCTATAGCATTGTATTCCCAATAGTACAACTGTTGAACCATCAATTACTACATCAACCCAGAACGGTGATGCAAACCCTTTCCTGAGTGACCAAGAGCCTTGTATCGTAACCTATCTTCTACGAGAGGATAGTAGAGGTCCATTCCTACTTATTTGGACATCTGTAATCAGAAAAGGATTAAGGACTCCCATCAGTCACCAATACCCAACATTTGCACTGATTCTTTGTCTAGTGAATGGGAATATGTAAAACAGAACTTCAGTGATCTAGATTGCCCTCTGGCAGTGACTATTGTTTATAAAGTCAACACAGAAATATGTAACTTACTATTGACTGTATGGGAATATAGATACATATGTTAAAAGGACTGGATCTCCCTCCAAGAATACAAGCAAGTAATGAGTGACCTACAGGAACTTCAGCACAATGAGTGAATCTACTTACTTAAAATAACAATTAATAAAATTTTTCATTTGCACACAACTTTGTTTGCCCAGGTCACATAAAAACTTTTAAAGGTACACCAAATACCAATTAAGGCATGTTTCCACTCTTCATTGTTTTGTTGGCTTTTTTACCATTTTCAAAAACCTGATGCAGCTATAACCAGGAAGATAAGTTTAAAAACACTGTGAGAAGAGACGCTTGTAAAGAATTCCATTCTAAATTTTAGAATCTGATTGGTGAGATTAATTGCAGCACAAAATCCAGTTTCAGGGACATAAGATGGCATTAGAATCTAAGCCTCTAAGTAAAAAATACTGAATAGCTGTGACCATATAATGCTAATAAATTCAAAATGTTTTATTTTATTTGTAGAAATAACGGAAACACAAACTAAATGTAAATATTATGTGGTTTTCTTAAATTTATAGTCAGCCTGAAATGGCAGATCTAAGAAGCATGAAATGTCCTTTTTATTTTACGGGAAACTTTGCTATCAAAGCAGATAACAAAGAAACTACTCTGCTGACTTCAGCAAGCATTTTTATGTTTAATTTGTTGAAAACATCAATGATTCTAATTGTCTGAGGCAACAGTAGAAATCCCACAGAGGACTATGGATTTTACAGCAGTCTACGTTCTGCTTACTTCAGAAAACTGGTTATTTATTGTGGAAGTGATGGGCCAGAAAACACTTGTACAGCTCTTGGGCAGCAGTGGTGAACATATCACAAGGAGAAACCTGGGGATGGGGCCTTTATAAATAGCTCTTCTCCCACTAGGTCTCTACTGGGCTGCCAACTGCCACCACTTTCACAGCAGCCCTGCCTTTTGGTGCATGATGACCAAAGTTCTTTTTTATGGAGTTAATCTTAGCCCAGATGGGCTGAGAATGGTTTTGAGACGAAAGACTTCAAAGAAAAAACATAATGTAGGAGTCTCAGGTCTTCGGGAACAAGGAGATCCAGGCATAGACGGTGACTAAAACTTAAAGTTGCTTTGCTCTAGGCCTGTCACAGGTTGTGGTATATTGGACCAAGCATGTAGATGCCTCTTTGCTTAACTCAATCATTCTAATTTAAAAAAAAGAAGGTGAAATTGTGAGGTTTGTCTTCCCCTATACTTCTGGCTTTTACTTCTTTCTGTGGGACATAGTAATCCTATGAATGACTCAAGTGATCTCTGCAGGACTGCAGCACAGATTAAGCTCAAAGCAAGCAACCAGCAAATTAAAAGATCTTCTCATTAACCTTACACATTGGCATTAATGAATGCCTTAAAAAAATTTTAATTCTTGCATCTGTCTTGATATCAAGGAAAGTGAAAAGAATTTCAGTTTATTTAAAGCAACACCATTGATATTTTTTCCAGTACCTGTGCATCTGCAGTACAGGTTAATTCAGGCAACCGTCATGAAAACAGGACAATCTGTTTTCTATTTTAATCACGGCAATCAGTAAATATATTTATTCCCAACTCACTGAGTTACATGCTACCTATTTGTAAGAGCACCAAACTTGCTTAATGGGACAAATTCTGCTCTCAATCACACCTGCATAAGCTCATTCAGTTTGATTAAGATGAGCCTGTACAGGAGTAATTAAGAGCAGAATTTGGAATGCTACCTAATAAGCTGTCTTTAACACAATCAGTCATTTCTTGTCTCTAATGAAATAGCCAACCTTTGATAAACACAGATAACACCAAAGACTTGTTTGGCTTTTACTTGACATTCCACAAGATATCAGATGAATATGCTGGAGTTTTTTCTGACATCTCTCAGAGGTTCAGCTGTCTTGAATATGTATCATTGTCAACGTAACAGACTAGCAGAACCACATCTGGAATATGAGCACCCATGTTCAAGACATGTGAGTTCAACTGGGAACAGCTGCAGGAAAGGGCTACTAGGATGCTCATTGGAAAGACAAAACCCTTCTAAAAGGGAAGAAAAGAGACAATTTAGTGTAGCCTTGCAAAAGAGAAGGAAGAGGACAGAATTATTCCCTCACATATTTACAAAGAGCTCTTTAAAAAGAGGGAAAACAACTTTTTAATTTAAAAGACAGCATTAACAAATGGGTGTAATTTCACCATGTGAGTTGTACACAGTTGCTAAAAATGAGATTAGTGAGTTTCTGGAGGAGTGAGGATTAACTAGTTTAAAATAAAAATTAGTTGGTTTATGAAAGGGTTAATATGGTTGCCAGTGGCAGGAGACTGAACAGAATATCCTTTTTTGTCCTTTATTCTACAAAGGATAAAAGGTCAAAGGAATAAGGCCACATCTGTCTGCAATTTAAAAGAATAACTTCAGATCATGAACAGCAAATAACTAAATTATCAAAATACTGTTTTAACTCAGCATTAATAAAATATGTGTTTATAATGATTTTTTAAAATTATTACTATCCTTCTTTCTATCTCTTAAACCAACACTTTTACACTGGAAACTTTTCTTGCACTATTACTTGAAGATCAAGCATGAGAAAATGGAAGGATTTTTTAAACACTGTGTTTTTGTTCTAAGTAAAACTCATAATGCTACCTACAACTGCAAAATTTCAGTGGTGAATGTTGTTTTATTTTCACAAGAGGAATGTAAATAATGGAAATCTATAAAGCACTGCCGTATAACTTGAATCGTCACTTTTTCAAAGAAAGAGTTGCATTACATTTAGCAGCACAATCTATTATTAACAAACAAAATTAACTGATAGAGTGCCTTTTACGGAAAACTTAATTTTAACTCCACAATCAGTGATCAGAAGCAGCTTCTAGCACTTAAAACTGGACATAAACATGGCTTCAACAAACCCTACAGATGGTATGTTTGCAGGATCCTTGAAGAGTAGTTTAATTTTTTCCCTAAGACAGTATAAAAGCATCCTGAACAGGCAGCTGGAATTGAATTTCACTGCTACTCCAGAGGTGCAACCAGATTATATCCTCCTTCACATCTGTCACCACTCTGCACTTCCCATGCACCCCTTGAAGCTATGGTCTAATAATAGAATTGTTTCAGTCACCACAGAGGAAAGGCAATAAGAAGATTTTAGTACCTGGTAACATGTTTATTTATTATACTGATATTTCCTTTCTCCGCCTCTATCTAATGAACATAAAGTAATTTAGATCAGAAAGATTTTGTAGATGCCATCTGGTCCAATGACATGAAAAAAGCAGGTCTTGTTACATTAAGTTCCTCAGGGCCTTGTTTGGTTGGGTCTTGAATATGTCTGAGGGTGGAGCTTCCACAACCTCTCTGGACAGTCTGCTCCAGTGTTTCACCACCCTCAAGGTAAAATATTTTTTCTAACTTTAAATCAGCATCTCCCCTGTTGTAACTTGCATCTGTTACCTCTTATCCTTTCATCCTACATTTCAGAGAAGAGACTGGCCCCACCTCTATACCAACCTATTAGGTAACTGAGGTCACCAGTTTCTTATTCTTCAGGGACAAAAGGAGAGCCAAACTATTTTTTTTGTAGTCCAGCATTGACACTGATGGAGTATCTCTGCAAGGTCTCAATTCTGACAGTGCTGAAACTTGTTCCAGATGTAACTGAAGAACTGAAATTTAAGTGTTGCACAGCAGAGAAGTGCAGCTCTGGATGATGACTGGTCAGCCAATTCTCTGCAGCAGTTTCTATACTTTCAGTTTTTCAGGCAATAAGCAATTCCTGAGCAATACAGCCCCTGTGATTTCAGCATTTCAGATTCTATATTCTAGCCATGGAAAAGAGATCTACTAAACTCCTACAGTGGTTACTGGAGGAGTCAATAAAAGAAAACTAAATTGCAGTACATGCATCCAGTTACAACTCAGTGTTGTCCTGTTGAAATATTCCCTTAGTGTTTGAATAAATCCACAGCAAATGTTAATTGCCAACATATTGCATACTACATGTAGGTTTATGATGATTTACATCAACTAGGGATTTGCCACGTGGGGTGAGGTGGCCTTTGTGTTACTCCTGGGACTATTACTTATGTTTCCCATTTTATGGAAATAACGCAGGCTTACAACATTTGGCACACAAAATATAAAGCAATGATTGCATACAATGGGCTCTTTGCTGTGCAAGAAAATGTTTGGAATTACAGTTTATGTTACACTTTTGATCAATATGTAGGAAACTTAAGAACTCCAAATACTGAGCAATTATTCCCTTGCTAAGATCTTAGGAGAAAGATTCAGACTTCTTTTTTTGTTTTCATTAATTCCTCTCTTTTTCCTGTCTTCACTGTAACCTGGTAAGCACTAAACTTCTGTGTTACTCTTCTCCATCTGAAATTTAAGCACCACGAGGAAGATAACTAAATTACATGGTCAATTTCAATACAAGTCTAAGGGACTCTGGCAGGTGGCACAACTTCAATTTTCCTCCAATTCTGTCTATATAGAAGAATGTGTAATTTCATGCAGTCTCTTACACCCTCCTCTTAGTTGTTTTTCCTGCTGTATCTCTCTTATCAAGCTTTCTGGTAACTAAATTACACCTACTTCAGCATTTCTTGTATCACTTGGACCCTGAATCTGCTTCAGAGGGAACACATAAAGAGGCTGTAAATAACACATCCACAACTGCATTTAGAAATAAATAATCACTTGCTGAGGAGGATGCAATAATTAAATCATATCCATTTAGATTATCACAAATGCAACTCTGTTGCTGCTAATCTTTGAAGAGAAGTAATAATCCCATAAGGATTTCCATGCCATGGTGTTTAAGAGGCATCACAATGTGATATGAGACAGGACAAAGGACCAAAAGTGCAAAGCTGAATAGTGCAATATATAATTTCAGAATCTACTAGTGGAACAGTATTTTCTGTCTACTGTGCATTAATAAAAATACACAAATTCTTGAAAACATGAGTGCTGAAAACTGTTATAGCATTGCATTCCCTGTTTAAGCAAAATACATGCTGTCCTCTCTTTGGAATACTTTATTTTACTCACAAATCTACAGTCATATCCTCTTGTGTAATACTCTGACATTGCAAAATACATAATATCTGCAGGTAACAACAACAAACTAGAAAAAGCACTTGCTTACTGATCCTTGTGCTAACAGCCTAAGCTGATCACAGCAGTAGTCTGCAGGATTCTGCATAAAATGCACGGTATTTTTACTAAACTATATTTGATTTTTTTACAAAGAATGCAGTCCATCACCTAGATATTCCTTTTAGCTGTAAAAAAACCTGTTAATTTGAATGGTAACTGTTGTTTACTAACCCGTTGATCTATGAAGCTGTTCTAGCAGCTAAGAAGTTCACCTGACAATTCTGTGTATAAATTGTGTGACTGCTCAGAAAACAGTTATGTTTAATAGCAATAAAATGTAAATACAGTACTCCAGCTTCATGCACACTTCCACCTGCCATATGTCCACAAAAATAAACATGCTGACTTCAGAAATTTGGGTATTTTATCCTTGGCTATATTGATATTCTTCTATGAAATCACTGTGCAGTATGACAAAGCCCTTGAGAGTTGTAAGGAAAGTAGTTACTGCGTATTTTTGGGTCATATTCTGCTTTCAGTTACAGAGATATACATTGAAGTAACCCCATCAAAGTCGGTCTATTACTCTGGGTTTATGGCATTCTGGGATCAGACCTTGGTTCTAAGATTTTTATTTTCATGTGAGATTTAACTTCAAATAAGGTCTCCTTTGCTATTTGTTTGAAGCAAATAGACTATTAATACCAAATTTTAGCGGAAGATGCATGCTTCTATCGCCCTTTAAAATTCAAAATACATTTTGCTTCATGATGAAGCTGAAAAGAATGATAAGATATCTCCACCGTGCAACGAAATGGCATCAATATGTGGCAAAATTGCCATTAAATAGCACATGCCTCTGAAGGCAAAGCATAGCTTCTTTTTCTCTCTCCTTGTAGATGTGCCCTAGCACATATGTAGGCCATCCTATGTACCACACTGCAAATCATCTGTATGACTGAGGTTATTCCAGATAGTTATAAAGAAACATGCATATTATGCACATTCAGTGATACATTTAATTGAAACTCGAGAGGCTATCCAGCGCATATTGGAATAAATATAACCTATATTATGCCTTTTTCCCTTCCCATACGATTTTCTGAGCTGCTTTTGTTCAGAATTAACTTAAACAGTTTATCACTCCTCCTGATTGGTTTTGAAGCTATGTTTAGTTGCATGTAATGATATATATACTCCCTCAGAGCCTCTACTTCAGCACCTCTTTAATCTTTAGCCAAGATTATCTGGAGTACTACTCACTAACAAAAACTGCCAGTATATTTTGCTTAATAATATATTTGTCATTTTATCAGATGTTAAATTTACCCACAGCTGTAGCTAAAGCCCTCCAACAGCAGTCATCTGAAATCATTACTCAAACCAGCCTGCCAGTCTTTCTGCTTTTACTGTCTTCTGAGCTGTACAGCAATGAAATCCCTCAGTTTCTCTCCAGTTGCTCTATCATACAGCAAAGTGAATTCAGACAAAGGTTCATACATTTAACTCTTCATTCATCTATTCAAGAGCCTTGACCATCAGAAGAGTTTGTACCACTGTAAAAATTAACTGCCTCCATGGAGTTAATCTATACCTAGTTCATGTATAAAACTAAACAGGAAAAGGACCTACAAACAGCAACCTTTTCTCTCTGCCCAAAATGTTGGAATATTTTTTAATACTTGCAAAAGTTTGTGTATGGTTTTTCCTCTAATATTCTACTAATATTGTTACATATATCAGCAGTTTATGTTAGGATGTTTTAAGAGAACAGTGTATTTTAAGCAAATGTTATTGAATATCAGCAAATAAATGTTGAGGTTCTTAAACTGCAAGCAAGAATATTCACACTAGAAGCTTGACTCAGCTGTGACCTTTCAAAAGCAGCATAGGGAATGTATCTTGTGATTTGTATTTCTAATCAAAACATCCTGAATTTTAAATGGCAAATATTTGTAGTGGATTGCTTTTGTACAAGGTAGAAACTCTGAGTTCTAGGAAGAAATTGTTCATACAGTAATAGTAATTAAAAAAACGTGCATGGCACCGTGACAGAAACTGGGAGATAAGAAACACGACAGTGTGAGACACCATTTCTCTATCCATTTTAGCTCTCTTTCCTAAATGGTAACACAAACCCAATTTCCCTCCACAACCTTACCTATAAATGAAAGGAGCTACTGTGGCAGTGTTGGGGTGACTGTATTGCTGTTGCTGAGGAAGCTGGACGACACCATTTCCTGTGCCTTGGGCACTGCTTGAAGCCATTGAGGCTGACAGAGCTGCGGAGGACCCTGGGGGGAGAGCTGTGCTTGGTTCTTTCACTTCACAAGAAGCCAGACTAGAGGAAGGAGATGCCTTCTCACTACTTTGAGATTTTGGTGTTGACTGGGGCTGGTTTCCTTTTGTAGTCCTCAGTTTTTCAGCCTCCTTACTTCCCGTGCATGCAGATGAAGTGCTCTGCTTTGCTGTTGGCACCTTTGATCCAGGTTTTGGGATCCCACTAGAAGATGGTATTAAACTTTCCTTCTTGGCTGCTGTTGTCTTGCTTCCCTTTGGGATTAAGCTTGCAATTTTTGAGCTCTTCTTTGTAGATGTTTCAGTGACCTGGTCCTTCTCTTCCTTGACTGTTTTCTCAGTGCAAACTTTGTTTTTGTCCCTGTTCTTTTCCTCTTTGTCCTTTGGCTGTAGCAAAGACTTTTTATTGCTGAGATTTTTGCTTCCAGCTTTTGGAGGGGTTAACTTCGGTGATACTTTAGGACTGCTACTTGTGGAGCCGCCACTGTTCACCCCACTGCTTAAGACATCCATTTCACCACACTCTGAAAAGGTATCATCCTCTCTCCCACTGTCACTGGGTCCTGAGCTCAGTGACAAAGGAGGTCTCAGAGCAGTTCTAGAGTTAACCAACTTGAATTTTTCCAGCATAGATTTTTGTCCAGATGAAGGGGGCTTCACACCTTCTGAAGGGGGTGGCTTGAGCCTGTCTGAAGATGGAGTAGGGGAGGTTGCGGGACTAGGCTGCTTCACAGACAGCATGGTAGAGGTTGCACTGTGTTTGACATTCATGGATTTGCTGCGCCAAGGCTTGCTGGCACTTGGAGAGGGTATGGCAGAGACCTGCTGCTGGCCGGTGCTGGTGGGATGCTGCACATTTCCATTCATGCCTGCAGATGGGTGAGGGCCTTTTGGTGAATCTGCTTAAAAAACAGAAAACACCATAATGATACAGTTATTCTCCCATATCCTGCCTGAAGGTGATACCATACTCCTCTGGCATTTAAAACAGAGTTATATATGATTTATAATAAACATAATTTACATGTGCATACAACATGAAGGATGCTACTTGATAATGCCTTTTCCCCACCCTACCATCTTTAACAAGTCATAAAGAAACTTTTCCCCTTGTTAATAACAGAACACCGAGACATAGAAGAAAAAAGAATACTACAATATTGCAAGAAAAAACAAAACTAGAGAAAGATGGATTTTACATACAGTGAAAGCTAGAAAGCTGACATTTTGGGTGGGAGGAGGAGGACTGAGTAATACTGAAATTAAATGGATATGATTAATATTCATAAAAGCAAAAATGGCAAGTCACTAGACTTTTTTTTCATTGAAAGTACAGTTAACAACCTCTAGTAGCTGACTCCAGGAACTTATTCCAGTGCACTTTCATGGAAGGGAAAAAATATTTATCAACAATTTCACCAGTGTCACTGCTTGAAAGTTACGGTGACATATAATCTACATGGCTACAGTAATAATAGTTGTTTTGGGACTGAAGCTCAGGTAGGTACAGTAGGCTCGCTTACGTGGCTCTGATACCTTCACTACATTTACATAGTCCAGGAACTTCAGAGAATCTTTAGAATGAATGAGAACAACACTCCTTCTGCAATAATCAAACCATGCTAATTGACAAACATGATTTTCAAAAAAGTCATCTAGCCTTATTAAGTAAAACAGACCAGTTCATGAAAAGGCTAAGCTCTTCTGTATGAAGCTTAGATTTCCAAGACCTGTGTGAGTAAACAGTATTACTCTGGATCACCACAGAAATGAAGTGGTAATGGCAACCAAATATGTGGTACATTGCTATTTCAACAGATGACATATTTTCTCTTAGTGTTACTATTTTGTCTTGCCATTCAGTTTCAGGACTGCCAGTGAATTAGGCGCAACCCTGCCTATAGTATATCAAATTCGTATATCAAACTCAGTACCACAAAAAAGCCTATGAAACATGCAATGCAAATATAGTTTTTATGATAGCAAAAAGAGTGCTTGATGTGTTGCATGCACACATGAAACCGATGTCATGCTTTGGGGTTCTCCTACATAATATAGTAGATGAGGACACTGACTACATTTGTCCCTTCAGCACAGAGTTTGAAGTTATGCATCATTTTCGTTTTTGCAGTCTCAGTCCTAAGGCCCTAGCGTGACTTAGACTACCAACCTGGAGGTTTGAAGGCCTCTAATACACAGAGGAAAGGGAGGATTTTGAGCATTCTGGAAGGGGAGCTGTTTTTCTTTAACAAGGTGAACACAAATATAGCAAAATTTACTTCTCTGAATAGCATTGTTATAGTTAAAAATAATAACAAAAAACCTCCAAACAAAAGTAGCATGAAAGAAATGTAACAGCTTTTACTTGCTTAACACTATTAACAACTGGACCCGAGCAGGCCAATCACCTCCACCTTCAATAGATGATGTGTAATTCCAACTACCCAGAGTTTTTCATGTGCTCTTCAGGCTGATATGCAAACCCTACAGTGCTAAATGAGCTCAGCCCACCTCCACAGCAGGTTTCAAGCAGCTCTGCTGTGTCTAATTACTAGGCAAGAAAATGTTAACTGCTACAGGTTGCCTTAGAGCATTTTTGGGGACAGGTAAGGTTATGGCTTATTCCCCAGGCTTCAGGTAGCACCATGCACATGGAGTAGCTTCACTAGACAGCTGCAGAGCTGATCCCTCCCTTGCGACCAAAGCAGGAATTATGGCTTGGCCCCTGCTATTTTCTGGTGAGCCTCAGTTCCTGGAAGAGAGCCTGGGGCCAACAGCAGCTGCTGGAAATTACTGCAGCCCTCAGGCTTCCTTAATTTATATCAGGGACCAGCCCCATGGCTGATAGCCTAGGACTGGGTGTGCACAAGGACCTTCTCGCACACATTTTGCCTTGCACTAAGCTTGCCTTAATTACACAGGAGGATTGGGGTCTTCAGCTATCCCAATAGTTTTGCAGAACAATTCACCCTAAGAATATGCAAAGCAAATGCAGAGTACATGTAACAATCTGTGAACAGTGGGATGCCACTACACTCTGTTGTATTAATTTTGTTACATTTGTATGGCTTTAGGCTATTAGTTTTACTACCAGAAAAAAAAAAAAAAAAGTGTTCTGATTAAAAAGAAGAATGTATGCCTTGCCATATTTCCTGCTCTACCATTTTAAACTCATTGGGGTAGGGGAAATTGTAAAAAGAAGAGTATTTACTGTTTCATCAACAGCTTGTTTTGCTACATGTATAGCAAAAAAACACAGGTTCCTGGAATCACTGGTACTTATTTGATCCCTTTGTCACAAGCCATAAACAGCATCAAAAAATTACAGAGAACTTTAACTTGTAAATTTAAAGTGTATCCTTAATGTTTCCTCAAGGAATGTGGACTGCACACTCTCAAGAAATATTAAGAGCCTCTGTGTATGTTTAAAGATGCAGAATAAAAAGATTTATTTCCCTCCCAGCTCAAATGCATTTCTTGAAGCTGCACATCATTCATTGCTTTCTGCACACATCATTGGATTTATCTTTATCTGTTCATTACATGAAATCTGTCCCCACCTTGTGGTGATTTTGAAACAGAGTGACCCCAAAGTATAACAAGCATTTCACATTTCTGTAAACTACATTTTACAGGAACACAGTCTTCTGTTTAGGGCCTAATACTCTCACTGCTGAAATGTATAATCAGCTTGTGGTGAAATAATTTTACATTCTGCTTGAGAGCTCAGTGCTTCAGAGCTCAGCCCAACCTGTGTTGGGAACCCCAGGTGTTCATTGCAAAAAGAGAAATTTCTACAAGAACCCAGCAAGATCATGACAATCAAATGGACATTTTCAAGTCCACTTTTCATAGGCTATTGCACTGTCCTGGTTCGGCCAGGACAGGCTTAATTTTCAGCAGGAGCTGGGGGAGAGCCACAGCCAGGCTATTCCATGCCACGCTTACATCATGACCCCAGCACTGGCTCCTCATGCTCCCAGCGCCGGTTCTGCACCATGCGACGCTGGGTGAGAAGTGTGCTGGGTTCTGTCAAGTCCAGTCCTCCCATTTATTAGCTCGGTATCACTTGGTTTGTACCTTGTTTTTCTCCCTGTTGTTATTGCAGTTGTTGTTCTGATTGTTTCTTGTGTGTTATCATATTAAATTCTCCCTATCTCAATCCCAGGCTTTGTGCTCTCCCCGTCTCCCTGTGGTGGGAGGGCAGCGGTACATGGTGCTCAGGCCCTAGCAGGGACTAAACCACCACATGCACAAATAAAGGACATGTGCAGGGTTAAACTTGGGCCCAATATATAATCAGTCTCCTCTGTCTTCTCATCTGTGACCTTTGCTGTGTTCTGTGCTGTTGGAGGAGACAGGACCTCTGTGACAACAGCTACTCCATTGCAGCATCATTAGGTACATATTATCTAAATATTTGGACAAGCAGGCAGGTGCCCAGATTAGCATATCCCATTTTATTCACTCACAATAAAAAAAAACATTAATAGAAAGGGGAAGAGCTGCAAGGGATTGCTATAAGGATGCTTGGAGGAATGGGAGGTCTATCTGGTGAGATTAAAAGAATTCAGCTTGTTCAACTGTCCCTTCCAAGCTGTCCATGAGAAAGTAGCTACCCCATGTCAACACAGGAGGAGAACACCACCAGGGACAACTGGCAGAACACTGGCACCAGAAGAAATGTAAATAAATTAGCTATAGATATACATACTGTTCACAGATGTCCTCAGACAATGGAGTTCCAGAACAGAGTTTCTCAGAGTTCGTATGGGGAAAATAACCAAATACTGTTGGAAACTGAGTTTGGACAATACACAAACACCATTTTATATTATTAAATCATATTTAAATATATACATTATTAAATTATATTGAAAAGCAGGCAATTAAACTCCATGTCATTGAGACTTATCAGTGTTCAGACACAGTATTTCTAAGGTCTAAGGTGTAAATATTTGTTTTCAACATTTTACTTCCATTAAAACATTATTTCCTTGCTGGACTCAAAATACCCTGTGTATCCACCTTACTAGCAATGTGAATAATTACTTTGTTCAAACAGTTTCATTTTCATCTATTTTATTAAGTCAGAAGCAGATAGATGTGATGTCACCTGGAAAACAGATGTGTCCTTTGAAACCTATTCATAAGCTGCAAAGTCCAGAAAGAAAGAAATAATCAGCTCACTAACACTCTACAGATGAGTTTGAGCTAATGGCATGTTTACTGTTTTGGTGCATTCTGTGTTTCTGACTTTACTACAGCTACACACCTGTCACCTGTGTCACAGCAATGGATTGGGTCTGTGGGTGAATCCTTGGCTATATTCAAAAAAGAGCAAACCTGCATTTGTGCAGGGGAGTCAGGTTTCTTACTGTGTTAAGTACTCCCTAATCAACATTCAAAGGAGGTAACTTTAATGGCACACTAAATAATGAAATACCAAATAGAAGGCCCATACCACATCATTTTCTGTATCACCTTTAGGTTCCTTTAACTCTGTGATTGCATATCTGTTCTCCACTGTGAGCTGGAAGCCGTGTTATCCAGGAATGGATTTCAAGTATTACATAAAACTGGATTAAAAAAAACCCCAATCCTTATGCTGTATGTCTTTTCTGAGGTCTCCTTATAGCAAATACAGGAAGGTATAGCAGAGAAAATGTAAGAAAAGTGGTCTGCCCTTGAAGAGGTTTGGACATCCCAACCTCATTTACCTAGTGCAAGTCATCTATTTCGGCTTCAGTTTATGTAGCACTAATGCAGAATTACAAGCAATTTACCATATGATCTCTGTCTCAGAAATTAGAGTATATGGACTGTATATCCATTTAACAGAAGACCTTAAACTTATCTTACTCCAAGCATCGGCATCAGAAACAAAATTTGAAATACAAGGTTTATTATGTCTGACACACTGTAAGGAAAAATCAGTTTTTCAATGTATAGTGACACTTTTTTTTTAAGAGGTGTTTGTTATTATTACTATTGTGAGAGCTGAAGTTTGTTTCTAAAGAAATTCTTCAAAAAACCTAGGTCACAGAATACCCTTAAATACTTAAAATCAAAAGACTACTTGGAAATTTCATTCTAATATTCAAAATTAGCCACTATAATAATTAAATTTAAAATATAACATGGTTTCGTTGCTTTTCATGGCAGCATGGTGAATCCAAATACAGTTTCTCATGTGTTCTTTCAGGGTATTGTGAAAAATGTTACTTCACCATCATTGCTCTCACAGCAGTGATTTTCTCTAATTTCTGCTTTATACTCAAAACAAACTTGTATTCAGATTATATTATCATATAAAAATCGATGTCCATCCATTCTTCTATTTTGAAAGAAAGAAAAAAGAGCAAACACCTTAAATATAGTACTCAAGTTATTCAACATTACATTTTATATATCCTGTAAAATAAATTGAACGATTATACACAAACATAAGCCACCCCTTATCATCTTGCAACTGATGACTTTACTAAAAATCTCATTAAGATTCTCATTCTCTGCTGTAAAGAAATGGGAAAGTAAAGAAATCCATCATGCAGAAAGCCACATACATGTGCAGGGCAAACTTTAGCAGGCAAAAGACAGTTTCCAAGTAATGAGCTAAGAATAACAATATCTACAAGCATGTCTCACCTTGAATTATTTAACTCTCACATACTTCAGCAGCAAACTTAGATCAACATTGTGAAGCAATTCTAAAACCTAAACTGCTGTACATACCTTCACTGAAGCAGCCACATCTCCTATTTCATAACTTCACTATTGTATTTGTGAACTATACAGTATCTGCTCAGCTTTCATTCTGATCTCTTTCTAGTCTTAGCCTAGATGTCTTGCCATACACAAGTCCTTGATAAAATAAATGCCACTATAGGACTATCTAACATTCAGCCCTGATAGTAAAAATAAAGAAATAACTATTGAAAGGATGTTTTTATATCTTCAGATACAGCTAGGGGCAAAGTGTGTTCATCAGAAGTTTGTAAAAAAAATCTGGATAGCTGCCTGTTGCTTGGATGAAGAACATTCACTGCATACTTCTTCCTCCCACAGACCCCAAGGATGCAAATGGGTACTATGTATATTGTAACATTTTCAACTGTATTTTAACCCAAAGATATGAATAAAATGCTGTTCATTACACAAAGGGAGGGATACGGTGGTGGGGGGGAAGGGGCTGGATTAGTTACACAACTCAGAAAGCTGAATTTTTACATTATTGTCTCCGAGATAAAGCCTGAAAAGGCACATTTTCAAGGAAAACAGTGTCAAGGTGGGGAAATGGAAGGACCCAGGGAACTCTGTTTGTTTCCACAGTGGAAGTTCATATTTAAAGGAGACCATAAAATATGAACGCTGAATTCCAATTCCTCTAAAATTTCATTACCTTTGACTTAATTTCCAATCCTCTTTTCAGACTTATGTGTACACTAGGCAAGGTTGTGAAGGTGCATGTAATATTCTGATGCAAATATTCTGATTCTTCTCCATTAGAGGGTAAGATGCAAAGTCCCCTGAAAATTATGGCACTCTTCCTTTAAATATGTGTAGACTCAAATAAGGATGAAGATTCTAAGCATAAAATATGGATTAATTTTTACTTCAGAAAAATAAGCCAGTGATATTTCCATCAGAACATTAAAATTTAATTATAACATCTTGAAAGTTTTCAGTCCTGAACTTCAATCCCAACTCAACCGCAAGTCCTAATTCAGAGCCCTATCTCCATAGGACTTCCTTACCAAGTCTAAATATTATATTCACTTCTTTGATCCTCGTGGATGGGTCCTTTTGGTGATTTCTTTTTTCCCTCTTGTGTGTTATGTAAAGTAAGCTTAGTAACTTTTAATCACTTACCTTTTTCATTTCCATTTGCATATTGTGGAGGCTTGTTTTTGTCAATGCTGTTAAAGCTCTGGCTTCTCCGATTTAAATTAGAAGCTCCCTGGACTTTGGTACTGCTGCCTGCAGCTGGCACCCTTGAGGGTCCTGGAAGCCTGAAATTGTATAATCAGAAGTCACTTCATTTTATGTAACCTAACATATAGAGAAGGCAGCGTGTGAATATCAGACAGAATTTAAAATCAACAACCAAAAACAGTAATTTCAACAATGAACAGGAGGATTCAAATTAGTCAGACTCCACAAATGAAAAGAAAAGCTTACCCTTACACACACAAAAGGGAAAAAGATGCTTTCTAGAGTCACAAGACATGTAAGAAACAGCTTTGCATTTGCCATTAACATTGCTAAAACAGATTCACCCTAACAAACCGTTAAAATGCAATATCAACTTTTATGTAACTCTGTCACTTTTGAAGAGGAAATGTTACAGCAATTGATTAGAAAGCACAACAATACATAGTTTAGAAATATTTTGCATCTTTCACTTTAGTAAACATTTCACAGCTGTGTTTAGCATAAAAGATTGCTTTTTAGCTATCTTCAGTTATTTTTCAGAGGGCTATTGGCTACAGCACTCCATTTTATTACTTTAAATGAAAAATACTGAAAATACGTATTTTAACTAGATGCCACAGATGCACGTATACCTTTTAAATAGAAGTATATAATGTAGACTATACAGTTCATTTGTTAGTATTTGCTGCCACCATCTGAACCTTACTGTGTGGCTATGCTAAAGAAAAAAAAAATAGACTGTTGTCCCTGGCATGTGTAAGCCTGCATCTTCTTTCTGTCTGAATCCGTTCTCTGGTGTGCGATTCTTTAACGCATGCTTACTTCAAACTTTCTGCAGCATCTTTGTGGGTACCCTCACTCTTTTCCAGTTTTGTTTTCTGATAGACAAAATGAGATGTTCAAATCAGCAAGAGGCTTTTGCCACAGGAGAAGACTACCTTCTCTTCCGTTTCTCACTTATTGGAATGATACAATGATTTTAATAGTGGCAATACAAATTATACCAGGGTTATAGAATTCTGTTTGTTTCACTATATTATGAAAGAGCAGCATCAGAAGGGAGAAAAAAATCATGTTACAAAGAATGACAAAGCATTAGATTTCTTCCAAACTTTTTTTTTCGTTAATATGTTGGTCCAACAGAAATGTTCAAATAACTTTATTTTCATTAGCAAACATATGTAAACAGCTCCATGTTCTCTTCCTTTACCAATTTAAGCCTCAGAGAGCTAATGCATTAGTTATTTTTATGGCTCATTCTGGCCGCCAGCCTGCCCTGCTATTCTCTGTGCCGAGCCCAGAGCAGACTGTCTCTGCTCTGCAGCTGTATGCATGCTAACCTTTACCATGACCCATGAATTTGAGTGATCTTCTGTTCCCTGAAGAATGCACTAAAACAAACTTAAAAATCCATTTGCTCCATCTCATTACCCTAATTTGACAGGCTGTAAGAGCCCTGAGATCGTTTGTCAAAGGTAATGAAAAAAGCAATGAGAAGGCATGTGCTAGACTGGAAACTCATCTGTTCAGTTAAAATATAAAATAGCTCTGCATATATTCTGCATGCTGGAATTCGAGAACTTGCCACAGTAAGCACATTATACATGAGGTCATTTGCTCTACACACTTTCCAGTTTACCTCATTTGCTGTCTTTTTTAATTGAATTCAGGTTTTAAATTGCTCTTCCAGAATCATGTTAAGCAGCTAAGGAAATGCAAAGAGGAGAATAACAAATAAGGGACAAGTCACATACCTCTGAACAGGCTTCGGAAACACTGCCACAGATTTAAAGTATTAGACAATAAGACTGTTAACCCCGACATGTTGAATGTGGACAAGACAGGAGCATCAGAAATAAGGAAAACTGAAGACCTGTAAATGTGCAGGTGCAAAGCAACTGGACTGTGGTATAGCTCATTCCAAGCTATCACCAGCAACTTAAATTGTGTTAGTGCATTATACTGCAAAATGCAATCTTTATTGTAGATTAAGCAATTTAAAGTTCATTGCTTTCACCAATGAACTCTACAGCAAAGGTATAATTAATGAACACATTAATATTACCCCCCAAAAAAAAAAAAAAAAAAAAAGAAAGAAAAAAAGAGCTAGAAACAAGTGTAAGCTTTAGACCTCAGTTTCTTTCTTCTGCAATCTGGCTTGTAGATTTTAGTTCTCATGGAAATGATAAACTAAAAGTACTGAAAAAATCTGAAACAGGTCAGCTCCTACACACAGCTCTGTCAAACTCACTGCCAAAACAAAGCATCTCATTAGTTGGGACGGTGTGCAGGCTACTCTTGACAGAGCAGAAGTCTTGGAAGTGGTTCTTTTTTTCTGCTCTATTTTGCTTCTGCATGAACTTGGCTGTGTAAACTCAGCCTTCCAGGTGGGTTTGTGATACATGCAAAACATCTAGTGGGAATCAGAATGGACTCCCAAATCTCTTTACACTCATGACTAAAGTAAGGATTTGAGCCAGAGAGTAGAGAGCACTAAAATCACCAACTAATCCTTCACATCCAATATTTTACATGCAGAATACAAAGATGCAAGGTACATAACAACCAGAAATATTGCTAATATACAGTACAAATCAGCTTCTTCCAGTCCATACAAGGCTTTCCCACGGCAAAGCTCATTGTTGCAAAGCTTGCACGCATAACATAAATACACATTGTTCAATGTCTGCTTATGTCCATAGGATAAAATATCAATGGGCATATACTTGCTTGAGTATCACTAACAAGCAATAAATTAGAGATATTTAACTGACCTAGATGTCTTTTTTTGACTGGTTGCAATTCCACTGTGATTAGATTGAGTTGCATATCTGGCTGTGAGACTGTATGAGAAGAAACAGAGAAATTGAATTAAAGAATTTGTTTGAACATGTACAGAAAGAACACACTTACCAGCAAACTATGAGTTAATGAATGCAAATTGAACATGGATAGAAAACACAAATTAACTGGCAAAAGTATGAAATAACACAAACATGCAGATTTTTATGAGAGGTACAATGCACAGATTATGAAATAATGGATATTGTTATAACTTGTCTCATTTGCTAGAAATTATCTTAGGAATAGATAATATGGGCAGATTTCCACAGTGACTGAGTTACTGAAATCTAGCTCAGTTCATGCAGAGCGCACTTCAAAATTTTGTGCCTTTTTTTTATCCACAAAAAGTGCTAAGGACAAATATACAGCTACTAGCATTACTGAAAAAGTTGGTTGTGAAAGAAGTCTCTAACACTTGTTTGCAATGTTCTCCAGCAACCAGACTAGGTTCACAGTCTGACAGTTATGAATGAATTTGGTACAGCGGATCCAGCATGAACACAAAAATTCCCACTAAAGAAAGGTGATGCCCCTGACAGTAGAGCTATATGGAAGAAGTATCCCATCATAATTTTCATTACTGTTACAGCAGCACAGGTCATGCATGTAATGCATTACCCAGGCAATGAATCAAAGGTCTCATTAGGAAAGTCCTGACATGTGCTTAGACTTATTGTTAAATTCCATAAGAAAAAGCACCTTTCTTTCTCAAAGCATCCGACTAGTGTTTCTGAAACAGATGTGCTGTGCTACAGAGCTAAGAATTGTATGTTCCTTTTGACACCCAATAAATTACTAATCAGCAAATTTATGCCCCTATCCTTTTAGACATTTGCATAGGAGATGTGTCAAATTGCGGCCAAGGCAAGGCCTCCTAACAGATAATTTCAGTTACTATAAACAGGTGCATCCTTTGGGATCCACACAGCCTAAGGATATAGGCAGGTGCCTAAGCCAGATGCAATCACAACATCAAATTCCTTGCATTATTAAGGAAGTGATAAAGAACTCAGTAAGCAGAAATTCTGATAGCCACAGATTGTTTTTGTCTCTTACAGTTCTGCATCTTCTAGCAATTCTTCTGAGTAGCAGCAGAAACCACAGGGCTCTAGTCCTGGCTTATAGACTGTCAGCACTTTTAAGAAACACCTGGTGGTGTGGAGTCTACCTGAAAAGTGTTGAGCAATTTCTGCTAGTCCACTGAAGCAGATAGCCTGAGTATAGAGCGGATGGGAGATGCCCTTAAGGGAGAAAAGCCATCCTGTGCTGGCACAGCAGTCTTTCAGAGGGGCAAGGGGACGGCATAAACCAAGGGCTTTATGTGGGACATATAAAGGGACAGTGTGAGACTTGAATGGGATGCATAATTATTGTTACTTTACCAAATCAAATCCCAATAAGGGGCTCAGCATTGCCTTTGTGCCTGCCAATTACAAGTGGTACATGTGCACATGATAAATATATAAATAGGAGAGTATTGCAGCCTTAAGAGGCTAAAAAGGAATTGTTCAATATATAAAAGCATCCTTCAATTCTCTGGCATGTATCTTCACAATAATACTGACAAAGTGGTCTTTCATATGACCATAAATTCTGCAGGAATTGTAATAATTTAAAATAGTATAATAATAATTTCAGTTCATATATTTTTACCTATCTAGTCAGTGTATTGTATCATATTTCACTTACAGCTTTCTTTCTTAATAATGTCTGGACATATGATGCAAATGTGACATAGGATGTTTTGCTGAAGTTGCTGTATTTGTGCCTGACGTAATAGCCCTACTTTCGATCAGAATTTCCACTCGTGTTTTCGTCAACATATTTAAAACGAAGGAATCTAGAAATGGTTAGCTGGTTATCTACATTGACTAAGTTTGTGAGAAAAATGGTATGTCAAATAAAACCTTAGTACGTTTATGTTGTAAAAGGTAAAATGATACACGGTACAATCAACATGGATAGTGAACTGGAAAAGCAGAATGAATAGGGTGCATCTTGACCACTGAAAATGCTGAAGGCTGTGCCTTCCCATAGCGTATCATAGCTTTTCTACCTCAAACAAAACAATTCCAAAGTAGCTGGAAAGATAAAATGACATAATCTCAGTTATGTTGCTGAGTTGTTGATAAGGTAGCCCACAGACAAACGGCAGTTGTTAGCTGTTGCTGGTTTTTTTTCTAACAGGAAGCACCTATCTGGAAATGCTTGCTAGAATGCTTTCCTTCCATGCCTATTATTTGGGACTCCATTCACTAGCAAATTCATAAAATGTCAGCCTACAAATTGCTTTCAAACTTTCCAGACAGGTTTGAAAGGCATTGATGGATGTGTCATCAGTAAAGCATTATTTCCACTATGACCGAGTAAATTTATTTTCCAAAGTAGTGTGACAAATGGGAGGGAAAAAGAGAACTTTAACAGCTCATAAACCAGGTGCATCAAGTTCCTAATGACTTTGGGGTTTCCTTTTCACTTAGCACTGGATGTGCTGGACCCATTAAAGCTTTGCATAGATGCCTGTTTCCCAGCTGCTGGCCCCACTATCACAGATTAGAACCGCAACACATCTGAAGTCTAGCCACTCTTGTAAACGTATAAACAAATACGTACCTGCTGCCCCTCATCCTACCAGATAATTGTCTGCCAGTAGCATCTGGCAATCAGGTAAATAAACCTGTTTTGCTTAAAACAGTCATTTTTTATGCTTACAGATCCACATGGAGGTTTAATAAATATATGCCTGCATTAAAGCAGCAAATGCATGTTAACAAACCAGACAGTACAAGTTTAACACTCCAGTGTTTGGGACAAGGAAGGGTTTATTTGTCAAAGGATTGGAAAGGGGTATTTTGAAAGCCTCCAATTCTCAGCTGCCTGCTCTCAAGACCCTTTTCACTGCCACAATACTCCCACCTGCAGTCTTTCCTGATATGGTCACAGCTTTGACTCCTCAAAGAAGCCACAGCAGTCCCCTAAAAAGCCCAGCCACAGTATTTTGGCAGGAAAGGGACATGTGAACTACAGAGGAGACAAATCCTGACTGCAGAGCCAGCAGGAAACCTCACCGCTCCTGCAGCTACAGCCCTGACTTGCAGTCCTGGAGACAATTGCATGACTGGACCTAGGCCAGTAATAGGCCTCTGGCATGATGCTTAGCCCTCCCCTTCCACCTAATGCACAGGAGAACAGAAGGCAGACGCTTCTGGTTACACAAATCCTCTTAAAAAGAGGTAAAATGGTATAAACATGTTTAATCCAAGATCCTTAGAAATAACTAAACTCTTCAAACTGCCTTCCAGGTGGAAATCAAGATCCCATGTTTTCTCTCACAAACCAGGGAAACACTTGCCAACACAGCAGATATGAAATGGTGAGGGGGATAATGTCCGTTGTTGGTCCCTTCGTTAAGTGTTGTGAGAAAATGGAGTCAACATGCTGAGGCTGCCCAGAGAGGCAGATAAACACAGAGGTAGCTGGAACAGTATTGAGAAGGAAGCTACAGAGATGTCACAGATTGACCTGACCCTAGAGTGCTGATGCGGAACACCACAGCTCTATCACAGCCATGCCAGTAGCAGGAACCAGGACTCTGTGCTGCACCATGTAGCCATGTGTTGGGAAGCTATTCACCGTGTTCCACTGAGACAGGGAACTAATGGAGGGCATGCAGTTGCAGACAGGATAAATGGGTTAAGAAACGGTCCCATAAGGTGTAAGGAAACCTAGGAAGTCAAGTTACAGTGCTAGAGATTCTTAAATGCCCTCCCACTGAAAGTGAAGTGGAATATTCAACTGAAATGGGCAAATAAGAACAAATAAGATGAAGAGAGAAGGCAAGTGACTACTCGATGCTGGACTAAGCCAGAAAGTCTGTCTTGCCACTATACAAAAAGCACAGTATATCAGGAAAGAAGCAGCTCCTTGAAAGTGCGTATACCACGTAAAGCTGAAGGATGAAGCTCCTATAAACCTGGATACAGAGCATGAATCAAGCTGAAAATATTTTAATCTCCTTCTTCAAAAAGCAACCCATGCAGTGTCACCCTGAATGTCATCTACTTTTTATTAACAATCTTTCGAAAGATCAAAAGGATCAGGTTACATCACACTGTCATTTTCCTGTAATATTAAGAGTCATGTGGTGGTTCTAAAATGCCAGCTATGTGATCTGTTAATACTAAGCAAAAGGAAAAGGGGTTTGTAGTATGTAACCAAAGACTTTCTACCTTACCGGCATACTTGAATTTTAACATGCTCTTGATCTTATTAAGTGCATTTATATCACTGAGATGACTGCAATCCAGAACTGTTTAACACTTTTCTATTAGAAAAATTCCCTAATAAAAAAAACCCAAGTTTAAAAAGAATGCATTTTCAATGTAAAAATTCCCAGAGAAGGTCTTGATTGTGCTGTATGCATTTTTTTCTTTTTTTTAATTTTGTTTTTAAAACAAGCTTCTTGGCTTTGTAATTCTTATCAGCCTGCCTGGCAAAAAAAAAAAGTACAAGAGATAATATTCTAATATGCTAATTCCAAATTCCAAGGGTGCCTGGAGAGATGCCACAAAAGTTTCCAGGCTTCTCACCATAGCAAAAAGTCTGGGCAGGTGAAAGATCCCCTGTTTTTCAAATGGACAGCCAAGGAACACTGAGAAGGAAACCAAAACACCTGAATTTTCCCATGAAAGACATTTTTCAGACATTTCTTTTGCTTTTTGAGCCCAGTCTTGATGAATATGCTTGTATCTACGTATATTTATCTATCTACATATATATATATATATGATGGTATTTATTTATATATAAATGCTGTATCTGTATGTATATTTTATAGATGTGTATTTTATACATATATATAACACAGAAACACATTTATGTTTTCATTTACAAGAAGAACTGTCTATGGCTCAGGCAACTCTAGCTCACACCATGTCATCTGTTCTATATTAGGTGGACATTTCTCCTTTCCACTCTTTGAACTTCTGCCATCTTATACAAGAAGTCTGTCTCCAACTGATTCAGGCTTGGAGGTACAAGTAAAATTGTTGTTTTCAGTGTTTTCCTGTTGTTCACAGCTCATAAACCAAAATGCACATAACCTGGTTTTGCACCAACATTTATCTTCTTGCAAAACATGTTGATTTGTAATAAGAATGAATAATCTGCCACAGAGACCATACCTTTCCCACCCTGGTCCCAGTATTTGTAGTATAAGAACTTTGTGGAATTTAAGGAAAGAATATATGAATCACAATATTAAAGAAACAAAGAGGGTATCAACAAATTAATAAATGTGCTACTTAGCTACTGTGCTTAACCTGACCTGTAGCTCACCTAAAACAATGCCATCTTTTAAAAACACTTATTTCTCTGAACAAGTGAATAACAATGTGCTGCTAGAACTAGGACTAGTTCCTTAGAGACCAATCATACTCTTTTATGACCTTATTGCGGTACCATTAATGATCCTGCACTAGAACAAAATTATATCAGATGATCTGCAAAGCAACATATGCCAATATTGTTTCAGTTTGATAGAATAAGACTGTAACAAAGTTCTCTCTTAGAGGGAATGAAAAAGGAGGTGCCAGAAAGCCTGAGGCTGTCACTTCTACACTCATCGTCTCTTGAACTGTTTCATAGATTTCCAGAAAATCCACATTAATCAACACGTTCTATAGTATGGTTGGGATTGCTATAAACCTGCATCAGACAAACAATTATCACATTGTTAAGCCTGTTTTTATTGAAAGTATCACAGTACATTTCTGAGGCTTTTGTTGGATCTCCTCACTGACTCTAAAATACTAAAGAGCTATGCAATATAAAGAAATTCCAAAAGATTGTACCAACATTTCAGCTATATTCCCACAGGCATTTTCAAAAAAACAGATGAAAACACAAATAAATTAATAAGTGATTTTCCAAAGCTGCTAATCTATCTCATGTAAGTGTGGTCAATTTTAAATGCAACAAAACCTTGTTGTTTTTTAGTTCTATTTTAATCTCTTTTTTCATGGGCAGTAATTGCCATAAACAGCACTGCCTGTGCTTCTTTGGAAATGTATTGATTCGTAATATATTTTTTTTGTAAATGAAGAGAGAAAGTCATCTTCTCCATAGCAGCTGCAAAGCACAATGTTATTTCAATAACTGACATCTGCAAAAAAAAAAATATTTAGAAAATCACATTTGCTGCACAGTCTCTGAAAATACTAAGACATAAAAGTTGATAAAAAGAACTAACAGTAGCAAATAAAGTAGCAAGACATATACAAAAATATGACTTGAATGCAAGAATGCAAGGAAAAGATTGCATCAGATATTGCTATCAAGGAATCTGTTAAGGATAGGAATAAGAGAGAACATTAATAGGAATAAGGAAAGAACATTTTGCTTCAGAACAGGTAAGAAAATTAATCATAGGACAAAAGAAAGCATGAAGAGCACAATAATACAAAATCCCACTGCATTTTATTAAAATTTTGTTTGCCATATTCACAAAATTATAGGCAACCTCAAATGCTTGCAAGACATCAGAATTAAATAGGTGGCAGGCCTGAGAAAGGAAAAAATGCATGGACACAGTTGCATCAGATCTCATTTTCAGAGAATGAGAAGAATTCAGGAATCTTTAGAGACAGGGGATAGAGCAACAAGGCACGTCTGAAGGAAAAATAACTACACCATAAAGCTTCTATCTCTTCATGAGGAAATATTTGAGAAGTTGGATTCAAATGCTGCAAGGATGAATGGAACAATTCCCATTAAATTCTACATGATATGGATTAGCAACAGTGAAAATTATGGCCAAAGCACATCAAAACAGAAATATAAAAAGGAACGAATGACAGGGGAGACAAGTGCCAAACAAGGAAATTATCTGAAATGCACAGAATGAGAATCATCACTAAACGGAATTAAAACACTCATTGGAAAACTGTACAAACAGACAACGAGAAAGGTTAACAATCACATTTTGAAAGGCAAACAGAACAGGAGGCAAAGAAAGAAATATCACTCTTGAGCAGATGGCAGAGGTAATTTATATAAAGGAGAAATCAGTGTAACTACATGTCACAGGCTCCTAAAGAAAATGTTTGGAAAAACATCAGGTACTTCGCAGAGAGGAAGAACCATAGAACATAATAAATAACACACAATGGCAGGTACCAACTAGTAGAGAACAAGTTTTTCAGGATCCAGCCCACAGAATTATGTCAGAAGGTAAAAGATATAAGCAGTTTCTGAGAGGTTGGTAGTGAAATGGTTAAATAGGAGATGAAAAGTTTTTTTCAAAGCCTTAAAAGCTATTGAGAGGCTATAAAATGCTTTATCATTTACATTTTTATATTTTCTATCTAGTAGGTGCTATAGTATAGCTATAGAAAAGACCATTTGTTTTAGAAACTGAAAGTCTGCTTTGAAACTTTTTTCCCCTTATTTTAAACTTACAAAATATTATTAGATATCTTCTTATCTTAGAGAGGATGAGCTACAGGGAATTGTTTGACAAATACATTCTTACTTTTGCACTGTTCTGCCTTGCGTGTTAAGGTTATTAGAAAGGTGAGTCATTTGCTATCACCAAAAAGTACTCGCGGTAATTTCTAAGTCTCTCAAATGAGTATGTATTATGAAAGCACAAATAGTGTTGATGCATTTTTTGCATCCCATTTAAAAATATAGCCATTAAAGTGAATTTTAGGGGGAAAAAAATTGATAATGAAACTGTGGCACTGATATTAATACGTAGAAGCCTATGAAGCTGTATTTTTTTTAGAATGTTCTGTCAATATATTACAGCTGTAGCCTGGAAAACTCCTAAAACTGCAGTAATTCCCAGCATGTAATTCCAGCTATATCATCAAGTGTGTAAATTAATTCCATAGCTATGTTAGGTAAACAAATGGCATGTGCAAGAAGAGCCCCTTTTCCTGATGACCTATATAGTGCTTATTACAAGAACAAATCTCTTCTCTAATTTAGGCAACTCATCACTATTAAATATATATACTTGCTTAGGTACTGATTTAATTGGTACACAGAGATACTATATACTTTGGTTACTTGGACTTCAGGACAACGAAGACAAAACAACTTCCTTCCTGAAGTTCCTTTCATTACAAAACAAGAGGACTGTTATGATTGCGTCTTTGAGGAGTAGAACAAAGTGGGGTCAAAGCTGATATTCAAGATAGAAAGACAGCTCAATTTGAGTAAAATTAAATCCCTAAAGTCCATTTGAAGGTCAGCTGCTACAGATCTTGGTACAATCACATTAAGCAATTCGTTCTGCATTATCTCCCAAAAGCATAAAAATACAACAGATTAGACTAATAGCAGTCTGTCTGCTTAGATCACTACTGGAAAACTGAGAAAAGACAGAAGAAGTAAACCTTTTCCTAATTTTTCTTCTTTGCAGTCATTAGATGATGATCCTGTGGTGGGAAAAGCAGGACCTATCTACCTGTCTACTGAAATCCTTCACTATAACCAAGTGACTAGCAATCACAAGAGCTGAGGACAGCAAAGAGATTGGTTCATTGTTTTCCTTTCTGTTAGGCAAGGAAGACACATGACTACATACATATCCCATTTTTTAGCCTATATCAGCACAATGCACTTGGTATAGAGAGTTAAGGTTATATTTTAAGCCTTGAAAACACTGAAACAACCCTCTTTTTCTAAATTGGGAGAGGTGTAACTGAGATTGTCATACAGATTGCCAGTATTCTGGCATGGATCTATTTAAATTAGTAATCCTAACCACTACATTTGCATTACTGTATTTCACACGGCGTAAGCTGTGTGTTCGATATACTTCATTTTTTCCCTAGTACTTCTGAGCAAGATGCAACACGAAACCCAGTTCCTTGTGGTAGTTATATATGCAACCGCCTGTAGAAATCAGCTACCTAACTTTGTTTATATGCCTAGGAAAACCAGGGTGCTCTTTTAATATAACAAATCTAACAAAATCCATCTGGACCTCAAGCTGTGCTCATCATTCCTGTACGTGATAAAATAGTTTGTCCGTCTCAGGGAATTTTGCTGACAGCTTACTGAAACCAGTTACTGCCTAATCCATAAATGAGACAGAACTTCTTTCATCCACATATGTTTCCTCTTAGTATCTGGGTGGTTGAAAGATCATCACTGCAGAAATTTAGATGTATTGCTGTGATAATGGAATCCACTAGCAAAGCGAAGCATAAAAATACAATGTAACCATTGTTGTCATCTATCTGTAGTGACAGATATAAATAAGGCCACCAGCACTGTATTTTTTTAACTAAATCTCAAAGCTGCAACAAAGTCATAAGTAAAGAGTGAAGTGCTTACCTCACATTTTGAAGTATTCAATTCCCACTGTTAGTCATACAAGAATATAGGAAATTTTAGGATAAAAGGGAATCAGAAATCACGTCTAAAACCATTCTCTCCCTTAGGTTACTATTTGCTACCACAGATTTTTCCACTATTCATCTAAATAATTTTAAGAGGTTTTATACTTAGTGGTATGAAATTATAAACCTACATAAATAAAGCATATTCTTTACAATGCAATTTCACTTACCATAAATCAACTCACTTCATTCTTTTTATATTTCATTTGAAATGTTGCTGTTGGCCCTAGGATTAGATAGGCCAATGATACTCTTTCGCATGCAGAATCTTGCTCCTCTTCTCTGTGCACAATTTTCACTATTCTGAGTTTAGTTATGGACAGATTACATGGGATTAAGTATGTTAAAGTACTTTAGATAACTTTGTTAGGAGCCTGCTGTAGAAAATTCATTATCCTTGTATGCAAACTTCACACTCAGGGGAGAGAGGTTCCTCCAGAAATCAGTTTAATTACATTCCTGATCTGTGTTTTCTCCTGTAGGAGACACTGATTACCTAGTCATCCACAGAAAACTACCTCCTAAATTAATCTCCTCAATTCCTCATTTCTGCACAAAGGTAATCCTGTCAGTCTCATGACATTCTGATTATAACCTTTCCCTGGGGCTTCTGTTTGTTTACCATATCAAAACAATGGCTATGAAAGCTGTGGAGTTTGAATATAATTTTTGT